>JAOUQX010000040.1:12574923-12588102 GCA_028566295.1 Liobagrus marginatus
TGGCTTGAAACCGCATCTAGTTTCCCTCTGGAATGAAGTGACCATGTAGGAGGCTGTAGGTTAAAAAGACATTGTGTGGTAAGTGCGCTACTACAGGTTTAATTTGTCGCGGCAGCTTCGGCCCAATCTCATGAAATGCCTAGGGGGAGTTAGTCCCCTGAAATATTTAAGCCACTAAGAAGCTTCCCTTTTTTAGACTGAAGCAGCTTGCTTTTCCTATCCTTGATTGGGACATGTCCAGGCTTTGCTTTGATAAGGTTTGGCCAGTCTCGCTTGTCACGTCTGCAGCTTTTCCTCACTCTCTATCTCTTATCCAGTACTCAGAAGTCCAATGAGCCTTGTTCCATCCTCGCTTCTTTACCTTTCTGCTGTGAATTTCTTCTTGAAATGATGAACTTTCAGTTCTGCTTATGGATCCATTGCGCCTTGTACCTCCTCTGCTTGTCCCAACACTCCCCTCAGCACACCCGTTTATGGCATCTTTTTCTTCAGCACAGGGTTCCTCAGTCAGCACAAAAAAACTCTTTCATAGTTTTATTTAAACTGTCTAAACAGAGAAATCCTTTTTGTCATTTGATCGGCACGGCAAGTAACTGCCGCAAATCCACAGGCCATTGGCTGCACAGAATGAGATCAGCCATTCGGCCTTATTGTTAGTCCCATGAGCTGAGCTATGCGAACCAATCATGTTTGAAACCACACTGTTTGCTATTGATTAAATTAGGCTTATAGGACTAATCTCCCTTTTTTCATGCAGGAATACTTTGCAAACAAGACAATTACGCAAGCGACTGAGGCTAAGAAACATGAGTTGGAAGACAAGAGACGAAAGGTTTATGTGAAGACGAAAGACAAGATGATGAAACTCAGGAAAGAAAAAGAGGCAGAGATAGTCAGGTGCTCAAAATTCGTACATTGGAAAAATTTGTAATTCACATTAAGAGTTATATTACTGCTTTTAAATTTCAGCTTGGTGCATACATTATGCCTTGTCTCTGCTGATTGGTGGATCAGATGTTTTTTTTTTCTCAGTTATGACTACTAGTTCTGTTGAGGTCAGGGTGCAGGCTGCTCGAGTTCTTCCACTCCAACCTTAGCAAATCCTTTGTTTTACAAAGGTATTGTCATGTTTGGACAGGTTTGGGACTAGTAACAGTGAAAGGAAATTGTAACGCTACAGTTTAGAAGACATCCTAGGCAATTGTGCCTACTTATGTGTGTGATAGTCGGATGTCCAGGTAAGATTGGCCATATACTGTAGTGTTAAATATTTGAATTATGATCATGTCTCGTGGCAGAGAGGTTCAGAGACAAAGGGAAGCCCTTGTTGAGAAACTGGCAGCATATCACCAAGAGCAAACCACCAATGAAGAAGAGTTGATCTCCAAGGCAGCTGCAGAAGCTGAGGCCAAGCAGGAGAAACAACAGCATGAGAAGGATGAGGAAAAGGCAGCCATGTTGAAGAGTATTGCTGAACACAGAGAAGCGGTGGTAAACTGTTTTGGGAATATGTTAAACTATAAGGAGACAAAAACAGACAATTTTTTACCTTTATTGCTATGATTGTTTTGGTTCACATTTCAAATGCCTGTTAGTTGATTATCTTTTTGCAGTATTTAGCCACATTTGTATCTTCAATTCTATTTTAGCAAAAAGAACTGGCGATCAAGAAGCAAGAGGAGAACCAGAAAGCGATTGAAATGCTTAATTCAAAGAAAGCATTAGATATAATTTTCCTTCAAAAGCAGAAAACCAAGGCCCAAAAAATGAAAGAGGCAGCCAAAATCCTACAAGACACTCATGTCCATCAGATGGTAAGTCAGCTCAGTTTTCTTTTTTTTACTTTAGTTTAGACAACGACTTTATTTGCCACACAGATTTCTGGTCACTTTTGTTTCTATCCAGGCTGAAAAGCATGCACTGGAGCAGCTCATGAAAAGCAAAGAGCAGGAATTTGAGGCAAGGAATGCAGAGCTTATTGCAGAGGAAGAGAATCAGTTTCAGAATTATGCCAATCATGTCATTCAGAAAGCCAGCGAAGCTCAGAGAAATACGTCACTGCTGCAAAAGGCCACGAAGAAGGGCATCGGTGGAGGACTCGGCCCTGTGTTTGGAGGCGTTAGACCGAGTTATATAGTTCAGGATCAATCGGGTGTTCAGCTGCCCAGTTACGCGTGCAGTACTGCTCAGGGTATAAAGGAGCTAAATGATACTACTGACATTCAGAAGTCTAAAAAAAGGCTGGGATTTACTTGGTAATTGGAAAAACAGTATAACTGATGTAACAGATAATAAACAGAATTAACCAGTAAATACTTCTCTGTACTATACATTCTGCACTGGAAAATGAATTTAATAAATGACAAAACCTCCCGGTATTACCCCACTTATCTTATTCTGAAACAGCAGAATTGAACTGCTCAATTCATCTGGGGAATGTTGGTATTGTACGTAAAAGTTTTCCTGAAGTGGCTTAACATTTTTTATGTGTCTTATATCATTTATATATATAAAGAAACCAAAAAGCAAACGGTAGCTCAGCTATTAGGGTGTTGAACTACTAATTGGAAGGTCAAGAGGTCAATTACCAACACCATTAATCTAATACTGCTGGGCCCTTAAACAGGGCCTTTAACCCTCCTCTTTCAGTTTTTTAAATGGGATAAAAACACAAGTGGCCCTGGATAAGCCCATCTGCCAAATGTTTTAATTTCAAAGCAAAAACACAATCATTTACCCATGTTTGAAAGACAAAAGTAATACAATGTGTTCCAATCTTACAGATTGCAGATTCCAGACATTTTGTTCAAAAATATTTTTTGTTCTGGTTGAGTGTCTTCACGTCATGATAGCACTCTTTAAGTCAAGTGGTCTAAATGTATTTATATCGTCTGGAAGACGTAGGAACACAAAAAATCTTTGTACAATCAAAACATCTGATCTGAATATTATGATATGTTGTCTTACCTGTCTGTCGACATATGTACTGTATTTAGTATGTACTGTATGTAGGGCACGCTGTTCACTCGGATAGCTACATCAACGTCATGCTATAAACCTGCTGAGTGTAATTACGTTTTTAAAAAGTTATTGTATCGTTAATGTAATACTATGCGATTTGTACTGTTAATATTCACTCAGAGCTTAATAAAGCCAGACACATACTACATGAGTGTTGGGCTGATTTAACCGATTTTGCCCTCCCGAGAATCGGAAAGGAGGGCCTTGATCGGTTCTGATGTTCGGTGCGGTTTATCGGGTAATGTGAGGTGCTTACAGTTTACACCTGATCTACTCTGGCCCAAATCGGGGCCTCCCCAATCATATAAAACATGTTTGATATTTAGATTATATTTTAAGTCGGTACGATGACGGCTATGACTACATCATCACTTTCACAACAGCCAATAAGAAACAAGTCTACGAAGAGATGGGCGTGACAAGCATTTTGACACCTGTAGCAAGAAAACGAAAGAACTGACAATCCATGTTGTCCCCTTCTCCCCAACCATTTAATCATCCACACTTGTTTCTACCGCTTTGTTTATTCTCCATACAGATAATAAGTATTGATGCAAGTTGTGCTACAGTACCCTTTTTTTTTTTTTTTACACGTATCATAGATCACATTACGCGCTCCCTCCCTTCCTGCTAAGATAGTAACAATTTATGGTGTGTGATGCACACAGATTTTCAAATCTTGTAGTGTTTGCATGTTTAAGATGAAGGGGTGTGTGGTATGTGTGCTGCAGCAGGATTTTATAATTTGTCAGGATTTTAAATCTCCTGGGATCGGAGCCCGGTTTTAGACATGAGTTAATCCTACTCTCACTCGTCTTGTCGTTTAAGCTTCTGTACTGCCTGAGCACGTTTTGGAGGAGGCGTGACATATGTGACTATGCGGGCAGTTCAGGTCTTTGGCTTTCAAATATAGTTTTCTATTGGTAGAAAAACTCCAAAATCTCCTATCATCCTATCCTACCTTTTAGGTTCCCTGTTTGATCCTAAGATAGGGTTACTTTAGGGTTACAATACTTGATTTGTAATAATAATAATAATAATAATAATAATAATAACAATAATGTACACTTATCCAAACTAATATCTATATATATATATGTTGTAGTTAGGTTGGCAGTACCTTTGAATAATGAAATCCAAACACAAAGCAGTTACGAATAACGGACTCTTATTTTGAAGTCCTACAAAAGTCCCGGATCTAGTCAACATGTGCACGCTAAAATAGATGAGTACGAAAGTGTGTACCCAAAATGCTTTATTTAGAGACATTTAAAACCAGATTTATTGCTATAGTAACCGCCTGGCGTTGTCCTTCTTACAGTGTGATTGATGGAAAAATTGTCATGCATTTGCGATATTTTAATAATCCTGTTTAGAGACTAGATTGCTAAAAAAAAAAAAGTCCCCACGTGAGTAACGTTTACGAGTTC
Source organism: Liobagrus marginatus (assembly GCA_028566295.1). Lineage (NCBI taxonomy): Eukaryota > Metazoa > Chordata > Actinopteri > Siluriformes > Amblycipitidae > Liobagrus > Liobagrus marginatus. The sequence goes on from JAOUQX010000040.1 coordinate 12,579,375, forward strand.
TCCATCCCACAGGTCAAACGTATGAATTATGTATTTTATATTTTTCTGTGTGGGAAATATCTTTTAATTTGCAATAGTTGCAAAAACTTACCTAGTTTATATTTGAGATTTACTCTGTATTTGTGATGTGAGCAACAACTTTCATCTTCCCCTGACGACCCTTCTCCCATTTTCAACTTCCGGTGTAGATTTCTTATCCATGTATTATCTCGTATATGCTGTTTATGTTTAGAATGGGAAGCTTAATTGCTATTAGTTATTCCTTGATGCAAAGAATCAGCAGACTCTCTCAGCATGTTTTCCAGACTTTGTGAATCCTTGTGCACCTTCCCCCCATCTCATCTCACCCTTGGCTCAGCTCAACAACTTCTAGTTCTGAAGAACATATCAAGGAACCGGCTGCTTTTCTGACCTGGATTGGTCTATGGTCATGCTCAGGCTTTGTGCCCTGCGCTGTCCCCCTCACAGACTGTTTTATTGTAGCCATGTGTGTCAAGACCATGTCCTAGGGCAGCTCCAGACCTGTACGGCAGAGGATCAGCTCTTTGACGTGGTGAGCAAGAACAAGGCAAAACTCTCCGTTAAGCATGTCGGCTTTGCCGTGGGCTTGCTGTGGCAGTTCCAGAGGGAAAGACCAGAAATCCTGCGAACTGTCAAACTCATCCGGGTTCATCCACAGTTCCTTACGCTTCGAGTTCTGGCTGAGAACAAGATCAGCATGATGGACGATGCAACGTTGGTGGACACACTTTATAGTGGACTTAGGTATGTCAGTCATTTATAACAGAGTACTGGCTGTGTAAAAGTTAAGTGCATTCTTCTGAGACACAATAATTAAGACGTAGATCATGTTTTAATGACAAATAAAGGATTCCAGTTTTGCTGCTGCTTAGGATGGCCCCCATTAAAACAACTTAAATACCAATGTGATTATATCTGTATGTGGACATATATGTGATAAAGACTTGAGTGGCAAGCTGTTACTATGAAAGTCTTTCTTTCTGAACTGTTAACAATTGTATTAACATAGACTTATCATACAACTACAATTAACGCTGTAATAGCTCTTATGATTATTACTCACCTGCGCTTTTTGATAATATAGTATGGGAAATTATTTAGTGAAAGTATTCAGGGTAGATTTATTTCAGGATGTACATTATAAATGATCTCTATTTAACAGATCTCCAATATGTTTGTTTTTTAATTGTACTCAAAATCACTAAATTAATACAATGGACTGTCCATGACCATCCCCAAATCTGACATTTAAAATTGAGTTTACCTGCTTCTGTTTTCTGATTCTCCAGGATCAAGTTGGTAGGGCTATGCGGTAATATTGTTGTTAATATAAGTCACCCAATACACCCCACCTGCCTGCACCGTTATTAATTCAGTCTCCACGATTAATGCATCCGTTGCGTCTGCAGCCAATGTGATTGATTTATCTGTTTATCTGTTTCTCTTTGTCAAGACTTCAGATTGAGCCACATGACTCTCTCATGCAGCAGCTGGTGGTTGAAGCCTGGGAGAGATTAGAAAGGTAAGGGTGACATGAAAAGTGTGGGTAAATATATCATGGCGCTTCAATATACAGTATGCAGTTCTTTATAATGCATGTATTAGCATTCATTTTTAACACCCACACAGGCAAATTATTTAACAGTATAATGGAACGGTTGATATAAAAATGTCATTCCAGGGCTAATCACCTATATGAAAATATGCTGTATTAAATGTGTGTTATATTGCTATATTCTCCTGCTCTAAGTTACCCGTCTTTTTTTTTTTGTAATATCCCAATTATATATTTTACAGATTCCCCATGACGACTCTATCCAAGTTATCTACTTGTTTGAATGACCTGGGGCTTCACCACAGTCCACTGATGGGTGACATCACTGAGATTGTAAATCAGAGACTGGATTCAATAGTAGATGCCCGGTATTTATTTATACTTTTCAAAATACAATCCCTTTGAAGTCCTTTATACGGTACTGTTAAAAAAAAAATCGAATCATCTTTTATATTCCACAGAGTCCTAACTACACTCATGATCAGCATATCGTCACTGCTGTCCAACCGCTTACGGGACATGCTGATTGAAAAAGCCGAGATTCTGTTGGACAGCATGGACACGTTTCATTACAACAATCCCAGGAGGATAGTGCAGTTCCTTAGACATATCAAGTGCATCCATCGGCCCTTACTGGAGAAGTGCAGCCGCATTCTCCAGACCAATGTCCCTAAGATGGACGTGGAGAACCTCAGTATTATAGTGACAATGTATCAGTCGATACCATTTAGCAACTGGGACTTCAGGCAGACTGCAATTCAGAGGCTAGTGGAGCTGATGGACTCATGCACTAACCCCGAATCTTTTACAAAGCTCTTTATTGCTTTGGGACCTCTGGCAGGACGCACTACCAGAGACAGGTAAACGCAGAAAGAACCATCCAGGACATGCTTTAGTGTTGATCTCTGCAATCAAAACAATTCTGTTTAACCTGTTGTATCAACGGTAGATTAGTAACACAGCATTTACTGTTGAACCACCACAGTCATGATATATAATTCTTTAATTATGTAAAAGGTTATTTGCTACAATTTCTATATACCACAGCATGGCTCAATGCTTAAAAGTTTTTTTTATATACCAGAATGGCTCGGAACGTAATTCTGCCATAGCACGGACAACATCTTTATATTAATATGCTCGTTCTGATCATTAATATTTTTATACTAACATCTCAGCACAGACACTTGTACCGTGGATGCTTCATGTAATCCTAGAATATTAATAAAAAGTGTAATAATAATATAAAAAAAAGTATAAACTAAAATTACCATGGGCATAAAAAAAGAGCAAAATGTCTCGGACGATCCACAATGTGAAAACTAACTGGAAAGCATTATCATTAAACACGTTTCTTTTAAGTTACTGATTTATCTTTTTTAGAATTAATGTCAATTTAGAGCACCGTGCACACACGTTCATACACTCATTCAGACGACAGAACGTTTTTTAGAGGTTGGTAGAAAACAAAAACCCAAACACTGAAACAGGAAGAATTCACACTTGTACAGTAACCTGATCTTGGGATTGAACCAGAGATTATATTTATTATATCAAGAATATTGGTGATATTGTGCACTTCAATCAAGCATCACGTTAGTTCAGGCAGGCCACGTCAGTCAAGTTTGCACCAGCTGACGGTCAGCTGTTTCATGCCGTGTACCAATCCAGTTCGCAACACCAATCACAAGAGTTCATTTAAATCCTTATTCATTCTGCCTCTCTCTATTGCTAGCTACACGCTGCATTTAAGTCCTTCCTCCATCCCCAACGCCACCTATCTGGAATCTTTCATTCAATCTGTTGTCTGTTCATGACCATCTTTTGCATATAGTAATTGTATTTATCATCCTTCCCTGTGTATTTACAACACTAATGTTAAAGTGACCATAAATATATATATATATATATATATATATAATGTATTATACTGGATCTGTTCCGTACCCCAAGGGGGGGTTTGACTTGCTGCTCTCCCCACTCAGTCCAAACAAGGTGCATGAGGCGGGTACGTTGAGGTTGCCCAGAAAAGATCCATAATGCCAACCCTAACTGTATGCATTTACCATTATAATAACATTTGACGAAAGCGGCCTGACTGAAATAATGCTGCCGGTTTTAAGGAAAGTTTTAGTGCGAGTAAACTGTAGTGCAAAGTGTAAAATTCAACTTGTAGCGAATTTGTATTACAGGTTGGAAAGCACAGCGCTGCTGTTAGCTGATCAGATGACCGCTCATCAAGCTTTAGTGATTGCCGAGACACTAGAGGAGATGCAGAGTCGGAACTTTCAACTCATTAATAAGTAAGATGTTCATTCCGCTGTTCCTGGCTACATGGGAAGAAAATGACAAGTGATATAACATGTATCAGTGACCTTATGTCAACGTCTTTATACTGTATTGAGACACAACCAGGGATGCTGTAGTTTGTCTTTCCTTTATTGATTTTATTTTACCCTTTTATCCTTTTATTGTTTTGTAGGATTGCATGTGTGCTGCACAGGAATCTGGACTTGTATAGGCCAATAGAGATCGCAAAAATCATCCAGGCACTTGTTCTGCTGCACTGCCAAAGTCCTGAGCTCTTCTCCAGCCTGAGGAGCAGAGTGCTATGGTGAGTCTCATCTCCGTTAAAAGTTTATTCATTGCCCTGACAAATATTATTATTTGTGATTAACATCCTCTGGTTGATTGAGATGATTTATTTCCTAATTTTTCTTAACCAAGTTGTTAGTTATTACAAGTATTTCATTCTCAAACTAGTATTTATCTTAGTGTTCTGTACTGATTAGCAATATTGGAAATGAATTGAGTAACTAAATCTAGAAATTTGATCCAGTTTGAACTAATTTTAACTGTGTACTGCATCTTTCCAGCTTTCGCCGTCGTTACTGAATTAGCTTTAAAAAACATCAGTAAATATAGCTGCAAGCAGCAATTATCGGGGTCAAGTCCAATTTGTAGCCTTTCTAGTAATAAACAATTTACATAAAACATACAGAAATTAATGTTCTGATTCTTTGGCCAATGTCGATTCATATTCATCATATGATCAAGAAATCGAAAGAGAAAATCCAAATTCGAATAAAACATTTTAATACATTTATTTTATTCCTTTTAACGTCAGTAACTGCCGATTGAGCTAGTGATAATCAACAATTCACACGATGAGGCTTTCACATCAATCTGGCAACACAGAGATCATGTTCGCGCTGGTCTGCACGAGCAGATCTCCGATTTACAGAATTAATGAAGCGGTAACTTCACCACACACACGCGTTTAGTCTTAGCTCGTTCCGATTCACAATCATCATGTGATCAAGAAATCTAAAGAGACCGCATTTATGATTAGACCAAAATACAGAATAGGTTTATAATTAATCATAAATTACGACATTGTGCACAAGCACAGAGCAGCTAAATTAAAAGCTGATTTACTTCCTGTTTTTGTTAGAGTTCATTCAATGATTCAGTCTTCCGTGTGTGTGTGTGTCAAGTTGCCATGGTGGACCTTAATAGTGACGTATTTTATTTCAATATTTCCAATCTTTTATATGAAATAACTTATGGCTTGTTGGTCCTAGAAACCTCAAATGTGGCATGGTATCATATCATATCGTATCATAACCTTTTTGACTTGAAAAAATTGGACTTCTCATAGAACACCATTCAGTAGGAAAAAAAAGTATTGCATAACTTCGCGTAGGATTACAATAGGGGTCAGCCCTTGCGGGGCTTGACCCCTAATTAGATGTAGAAGTTTTGTATTTTAGTCCATATATTTAGTGTTTCACATGTAGAAGTGTTAAGGAATACATTTTAAAACAATAGAGTAACGATCGGGGAAGATTAATAGTATGATTAATAGTCCTTAACATATGCACTTTATAATGACATGAATTTTTTGTTTAATTGTGATGGTACTGTATTATTTGTTTTGTACTGATGTAAAGTGGTTGACCTTTATCTACTGATGCAATTTGTTTCATACAGCTTTTTAGACTAGTGTTTATAGGCTAAATGTTGCATAAACGTAAACCATCACTAGAAACCTCTATTACTTCAATCTTATTATTTCTATCTTTTTGTTAGTTACTTGCAGACCTGTGTACACATATACGAGGTGACCATGCTGACCCGTGTGCTCGCCCTGCTGCCCTCAGCGCGTATCGAGGACTCGGTCTTCTCTCGTATTGATGCCGTGTTGCCTCAGTGCAACCTGATTGGTCTAAGTTCGCTCACAGCGTCCGTCGCCAAATGGATGCGAAATGATCCGTCCTACAGGCAGAGCACTCACAGCAAGTATGTGCGTCGGCTGCAGACCCTAAACCGCTGTGCACATGAGCGAGTCCATGCAGCCAAGAAGCTGGATCTGCTCATGGAGGAGCTTAAATTCATCTCCGGGGAATGGTTTGAGCAGATGCTGCTTGAGGAGACAATCGTGGTACTTGAGAGTTTGGTAGATCAGATTACCTTGAACAACATGCTAGACCTGGTCCTCTTTTTGACCAGGACCAACTACCATTCGATTCCACTGCTGGAACGAATTGCCAACATAGCTTTAGAGAACACACAGGAGGCAAGTTGATTTATAATGCTTTTATTTAATATCAATCTCCTTCCATATTCTATAAATGGTGTTTAAAAGCAGTAAGAGTCATTTTAGCATCAGTAAAGTCCTAAGCTTTATTGGCCGTTCACTTGAAATCAGTGGATTTAAATTTATGGCAGTTGTTTATTTCCGCATCTAAATCTCAATAAGTTTAAATAATAACAATTTTAAGCTGAGTTTTAAACGAAAGAAATGCTGTTAATATATACTACAAATATTCAATATACACATTTTATTAGTGGTTTGAGGTCTAGGAGTTTTTGGATTTGAAATATCTTTTCATTTATTTTTATTATTTAAAATATATCTAATATAAAAGATGTGGCAGAGTGGTTAGGGTCCTAACTCCTGCCTCACAGCAAGAAGGTCATGGGTTCGATTCCCACCCAGGATGTTTCTATGTGGAGTTTACATGTTCTCCCTGTGCTTGTGTGGATTTTCCCCTGGTACTCCAGTTTCCTCCTGCCTCCAAACACATGCGATTGGGCATAGGTGAATGGGAGTGAATGTGTGTGTGAATGGTTGTCTGTCTCCAAGTGTTAGCCCTGCGATTAACTGCCGATTGTCCAGGGTGTACCCCGCCTCACACCATAAGTTAGCTGGGATAGACTCCAGCGCCCCCTATCAGGATATGGTATCCCTATCAGCCCCTGAACAGGATAAGCACTATACAATGAACGAATAATATAAGATATATACTCACCTGCCACTTTAATAGCAACACCTGCTCAATTCAATCGGTCAGTTATGTGGGAGAAGTGCATTATATAAACCTATGCAGATACAGGTCAAAAACTTAAGCTAATGTTCACGTGAAGAAACTCAAATAGCCAAGTACCGAACTCGAAGGCTACAGGACGGTGTTTCTTTTCTTCAGCTGTGTGAACTCTCTTTACTGTTGTGTTGACGCTACAAAGTGTTTGAGGTGATTTTCGATGTTTTGATATTCAGTAAATCTTAACATTATTTAGTTCATAATTGATGCACTTTCCTGCACTTAAGTACATGCTTTTAATGCACATTTGTTATCCCTTAGATTCATTACTCTGCAGTTTATATTACTCTGCTTCCATTTGCTGTGCTCAACTACGACTCGACAACAGTGGATGAATTAGTTGATGCTTGCGTTCAACATTTTACTCCAAAACTTAGTGAGTTCTTTTTTAAAACTGGATCAATTTTGTTTGCAAAAAATTGACTACAATTAGACTCAAATGCTCTTCTGTTTTACATTCTAAGGTTTGTTTGACCCTCACATGTTGGTCCTCTTTGCTTACATCTTGGCTCTGACCAACCGTTACCCCGAGCATCTGATCAGAGAAATATTCAGCGTGGATTTTCTGTCCAAACTGGATGCACAGCTTGAAAGTACATACAGCTTACTTAATACTTCTCTTCCTTTCACCATTTAGAAAATTAATCCTAGCACAAGTAAGCGCAATTCTAACAGATTAACATGTTGCCTTTTAAACTGACTACACATTCATTTATAAATAATCACAAAAAAGAAAAATTCATTAATGTGTTTTAGTGAGGACTGATCATGAGTTTCCTATAAAGCAATCTCTGGCTAAAACGAGTCTCGGTACACTAAGTCGTTCAGGAATCAGATTTAAGTTCTAAATACATCTTACCTGCATTTGATCTTGTCTAACATCTGATTCTTTCATTCTTACTCAATTATACCTGAGCATTAGCTGACGCTTCATTTTCTATTCACTTTCCAACAACAGCGCTCCCTATTATTCAGAACTTGCGAGTTCGTTCTCGCCTGATGCAGCTAAACCGTGCCGTGTGTCTGGAGTGCCCAGAGTTCCAGGTGCCCTGGTTCCATGAGCGCTACGGCATGCAGCTCCATAGGAGAGGTGAGTAAAGATACACATCTGCTATCATAGTGCGGCAGATTTAAGAGCGCCACAAGTAAAATATAAGGTCACAAGTCTTACCATAATGGCTGAGGAGCCATATTGTTCTTTGTGAAACTCAGACCACAGTTCAATCAATCAAGCCCAGCAGCAGATCCATAGGATGCTAGGAGAAGTGCTTGGAGGCATTAACTGTGTCAAAGTTGGAGTTTTGACTCCATACTTCTACACCATCGGTGAGGCTGATTTTCATCCAGATCTTTTGTGGAGAATAGTTTTAACAATCTTCGAATCCATTTCACAGATTATGAGTGCATCCTGGATCGCAATCAGCAGGTGGTGCCTTACAGTAAAATGAGTGAATTGCCGATCAACGATAACGGCAGGTTGCACTGGGACTCAGGGTCAGAGAAGGAGAGGCTAGAACTACCTCCAGGGGCTCAGCGGTATGTACACATTGGAATTTGCATGCTTGGTTAAGAAATGTATAACCAAATACAAACATGTACTATATTACAAAAGTCACCTGATCATCATAAGGCTCTTGGTTAGTGATCAGAGGGTCGGAGGTTCAAGCCTCGCATCAGGCAAGCCACCGTCATTGGGCCCTTGAGCAAGGCCCTTAACCTCACCTGCTCCAGGGGTGCCGTTCGTTCTGGCTGACCCTGCGCTCTG
>JAOUQX010000040.1:12592937-12622599 GCA_028566295.1 Liobagrus marginatus
GGTCGACTTATACAGCGAGTATAGCAGAAAACCCAAGTTTGCGAATGAAAAATGGGGGGGTCGACTTATACACCGGCATATACGGTAATTTACCTGAAAGCAGTAACACTGCAATGGTGAGTCTTTTTCCTCATCCACAAATAGTCCACCTACAACAAAAAGTTGATTCTTCTTGGTTACGATGCTGAGGTGATTTCGAGGTATCTGCTCAGCCATTGCTGCCAGCGAGCATTCGTTCTCAACGGGGTCATAAGCCACAGCTGCCGTTTCATTAATCATCAGGATAAGGTCTTTGCTGTACATGCCAAACCTTCGGGTGTCATTGAGATATCCAGGCACGGTGCTTTCACCATCCTCTTTCCCTTCTACCTTTCCGGGAAGTTTTCCAGCAAAGGCATCTTTAATATTCTTCATCTTCTTTACAAGCTCAGGATCAGCTTTGATAAGATCATCCTTTTCTACCTTTTCCTTGAAATACTTCTCTGGGAGCAGTCGGAAACGAATGTGCTCAAAGGCATCGCCTAAATGCTTCGTACGTTTCTCTTTGTCCTTCCTGATCCACTCCATTAACAGCTCGAACACCAGTTCCTCTTTCTCCACGTTGAGAGCATCACTTCCTATGACGGCAAACAATTCAGGAGGGTTGAACTCGAGAAAATCTTGATCCTTGTGAAGAAACTCGAATCGTTCAGCGATGTAGTCTCTTGCTGAAATGGCCAGCCTTGGACAATCCATCAGTAACCCCAGTCGGAAGAATGCCAGACAGTTTCCTAGCGAGAGTTTCTTTAGCAGAAAGTTTACACACACCGTGAACACTGATGGAATCTGAAAACGGTTAGCTAATGCGAGAACATCCTGCACATTCTCATCTGTAATATCGATTTCTGCAGAATAGAGATAATTCACAATCATGTCCATAATGGATGGATCCACGTTCTCCAACACCACCTCCTTGCTTGGGCTGATTTTTTCTTTGCCATCTTCAGAGAAGAAAATCTCTCTAAAGTAAGGGCTGCATGCCGCCATGATGAGTTTGTGGCATGGCAAACTTCTGTCCCCTGCTTTCAGAAAGCAGTCAGTAAACTTGTTCTCCTTTAGGAGGTCCTTCAAGCCATCTTGGAGCAAGGTGCTCTGATAAAGCCTTAGGTCATCTTTCATGCTCATCAGATCCATCTCGGTGACAGTGTGTATGCGTGTGTGGATCGGGGAGGAGGTTGGAATTGCAAGGCTTCCACTGCTGTCGCTATCGTAGTAGCTATAGGAGGAGTCCACACAGAGCAAAGACAGAAGCTGGTCCATTTTAAACCATGCTCCTCTATATTTAGCCCCCCGTCAGAGACAGAAAGAATTCAGGTTGGCCAGATTAGAAAACGGTCACATTTGGCAGCTGACGAAAACAAACTGAATCAACTTTGAACAAAGAGCAAAGCAAAAATGTCTGCGCGATTCATATTCCCATGTGAGGAAGAGTCTTTATGTATTTTTTTCATCAAATTGAATACCTGTGAATCATGTACCTGTTAAACATTACTCTTAACTATGTGTCATGATCTCAAAACAGACAATAGCACATGTCCTTTTAGCAACCTTTCCTGCTGCTGACTCATTCAGAAGCTTCTTCTGTGTCCAGGTTTCTATTTACACGGTGACATGTGTTTTCTACGCGCTGACCTTTCCAAGCATGCAGGTCAGCAATGAGCAGCTGTTGGAACTGCTAATCTGTGCTACTGAGCTGTTTGTTCAAATCCTTAGCAATACTGGCATGTCTTAAAATAGGCTCATGATGTCTATTGTTATAAATGCAAGCCATATAACACTCTAACAAAGAATTTCAGCTTTTCTGCATTAACTGTCCCTAAAACTGAAACACAATTCAGGATGTGGTAAAATTCTAATTCAGGTCTTATTTATCACATACACATAGTGAAATGTTTTCATTCCGCAAATCCCAGCGTACGAATTTGAACGCTGAGGTCTGAGCAGAGGGTCAGCCAAAACGTAGCCCCTGGAGCAAGTGAGGTGCTAGGTGAAGTGAGTCTGTTGCGAGGCTTGAACCCTGACCCTCTGATCACTGACCCAGAGCCTTACCAGTGAGCCACCACCACCTATACATATACCATACAGTATAGGTCTGTTTATTACAACCTAGCAAGACAAAAAAAAAATACTAATAGACTTATATGTTCGACACTTTATATAATCTGATTTAGAACTTTTTTTGTTGACAAAGTGCACCTAAAAAAGTGATAGTACAAAGATCTCATCAATTTATTTACACTATTAAACTGATATGATACAATCATAAGACAATAAACTATGAATTTACCTTGTTAGTAAGTCATAATTTTTCACATTAAAATAAATTATAAATTAAATTAATAAATTAAATCTGTAAATAAATAAATATTCAAAACAACAAAACATACATTCAGCCATTATGTATTAAGTTCCATTGATTTAATTTGTGTAATTCAAATCATTTCAAACCATAACTTCCCAAAGTCCTTGCAGTGTAAAGCCATCTTTTAATTTCTCTATCGCTAAACCGAGCTCTTCAGAGAACACTGGCTCTCGATCTTGTTGCTTTAAAAGGAAACAAAATGGTTATATTCAATTACATAAACATTTCACAGACCAAGACAAAAGAGTGATCAAAGTCATAACATGTAAAAAAAGAAGGTAGTCGGCATACCTTGTTGCCATCAGCAAAGTATGCCTGAAAAAGAAAAACAACCAAACGAATGTAATTAATTACATTTAGTAGAATAACACACATCAAAAATGTACTTTGGTGTAAACATGTTTGTAACCGGGCAACAACATTCAGTGCTGACGTGTCATTCTGATACTTGCCTAAGCCCGTTATTTTCAGAGCGTGAGAGAGAACGCCAGAGCCGATGATCAGAGGTGATAAAAGTGCAGCTACTCATTTACAAAGGTAGTGTACGAAGTACAGTGTAGAAGGTGTGCGTGTGTGTACTTGTTTCCATGAATTTATGAGGACACACATTTGTATGACATGGGTATTACAATGTAAGCATGTTTTATGGGGACATTTCATGAGTCACCATAAGTAAAACAGCTTTAAATATATACTAATCAAAGTTTTATTAAAAGTGTAAAAATTCAGAATGTTGTGTGTGATGTGTAGGTTTAGGGGGAAGGGTAGGGGGATATAATGTACAGTTTGTACACTGTAAAAATCATTACGCATATTGAATGTCCTCAATAAGACAGCAAATCAAGTGTGTGTCTGTGTGTATGTGTGTGTGTGTGGGGGGGGGTTCTAAGCATAAAGGAAAGAGCTTAAAATTGGATAATTACAGCAGTGTTAAATCTGTTTCAAATCTACAACAGGCTTCTTATTTCTTACACAACCATGTCCGAGGACATATCCTGTGGTTGTGAAAGAGTTGTTACTCGGTTTGAAAGGGATTTAATTTTTATCAAGTAAAAAACAACTAAAGTGATTGTTGAAACTACTACAATTAGGTTCAGAAATCTCCAAGGCATTATTAAAACCAATCAAGCATCATGGATAACAATCATCTTTCAAGATGATGACAAGAACTTAAGGGACTGGAACTAAACAGATGTGTTTCCCTTAAGAAAAGCACTTAATGAATCAGAAAAGAGTCTAGGGCCAGACTCTTGCTGACTATGTACTGTGTTTTTGTATTAGTACTCACTGTAAAAGCATCTGTCTGTTCATCTGGCTCGAGCTCTACATCATCAGGAGGCTGCTCCACGGTCAGCTCCTCCAACGGCTGTGGCTGTGCTCACAAAACATTAAGACACACTTGCTGAAGACATTTCAGTAATTTAAGAACCTTATTTTTTTTTCTCCACCCAATAATCTTTGTATTTACCTTTTCTTCCATCTCATATTCCACACCAAAGATTGGGTTTGCAGAATAGACTTTGTGAAGAGAGTTCATTTCCTTTACTGCATCCTGTAACTTGTCGAGTGGATCGATCTTAAAACCTAGTACATATCCACCTGTCTGAAAGAGCAGTCTGTTCTTCAGAAAAAAAAAAGTCTCAATCATTTTCTACATATGATTCGCTGAGTTTATAGTCAGACCCACCTGCTGAGAGCTTTCGATCACAAGCGCAAGTCCAAACTTAGAGTCTCTGATCCTTATAGAGCGCTTCGCAGAAGGACAAAAGAAATGATCAGATCGATTCCAACGAAAGCATTTTAACTATAATTAATGACTAGTAGATTAACTTACTATTTGCAAGTAAGGAATGCTGACATTAAAGCTTTCGTTCATGTTGGCATGCCACACTATTCTTACATTAGTAATGAAAAAAGTGCCCAGGTTACCCTGAAACACAAAGCAAACTAATCATCACTTTACATGAAAAAAGAAAAATCACAAAACAAAGCACAAAAAAGTTGAATATGTTACTCTACCTGATCACTTGATAAATTCCAAACTCCGTTGATTTTATCATACACTTGTTCACGTGGCAGTAATCTCAGCTGCTTATTCTGAATTAAAGCTCCTCTTAATTTGAGATCCCGGTACATTTTAGAGGTCTCATACGCTCTAGGGGGAAAAATAAATAAATAAATCATCCATTGTCACTTGAATGCCATTACAGTATGCTGCTGTTCAGTTATCAAATCTGATTGGTCAGAAGATATTGATCAGCTTTCTATAACATCAGCTCTTTACAGTAGTTCCGTCTGCAACACACTTATTTCTAGACTAACCTCTATTATAGACTTGTATGTTGGGCACTTTACATAAGATGATTTGTCATTGTGTCATCGTTGAAATAATACAGTTTATTGGTTTTTAGAGGTTATTTGGTAAGCATTGTTGTGAAGAAACTATCATTTTGTGTCTTGTATTTTCATATTAAATTTACAAGAAAAAAAGAGAAGCTGGTGAAGAAGCAGCTGCTACATTTTCATCATTTCCACATTCATCAACCTCAACTACATTATCTAGAAGCTGATGAACAAATTTGATCGCTTCATGCTTTTACTGAACTGCTTATCCTACACACAGTGTTACTACACACAGAGTCTATCCTAGGGGACATTTGCACACTATAGACAATTTACAGATCAGCCAATCAGCATACAACGCATTTCATTGAGCTGGGGGAGGAAACAGGAATACACATTGTAAAACACATACAGTATAATCAAATTTAAAACATGCAAGTCCAGTGACGGTAATCAAATCCAAATCTGAAAGTACAAATAAACATGCTACCAACTAATCCACTGTGCCCCCTGTTGTGTTTTATTTCGTAAATATCATTAAGACTATCGAAATATCTGCAATTTGTTGTTTGTTATAAATCATACAAAAAAAATGTTAATGGATAAACCCAGGATGTGAAGTGTGCAATATGCTATGTGAATTTACCTGAACAACACAGAACACACTTAGGGACTGTAGATTTATTTATAAACAACATTCCTGATCTGTAAATTGTACCTTTATATAAACTGCGCCTTTGCACGTCAGTAAGCCGCGCCTTTGCACATTCACAATGTTCTTTCTGAGACTACCTCAATTTATATATACAGTATATCTGCACTGTCTGTATTTTTTGTAACTCGAGCTCCTGACATCAAGACAAATTCATTGTGTGTTTAAAACACACTTGGTAAATAAAGCTCTTTCTGATTCTGAATATGTTTGACTTCATACCTATGTACAGCAATGACAGAAGTGAAGAGTCGTGGACTTCCAGGGATGACGTTGGTGAAGATAAACTCAAATCGTGTGTTATTTGATTTAGTCAAGATGTAAAGCGCTTCAGTCTGCCCCCGCAGTTTCTGCAACAGTCAAGATGTCATGCCATGCCCAGCTAACAACTTATAAAGTCTAAACGCAGGTTAACGGGTCATTAATATAAACAGGAATCAAAGTCTTCTTACTGAATTTGCTATTCTTGTCGTGATGTTGATGACAGAATTGTATCCCACAGCTGTAAATTAGTTAAACATAAAAAGTCATAGGCTACAGGCTATACAGTTAGCCGTTCTTGTGGACACAGAAACATTGTTTATACACTGTATTGACAGGTTTTGTGACACCTGACCATGACATCACGCCCGAGTTTTTTTTTTAAACATCCTATTCCGTTATGTCTCACTCTTACTCCTATAATAACCTCCACACTTTTTTCTCATTTAGCCACATTAGTATTAGTAAGCACAGGCAGAAAATAGACGAGGTGGTCTGGGTTCAGTCTGTGTTTCAGTTCATCCCAAAGGTATTCAGTGGGTTTGAGGTCAGTGATCTGAACAGGTCACTTCAGTTCTTCCACACCCGCAATAACACACCATGGCTTGTTTGAGCTCAAGGACTTTGTCCACTGGGACATTGTCATGCTGGAACAGCGTTTGTCCCTCTTAGTTTTAATGAAGAGAAATCTTACATAATGCTACATATATAATATGGACATATAATAATATAGACACCTTAGACAGCTGTGTTGGAGAACCTTCCAACTTTGGTCCTTAAAGTTTAAGGAAGACACACTTATAGGTGTGCTGGTAGTGTCAAAGTACATTGAGAAAACAGATCACTTACACAAGTTAACCCGCGGCAAGGAGACAGAATGCCAGATGATTCTTAAATTGGTCACCAGGAGTCTTCCTTTTGAAAAAAACATTTAACAAAAAGAAAGTCAGTGTATTACAGTTATTCGCTTTATGTTTACTTCATTCATAATGGTCATACCATGTGACACTGTATTCCAGCTAAGTCCACATCTATGCCTACCATCAGTGCAGACACCAGCATTAATCAGGCGACACAGTGACACTGAGCTGTGCTGATACAGGTACAGCAGAATTACTTCGCTTTTTTTTATTTGACGCTTTAGTCAAATCCAAGTTGCTCTTAAATGTAGATGGAAGTGAATGTGTGCGCGCATGGTCTCACAATCCAGGGTGAGTTCCTGTCTCAAATGCTTGGGTCCACTGCAACAGTGACCAGTATAAAACTGCACTATAGATGAATGCATGAATGAATTAATGTAAAAATAAAAAAAAGCACAAAATCGACTCTTTTTACCGATCTGTACTAATGCACACATTAAATCCTCGCTAAAGTTTTAGCTTAATTGTATCAATTCTGATAGTGTTTATATAGTCACAGAAAGCTGAATCAAGAAAAAGGTATTAGACGCTATTATTAGACGGTATTGTCTATTTTTGACATAAAAATGTCTAAGGTTTTTTTTTTTTCCATTTTAATCAGTTTTAGTCAGGGTTTAATGCAGAAAGGATAAAGGTGTACATGTTTACAAAGAACCTGAATGAGATGAGCACCTCTATCGCCGTTATTTCCTTTAGTGTCTTCGATTGAATCCAGACAGTCTATGAGTATCTCACCCGGCCTGGTTTTCATCTGTCTGAAATTAGGCAAAATTTAATAATGGACAAACAAAATGAAGAAACAATTGTTTTTAACCACTGAATAGACCATAGTACTATGGGAGTGTGTTTTCTCTTTTGTTAAATTTATTACAATGGTAAAATTCATTTACGGTTGGAGTTACTGTGTTTTACTGGTCATTTAAATTCCATCCATTCATTCTCTAGCGCTTATCCTTTTTCAGTATTGCGGGGGCACTGTAGTTTATCCCGGCTAACTTAGGACGTAAAGCCGGGTACACCCTGGACAATCGCCAGTTAATCGCAGCGCTAACATTCAGAGAAAGACAACCATTCACACTCTCAATCACTCCTATTTTAGAGTAGCTAATTCACCTATGCCCAATCGCGTGTGTTTGGAGGCAGGAGGAAACCGGAGTACCCCGGGAAAACCTGCGCAAGCACGGGGAGAACATGCAAACTACACACAGGGTGGGAATTGAACGTACGTCACCTAAATTGAACATGTTTAATCCAAAGTAATTCTCAATAGCAGAACCAAGTTAGACTACAGAATATGTCAGAGTGTCAGTTTGGACTTAATGAATAAAAAACTCGTTTTGGCATAAAAATGCTTCAGATATTATTGTACATTTTTACATATGTACATAGTAGCAGTTGTAATAGGAATAGCAGAAGTAGCAATAGGAGTAGAAAGTAGCAGAAGAGATAAGGCGCTTAGCCGTATTAGTAGGAATACAGTACGAGTAGCAATAGTAATAATAGGAGTGGCACTGGAAGTAGATGTAGTAGGAATAGCGGTAGGATTTGTAATATTAACGGTAGTAGTAACAGTGGTGGTGGTAGCATTAACGTTAGTTGTAGCTGTAGTCGTATTAGCGATAGTATAAACTTAAAAAGTAATAATGATTTGATTGTGTTTTAAAATAAATCTGGGTCTGTAGTATTCATGGTTTAGTTAAACGGTTTCCTAGATGTGAACAGTTATAGAGGCACGAGACTTCTAACTAGTGTTAAACACCATGCTTCACATATCAAAGTAAACCAAACACCGCTACCTACAGTAATTATATTTACATATAAAAAAAAACACGCTACCGATACTTCGTTTCAGTTGAATGCACTTTTATTGTAGCTAGCTTTCCACAGAGAAAACGTTAGCACTGCTAATAGTCTCGTTCTATCTGCTAACTTACTGTGGTGTGATGTCGAAGCGAACATCTCTGTCTTCCCAGAGTGTATCCAACACTCCCGCCATGATTTGCCTTTAAAACGCCTCAAAAAGCCTAAAGAACGCTGGTGTTTAACCGAGTTTTTTAACGGGCCGACACTCGCTAGCTGGCGGATCAGAGGATTTGAAGACCAGCGTCGCTACGTCACTGTGGTAACAGTGCACAGTACATCTACGGCAGGGCGGATGGGCCAATTCATCAAGACGCCACAGACGAGTTAGTATTTTTTAAAAACAACAATTTTTTTTTTTTTTTTTTTTTTTTTTTTTTTTTACTGATGTAAGTATTTTTGTTATTCGAATATTTTCCAAAGAGTTATAATTATTTATGTAAACAATGTCCGTCTAATTAAATATGCATAAAACTGCTGGCTTTATTTTACGGCAATCCTCTATATCCTAAACATTCTTAGTTACATTAATGCCTCATCAGCCCATTATTAGTCGCATCAGAAATCGTGTTCATTAAGATATAATCAAACAAGCTAATTAATTAATTAATTAAAAATGAATTTAAAACAGTTTAAATAAAAAATTATTGATAAATATGTCTCACATTGGCCCTGTTTTTGTAGTGACATGAACAAGATGAGCTGATGGTGATTGGTTGCTTTCCATGTCAATCAGACCCCTTCATGGCTGAGATTTTAGACAGTACAAACCTTCCACTGTCAGTCTGAAGATCTGGTTTCGTGAGACTAATAATGGGCTGATGAGACATTCATGTAACTAAGAATCTTTACAAGTTTTCCTAATAAAGTGGTGGGTGATTGTAATATAGGGTTTATCTAAACAAGCATGAAGAATCGATACACTGTAATCGATAACATGTAAGCTAAATGAAGTCACACATAACACAACTATTAAACCATTTATATTTATTTAAAAAAGTACAAAAGTGTCAGTCATACAAGTTGTACTCACAGCCGTCTAACATTTATCACAGTTACAATTTTACAGTTACAATGATAGGTATTTAAAAAAAACAACATCATAGTGTTCCTAAAATATCAAGTAAACAACGCATAGTTTTCAATAAAAATGTATTATTATACTATTTTTATTTAATCATGGTTGTTAATGATTACACTAGATGACAGTCTTTTACCATATTATATACTTTAAATGGCAACTAAAAATGTTAAAGAAACAGTGCAGAAAGGTCTATCAAAAAAAGACTAAATTATAAAACAATGAGGTATCTCAGGAAATGACTTATTTGTGCAGTAGAGGGAAAGAGAATGAATAGACATACTTCATACGCACTGCACTATTACAGAGCATGTAATCACACTAAACCTTTCTAAATCCTATCGTCTTATACTTACACTTCTGTTTAAAATATTGCTGAAAGTTCTGCATCCTGGGCAGAAAGTCCATTTTGTTGGATTTCTGTGTAAAAATATCATGCTCTGAGATCCAGTTTAACCTGCTGTGGAAGAAAGAGAAAATGTTCTTTATGATCTCACTAATAGTATTGCAATTGAATATGAAAATCCATGCTTCAAAATCGATGGAAAGCCTTCCCAGAAGTTTTGTGGTTATTATAGAATTAACAGTGGGACTAAATCTGGAATAGGATCATCAACGCACATATTGATGTAATGCTCAGGTGTCCCACTACTTGTGTCCGTATATTGTAGGCTGAGTTACAGTTCTAAAACACAATTTTGAATTCAGCCAAATATCATGTACAGACAATGTGCCTTAATTCGAGTATGTAGTCGTGTGATGTAATGTACCTATACTGGTAAGAACACATGTCTTCTTGCAGTCACCCTCAGTGTCAAACCGGTTCTCATTGCCGTCACAGCCTCCATACCAGAACTGAGCACAGGCGTTTGCCTGTTTGTCGTAGTACCAGCGGATGATATAGTCTCGGCAGGTCCCCTGACTCAGCACAAGGCCACAACGAGGATCCAGAGGAGCTGCACACAAAGTGTCACAGATCAATTACAGGGAAACAAATGAAGCATAGATTCATTGTATAAAACTGTTCTTGGGGTGCTGACAAATGTAATATTTAGTCTGTTTGAAAAAAACCCTGCTGCATTTCCCACCAACGTTTTTGTAATTTATTTGGTGTGAACACAACACTTCAATTCAATTCAATTCAATTTGATTTCTATAGCGCTTTTAACAATAGACATTGTCCCAAAGCATCTTCACAGACAATAGAAAATGTAAATTAAAGAATTAAAAAAGAATAAATAAAAATTCCGAAGTTAAATTTATCCCATTTATATTTAACTATTGCACTGGGGTATGAACAAAATAGCTGGTGGTCTTGGTTTGTATTTTAAATATTCTTACATACACATATTATATGATGCTGTTTAGTTTTAACATTATTACCTGAGACTACAACAGGACGTGGCTGTGGCTTTATGTTCACTGAAGTAGATATAACAGATCCTGATGAGGACGATGTTGAAGTTGATGAGGAAGATGATGGCAGTGATGAAGCAGATGATGATGATGATGATGGTTGTGATGATGAAGATGTTGATGATGGTGGTAGAGATGAGGATGTGATGCTGGTTTGAGATGTTCTGTTGTTCTCATGCCCAGTTTGTACAGGTGCGGTGTCAGTCTGCACATTATTTACTTTGTGGCTGTCCTGAAAATCATATTGGACATGAAAAAATACCCAGTTCATTGTTAGGACCTCCTTTTAATCCAAGGGTTTACAACAATAATTGTGGTCTCATAAACCATGCAACAATTTATCATCATTGAGCATATTCAGTTCTTTTTACTATTTATCACAGTTTCAAAGCTTCCTTATTGTTTTACTAAATTGGGGACAGTTTCTTAGGAAGTGGTTTCACATCAAGTCATATTTCTCTTAATTAAAGACAGTCTACACACCCCAGAGCTGAAAGGAGCAGGGTAGGTTCGACTCTGAACATTATACTTCCTGTCCAATTCTTCAACATGATGACTTCCATAGCCATTATTCCCATTTAAGACATGGTTATGGATTTCGTTGTAACCGTTAGGCCTGTATCCGTTGTGCCCGTTGCCACCATTGGTGACGCGATTGTAGATAAGTGCTCCATTCTCATCCTCACAAAATTGACTTACAAGCTTAGACTCCAAAGCTGCAAGGAGACACGTTATTGCACAGATCAAAATGACAACATATTTGTATTACATATTGATTGATCGTTCTAGATCTTGTTGGTCAATTTAAACTGGGTTAGTGTATATTTGGAGAATATCTGAATTGTATTATCATGGATTTTTATAATAAAAATCTAATTTGTATATTCAAGCCCTATGGTTGAAAATAACAAAACTGTTGCTTCAAAGATTTATAAACTGCCATTCAGACTCACCAGGCAAAGTGTTAAAGTCATCAATGAGGAACATGTGCTCACTGTCTGGGTCTGAAGCAATGAGGTTAAGCTCTCTGAGAAACTCAGCCTGTGTGGGGTCTGATGTGTTAACAATCCCCAGAGCATACATTTCAATGTTAGCAGCATGGGCCTCCCGCACAGCCATGTCCAGCTTCACAGACTCTCTCTTATCAGTCTGTCCATCAGTGATGACAATGGCCACTTTGCTGACCCCGTTGCGGGCGCTGTAAAAAGCTTCTTGTGTAGCTTTGCGAATAGCAGTGCCAGTGTATGTTCCTTCTCCCACGTAAGGCATCTTCCTAATAGCCTGCTTCACATCCTGCTTACTCATGTAGCGTGCCAGGTTGAACTCCAGATGAACATCCAGGCTGTAAATGACTAGGCCGACACGTGTGGCATTGCGGCCTACTGTGATGCGGTCTACTAGTGCTATAACAAAGTCTTTAATGATTTCAAAGTTTTCTGGGCCTACACTTTCAGAGCTGTCAATTACAAACACCAGCTCCATAGGTCTCTCCTTGCACTTAATGCCGCAACCTACAAACATACAAAGCACATAATCGTGGTCAGATAATGCAATGACATTTATGTATCATATATCCAGCTTCACTTGAGTTCTGATACTTACCACAGATCTCTTTGATCAGTTTAATGATGTCTTCTCTCTGGAACGTATATCAGTAAAGTCTATATCAGTAAAATATGTAAAGTCTGAAGGTAGTTAAGTAATTGTATTTCATATTGAACTATTAAAGCTATTTTAAAGCTTTTAATATTTACAACTTGGCTTTTTGAGCCAAGTAGTTTGTCTATAATACAATAAAATCACATAAAAACTTAATGAAATTGATTGTACAAACTATCAGATACAAACTCTGAATTTTTCTATATTAATAATCCTTATGAATATGTGTTATGGGGTATAAATCTCCAACTGCGAGACCATGTTGAAAAGAAGTTTATAAATTAGCTGTTTAGTTAGTACTTTTTTAGTACATTTATTGTTAATAACACACACATCATATTAACGTGCTACCATTTACTTTAACTAAGTTGTTGATGCAATGCATACTCATCCACTTTAAGTACAACCCTTTAGAATTTAAATGTATAGCCACTTATGTTTTTGTAAATTGGTAAGTATTTTTTTAAAGTTTATTGTAGATACATGCAAAAACTCACTGTGAGGCCCATCTCGCCTTTGTCGCCAGTTCTTCCCTATAGTAAAAGAAATTAAAACTTTAACACTGTATAGTTCACTGTAAATTGATCAGTTCCATGTCCAATGTTGTGGGCTCTTACAGTTTCTAGGTCTAAAGCTAATTTAGGTTAATATTTAATTTCTTAACTCACAGATTGTCCAGGGAGTCCAGGGTCACCCATGTCACCTTTAACTCCCTTCATTCCTCTCTCACCCTGCATGCCTCTATCACCCTGTAAATAAAAAGAGAAGCAGTCACCAGGCAAGCAAAACAAAAGTCACATTTAGTTTAATAAAATTATCATAAAGTACTTACTCTACCAGTATGCCTATAAAATAACTAGACATCTAGACACTTCACCTTGGGACCTGTGAGTCCCTCCCCTGGTGGTCCTCTTGGTCCAGTTACACCCGGTGGTCCTTGTTCTCCCTAAATCATTCACATGACAAAATATTTAACTGGGATGAACCTCTGATTTACTGGGATTAATATTTTCAATCATTGGGTCTAAAAGGGAAAATGTAATGAACCCACTTTATGGCCTTGAATGCCCTCTCCTGGTGGTCCAGCTGGTCCTGGTAATCCTGGCCTTCCTGTGTTGCCCTTAAACAGCAGGAGAAAAGAGCTAATTCACATGTAATCAACTAAGCAACAATACATATCCATTTACTTGCCTGATATAAATTCTTATTTTCTATGAGATAATAACCCTTATTTTCTATTTCCTATTTGGAACAAAGCAAGAGAGTTGTAGTCTCAACGTCTCAACTACTTCTACAGCTGTGACACAGCGTGTGTTGTTGGAAAACTCATCTCGATGTCTTTTATATACTTGTTAATATATTGCATGTCTTCATAAGCCCTCAGAAGCTACACAAAATGATTAGTCACATACCAAAATCTGGGACTTAAATACACTGGTATCTTAATAAATACAAATTTAGCATAAGACAGAATATAAATTGCTTTCCAGACAACAATCACTTTCCAAGATGAATAAATCTGTGTGTGACTTGATGGAATACTGCGTCAAACTTCAAACATGATTAGACCTCAATGGCATGAAACATTTGTGGGATTATTTAGCATAGCATCTAAAACACCACACACTCTACCTGTATTGCATGTTGGGTTAAGGAAACTGGGATTGAATCGACCGGAAATGTCTTTAGGCAATGATGCCATCCATATTTCACAGGACCGACTGGTACTGTTATTAAAGCAAGAGGGAACCTATGTTTATTTCCTTGTTCTGCTAGCTTAGTCAGAAGGAATCGAGTTGTTTTCTGTTGAATTGTGTGAAAGCAAATTGTAAAAAGGATTATTGATTTACCGGTGGTCCTTGAATACCTTCACCTGGTGGGCCTGGCAAACCGGGTAAACCTCGGAAACCAATGTCACCCTGTAATCAAAATGTAACATTGAATTTTAAACCAACTTCACTAATTTCTCTCTAGAATACCCATAGTGAAATGATCTGTGGTCTACCTTTGGTCCAGGAAAACCGATGCCTTCAGGTCCAGGCTCGCCAGACAGACCTGGAAGACCAGGAGGACCCTACAAAAGAGAAATAATGTGTTAGCATGTGTGATATGAGTGTAAGTGTTGTTCTTGGTGTTTTTGTGAAAAAAAAAAAACCCACCACTGGTCCAGGATATCCTTCACCTTTTGGTCCAAATGGCCCAGGAGGGCCAGGATTGCCACGGTCACCCTAAAGAATTAGGCCAGAATACAGCAAATATTATAATTATGTGCTTTTTTAAAAATAATTCATACATTCATTTATTCATTGTCTACCGCTTATCCTGTTCAGGCTCCGAGCTCATCCCAGCCGGCCTAGGGTTTGAGGCAGGGTACACCCTGGATAATCACCAGTTAATTATGGGGCTAACATATATAGAAAGACAACCATTCACTCATATGGACAATTTAGAGTAGTCAATTCACCTATATCCAATCACACATCTTTGGAGGCAGGAGGAAACGGGGAAAACCCATGCTGTGAAGCAAGGGAGCCAACCTCTCTGTCACTGTGCCGCCCCATTTTTTTTATTTTTAATTATGTATAATACCTAATGTTAAATACCTACCTTTGGACCTGGGAGCCCATAACCTGTTTCTCCAATAGGTCCAAGAGGACCAGCAGGGCCAACATCACCCTAAAGAAACAGTGATATAAAGTTGTAGCATATTTCTTTTATTTGTCATTTATAGCTATTTTATGAGATATGCCTCACAGTACTGAACACTGAAGCAATGTGTATTTTCATTGGCAATGGACCTGTGCAATAAAAGCTTGTGAAGAAGAACATGTGGCATGATTTTGCACGTCGCATTTGTTACCTTTGGTCCTGCAACAGCTCGCCCAGGAAGTCCTGGCATGCCCAATCGTCCTGGTGTTCCAGGCTCTCCCTATACACACAAAAGTTAAAGATAAAACACAGCATAAAATTGTAATTGAATGAAGATTACAGGCCTGTTTTAGAAATAGACTGAAGCTCTAATGAAACAATTTTAGGTACTGAGGAATATGTATGCTGACGTATGCTGATGTATGCTATTTTCATGGTTCTCACCTTGGCACCTGAAGGGCCAGAAATGCCTGGAGGGCCTGGTAATCCTCTGACACCGCGCTGGCCCTGGTCACCCTGGTAAGAAATGGATAAATATTATTTTACTCATAAACCAACAGGATTTACAGGTATATGGAATTAAGTCCATGGCACCAAGAAGCAAAGTCAAATGAATAACCTTTTCTCCTTGTGTGCCAATTCCTGCTGCTCCTTCAGGTCCCCTCAGGCCTAGTACACCAGGCTCACCCTAATAGATAGACAAGGAGCACATTACTGATTCAGAAAGATGATATTACTTGAGTCTTACTGTGTTAAACTACATTCATGATGTCTGTTCAACCTTTTGTCCCGGAGCACCATCTTCTCCAGGAAGTCCAGGTAATCCTGCCAGTCCTGCAGCACCAGGCTCACCCTTGTAAAAGTGGAAAAAATATGTTTCTACTTTTTGTTTCTCTTCATAAAACAAGAGGAAGGCCAAACCCCAATGTTGTTGCTTTAGAGGAATTGGTGCCATTGCTTAATCTATAAATTATAGACCTTTGGTCCAGGTTCTCCAATTCCTCTTTCTCCTGTGCTGCCAAGCTCCCCTGGCAATCCTTGTTCCCCCTACAACATGGAGATTGGCATTAAAATGCTATTTAATATGAACAAAATGCAGGTTAATATTTGTAAATTAAGCAATATGTTTATTTTGAGTATTGTGTATTTGGAAAAATATAACCTTTGGTCCTGGAAGACCCTCTCCTGATGGCCCTCTTCCTCCAGGTGGTCCTCTTGGACCCTCCACACCCTGTTCATGAATAAAATTGCTTTCATGTCCTCATATTCTTTAACACAGTAAGTGTAATAGGCTGGATGAAAATTAATAAATAATACAGTTGGATTTCAGGACTGAGATAAATTAGCAAAGATAAAACTATTATGATATAAAAACAAGTCTGGGTCCTTGTAGGCGTGAACATACACTATATTGTGAAAGTTTTGGACACCTGACCATCATATTCATATGTGTCCACTAGATTATGGCCTCATGCCCTAAGTTAGCTGGGATAGTCTCCGCTGCCCCTGCGACCCTAAACAGTATAAGTGCTAGGTAATGAATGAATGTATGTGATAAACATATGTCATGCTAGGGATGCAATTCCATTGCAGATAACTTAAATTATTTAAGTCATATAGGTTTGGATTTTATTCTTGCAACACTGTTATGTGCTGTGTATAAAATTCCTTTACTTTATTCATTAATGTATCTTTATTTATTTTCCAAAATGAATGTAAAGCTCATACGTAATTTTCACTTATATGTTTTAAGACGTGTTGCTGACCGGAACGTGGTTCCAAATCCAAGAAAGCCAAAGTGACATCCAAAAAACTGGCCAAATCATGCATAAAAATATCAGTACAGTAAACCCACGTTTCCTCGCTTCTGGGAAAATTAGACAGTTTTAGATATTTTATATTTGTACCTGAAAAATCTGTCTAGTTGTTACAAGTAAAAACAATTAAAGAAAATAAGATTAATGCATTCTTTAACTGATACATGTTGTAATTGTTAAATGAATAGTTCACCAATATATAAAAATGACCTCATAATCTCCTCACCTTCATTTCATCCCAGGTGTATAAGACTTTCCTTCTTAAGCTTCCCTTTTTCTTTCATCTATTCAATGGTATAATAATATGGCTAATAAAGATGTTAGCCATGATATTATGTAATATAACTGATTGTGTTCAGCCTTTAAAAATATATTAGTTATTAATTAGCTAATAGTGAACTACCACTTTCATCTGTGTGCTATGACTTACTAATTCATTAATCAGAGTTTCTTGTTAGTTCTTAGTAGTTAATAGGTTGCAAAAATTGTGTTACTCATTTGTTCCTGTGTAGTTATTCATTAACGAAGGATCAGTATTACAAAGTGTTACCCTGTTGGCAATATAGTGTATAAGTAGTTGTAGGGAATCCTAGTGGATGAAGCCACAGTATATTAATTATTACTTAAACCATTATACCTTTTCACCTTGAATGCCAATCCCAGGAAGCCCAACTGGTCCTGCAGGTCCTGCAGGCCCAAACTCACCCTAAACACCACAAGACAGAGTAGAATAAATCAGAATTGTAGACTTCAAGAGACAAGAACACACTGACCTTGCGTCATGCGGCCACTAATAAATTGTTATTCATTAATAAAAATAGGGGTTTTAATTTTAATGCACATTTACTACATATATACATCGTTTTAGTATGTATACATTAAGATTATAATGAATGTTAGAGACCTTTTAAGCTTTTCTCACAGGATCTTATGATTTGTTTTACCATCCCATCTGTTAAATTGCACTCCCCAGCCCCCCAGCATGTCTAATGGTTCCTCAAAGGGGCTTTATCCATTATTTATGTACTTCATTATGCCTTTTGTGTGGCAAGCATGGTGTGTTTGTGTGAACACCATTCAGCAGCTGATTTATTTACAGCCCACCTTTTCTCCTTTCAGTCCAGCACCCGGTTGTCCTCTTGGGCCTCTTGGTCCATCCTGTCCCCGGTCTCCCTGTCAAACAAAAGCAAGGTCATCGGCCCTTTTGACCTTGAAATTCCCATCGCCACCCACCACTATTAATATTAATCCATTGCATAGCTGGTATTGTCCTTTCAGCATGATCAAACATGGACATTTCATCATTTTTTTGCTATTTGTGGCACTGAATTTTCAAAACTGCTGTTTCTTAAACTAATATTGATGTTAAGTTTTTACCAACCACAGAAAGGGTTGTTAGAAATGCAGCATTCTTTCACTTAGTGAACTGAACTACTTTTGATAGATGGAGGATATTATGGCATTTCTGGAAATATATTACATTATGATATAATATTTCAGCTCATGACTGACAAAATAATTGCTGTGAATAAAGAATATGTGTTTCCATCATATTACACAATTTCTACGCTCGTACTTGGGAATCACATTGATGCATCAGGGTTCCTAATTTAATTCTGAAATCTGGCTACATTCTGGATATTTGAAGCTTCTCTCCACCTCCCAAAATTATGTATGTATGCAGACTCACTAAAATATGAATTTGTGTGCCCTTGGTAGAATTATATTGTATCCCATCCTGTCTACTGTCCATCCTGGCTAGAATTCACCATGAACCTGCCCAGTATAAAACTGTAAGATTAAGAATAAATGAATGAATGCTTAGAAAAGTTAAAACCCTTAAGTGTTCTTTAGTTATATTTCCGGAGAACCCCTAAAGGCTGCATAAAAAGACAATACAATACAAATCACAACCACAAATAGTTCAGAATAAAAAAATTCAGGGGTGGTGGTGACTCAGTGGTATAAGGCTCTGGGTCAGTGATCAGAGGGTTGGGGGTTCAAGCCCCACACCAGGCAAGCCACTGTGATTGGGCCCTTGAGCAAGGCCTTTAACCTCACCTGCTCCAGGGGCACCATTTGTTCTGGCTGACCCTGTGCTCTGACCCCAGCATTCAAATTTGTATGCTGGGATATGCGGAATCAAAGAATTTCACTGTATGTTGTACTGTATGATGTGCATGTGATCAATAAACTGAACTTTGAATAGTCCTTTTTTTAGTATCCGAGAATCTTCTTTCTGTGCTGTAGGAGAGTATCATGTGAAAAAAATCAAAAAAAAAAATAAAAAACCCGCAATTAGGTTGCTAATGTTGAAACCTGAAACAAATGATTCATAATTAACGCCTATTTAAAAAAATAGATTGCTAAAAACAGATTGCTAAGGCTGAAGATTAAAGCTGCAAACAAAAGTTATCATAGATTCTTATCTTATTCTTATTTGTACTGTACGAGTCCAGCCTTCCATACGCATTCCTCAGTTAAATGGAAGTACATTGTAAAAAAA
Source organism: Liobagrus marginatus (assembly GCA_028566295.1). Lineage (NCBI taxonomy): Eukaryota > Metazoa > Chordata > Actinopteri > Siluriformes > Amblycipitidae > Liobagrus > Liobagrus marginatus. The sequence goes on from JAOUQX010000040.1 coordinate 12,612,563, forward strand.
ATCTTGCATGTTCCAGCATGGAGAATAACAATGGATTTACAGTCGGTGAATGTAACTGATAGTTAGAATACTTAAGTGAGGTGTAGACCAGACGTCTGCAAATGTGTTTCATACATGACCTGAAATGATTTAAACTTCACGTTATAGCTCTGCTCACTATGTTGCACTGATTTTATAGTATATATTAAAAATTGTTTGCTTTTGTTAACATATATTCCCTATTGCAATTAAAAAGCCTGCTTTCATAACATAAGGCTGTGCAATAAAAAAAAGAAAGTGAATGTTTATGTGCATTTTCTTTTTATTAAAAACGATTGCGATTACCTTCGGTCCTGGATATCCTTCTCCCTGTGGCCCTTTTCCTCCCTGAACACCTTGTGGACCTTGAGGACCCTGATTATTATAAATAATATGTTAAATGCTACATTTGCATTCTGCATGTTACTTGTCAATGCTATGCATGCACAAGCATGTTATTTGCTGATATGGGTGTGTTGATAAAACAGTTTTTTTTTTAACATTTTGAGAGCAACATGGTGGAGGTGGAGGTGGACTGTTGCATACTTACAGGTGGTCCTGGTTCTCCAATTCCTGTTGGGCCAGGAGGACCGGCTCTGCCCTGAAATCCTATATCACCCTATGGATGAAAGAATATTATTATTATTTGTTATTACATTGTTATTAGTCCATTTTGCGGTAACTGATAGTGGTAAGGCGATATTGCCTACAGCAATTGCTGGGGAAAGAAAAAATCCCTTTGAAAGTAATTATAGGAAAGAAAGTATAAATATATTAGGCATACATTAACCTAGTGAATAAGTTAATAAAGGAGGTTTGAAGAACTGACCTTTGGCCCTGGAAGTCCAATCCCAGTCTCGCCTTGAAGGCCAGGTGGACCAAGCAAACCACGTTCGCCCTGTCACAGCACAAGAATAAAAATACTTGAACATAAAAGCTAAAACATAAACACAAATGTGATTACACTTTTACATTTTCTGCTCAAGCACAAAAAAATGGGTTCTTTTTTCAAATCAAGATACTTTAACTGAGATGCAATAACACTTGATGTTTAAAATCTGCAGCCCATTTGACAAAAGCCCTATAAACAAAAATTGTTCTACAATATAACTTGAAAATTTTACTTTACCAATGTTTTCAATTGTACGTAAATACTCATAAGTCATGTCTTAAATCAGTTTTAATCTGTCTGCAACTCTATATAGTGCGGTAAAGTATTTGACTTTGTAAAGCTGAACAAGTTTTAGCTCAACTGGAGCACAAACCTAAAACAAAGGAAATCTGGGTGTTAAAATTGTAAAACTGTACAGAAGGCTTAAAGTATGGTTTTCAGTAAAACTATTAAAGTTAGTGTAGCTTTTCTCTCAGGTTTCAGTTTGCCTGCCAGTCTCTCTTTACAGTTACAGCATTTTGGCAGATGCCCTTATCCAGAGCGACTTACATTTATCCAACTGAGCAGTTAAGGGCTAAGGGTCTTGCTCAAGAACCCAGCAATTGTGGCTTGGCGTTGCTGGGAAACAAACCCCGGCCTTCGTATCAGCAGTCCAACACTTTAACCACTGTTTTAACCATTATTTCCATTTCTCCTTTGAAGGTTACGCAAACATTATTCGTCAATCATTTTACATTGCATCAAGCATTGCCCCAATATGACTGTAATCACTATTCCAAGTCCGGGGGATAAATTTGCCTATGCCTTCTTCTGATGAGGTCCATGATAAAAAGCACTTTTTTCTTATCTTTCAATGTATTCCTGTTTCAGCTTGCTTAATTATACACAGTGCCAGTCAGTAATCCTTAAAAAACAGGTGTAACTTTGACCACTGTACATCTTTAGTGTCTTAGTGTCTGTACTATAATGGTGTTTGTGTGCTGCTACATGGACAGGACCTATTTTAATTTGCCCTTGTATGAGAAACACTATACCGATGGTACGAACTTTCACGGCTCTTATTTAAAGTGATTGTTAAAAAGAAAGCATAGGCATATAGGCAGGTGTTTTACGTGTAGCAGACAATAAATCTCAGAGTCTGCAGGAATTCCTGGGTACTTCCAGCAGTTAAATTAAACACAAAGCCAGACTTCTCAACACACACCTCCAAATAAACCTGATGCAAACATGTAAAATATGGTGATACCTGTGCATTTCCTGTGTCATGTACAAGTCTTTGCCAGGTGTGCATGTTAAAGTAACATCTGTATGCTGTAGGGAGCTGTTGGTGATTAGAAGATACAAACCTTCTTGCCTTGCAGGCCCTCTGGTCCGATGTCACCCTGTGGTCCCGGTAAACCCTTCAGGCGAAACACAAACAGTTGTGCTTTAATATTTTTGCATTTCAGGAATGAAAATAAAATGATGAAAATAATATAATCATAAGATAAATTACATGATGGCAGAGCTGTTGTGTGGCCTTGATTTAGTGCACTAAATCATGCAGTACAATTTTGAATACTTTAATATTTATTAACATACTGTACTTGTAATTGGCCCTGTATGCCATTATAAATGTGTTCTTACTCACCTGCAACCCTCGGGATCCTCTTGTACCAACAGGACCCTCAGGACCCTAGAAAGGGATTTAAAAACAAATTAAGAAACAACTGACTGTACTGACTCTTCTAAAATAGAATTTTCAACAAATAATATAATTTTGTTATATAGTATAACACAATAAAGCATGACATTTCTACTCACCCTGTCACCCTTGATTCCTGGTGTGCCACATTCACCTCTGTCTCCCTGCAGACAGATATGACTATATGAAACTGATGTATATTAATGTATAACTTTACCACCATTAAACCATATTAACACCATGAATGTCTCAGGTTACTATTCATCTTAATTGCTTAGTTAGTAGTATTGATTTTTATTTATTGTTTTGTAAAGACATTAAAACCATGAAGTAAGATAAATGCTTACACAAATGTGGAATATAAACCTGGATGTGTTATAGAAGAATAAGAAATAATGAAAAAGGGCGCATACCTTTTCTCCTTTGTAACCAGGTTTACCCTACAAGAACGAAAGAAAGAAGAAAGAAAGAAAGATAGAAAGAAAGAAAGAAAGAAAGCAAGGAGGAAAGAAAGAAAGAAAGCAAGGAGGAAAGGAAGAAAGAAAGAAAGAAAGAGAGAGAACGAAAGAAAGACAGATAGAAAGCAATGAAGAAAGAAAGGAAGGAAGAAAGAAAGAAAGAAAGATAGGAAGAAAGAAAGAAAGCAAGGAAGAAAGAAAGTAAGAAAAATAGAAAGAAAGAAAGAGAAAGCAAGGAGGAAAGGAAGAAAGAAAGAAAGAGAGAACGAAAGAAAGACAGATAGAAAGGAAGAAAGCAATGAAGAAAGAAAGGAAGGAAGAAAGAAAGAAAGTTTGTCAGCTAGCCTTTTGAATTAGCTAGTTAACTTATTACAAACACAATATTAAACCAACTATTGAACATGCGGACTAAAATCAATGAGGCTGTGTAAATGTGTTTTCTGAGCCGGTCCAGACATCCTGTAAAGTTCGGCGTATTCACCTCTGATCCGTCACGACCAGGAAGTCCACTCAAACCAGCTTCACCCTGAAAGGATAAAAGAATAAAACATTATAAGAAAACTTTACTCGAGTGAACATGTCGGTTAGATCCAGCAGCAATCCATAAATGACCTGATCATTTCTATGAGACACAGTTTACTTACATCCAAAAGAATTCAAGCTATGCATTTACTCTATTGATTTTAGGACGTTGTCGTTTGGTTTTTAATTACATTGCATTGCAAATATGTACATCAGAAAATATGGCATGAGACATGTGATTATAGAGGGGTTCTGACCTTTTGACCTTTAATCCCAGCAGCTCCATCCTCACCTGGGCGACCTTTCTTTCCCTGTATAAATAATTTAGATGTGTGTTAGTGAAAGGAAATTGAGAAATAACATATATTTCGGCAAAAATGAATAAAAAAGCCAGTGGCGTCGTCTGTCTACAATCTGACTGAAATACTGCCAGAAGCAGAGAGAAGAGATATTGTATAGTTCTATAGATATCACACACACAACATCGTTACTGCGGGCAGTAAAAATAAAGAATGAGATCATAAGAGCAAAACGGAATTTTGTGTGTATGTGTGTGCCTGTATGCACGCCACATATTCCACTTGATGTGTGTTTAAACGAATGCGAGCAATTACTGTGGAAAGAATGTTGGGAATCTTCATGAGGTGAAAGCACCTGGATAATGATGAGTAGTTTGCTGCCGGTCATATATTACTCACACATTATCCATTAATCTGCTCTGGCTTCAAAACTAACAGATCATCTTCACCCTTGCTATGTTAAAAGTTTAATGCAAAAAATCTCCCTCAATCTGTGCCTGTATCAGGAAATAAAAGTTTTAGAATGATTTTGTTTATAGCTGAATAAAAATATAGACAACTGAAGTTTGAAAATTGGCTTTGTGTTGCTTCGTAATCACAAAGAGTCTTTAAAGCATATCTTTCTATTGTTAGATTTGAACTCTTACCCACAGGCACAGAACACCACTTTTTATTTTTCTGTACAATGCAGAAATGACTGAGTTATACCACCGGCAGTATATGCTTATTTATTTCTAATTTTATTTGGGATTTCATCAATTCTTTGATTTGCAGGTTTGAGTTATGTTATGCATCATTATTGTGTGCTATTATAATTGATCTCCTGCTACTGTTTTACAGGCTGGTGGCTCAATGGTGAAGCTCTGGGCCAGTGATCAGAGGGTTTGGGTTCAAACCTCACCCCAGGCAAGCTACCATCATTGGGTCCTTGAGCAAGGCCCTTAATCTCACTTGCTCCAGTGGCAGGTCCACATGTTCTGACTTTGACCTCCGTGATCAAATTTGGCTGCTTGGATAAGCAGAACGAAAACATTTCACTGCACGTATGTGATAAATAAGATTTGAATTAGATATTTAAAGATTATACATATAAAAAAAATGTTAATACATTGACACAAGTGTGGCTTTTTGGGTATAAATGGCTATTTTATAATTGTGTGCAATATGTTCTAGTACTAAGGAAATTATATTCAAACAGAAGAACAAAAAAACTTCAAAGAAACAAATATTTCATCTATAGTGTATATTTTGTTTCTAAGTTTTGAAGCGTAAATACTTACTGCTGGGCCACTAGAGCCTCGCTCCCCCTTCTCACATGCACATTTCTGCGACACAGGGCACTTTAAAATAGAGAAAGAGTGGTTAGAAAATGTGTCAATGATCAAAAATAAACTGTATGTCAATCCTTTACAAAACTAGTAAATTATTACATACCCCATCTTCTGCTAATTGAGCCTGTGTGGCGGCAACAGAAAAAATGAACATTTCGGTCAGTTATAATAAACAATGATTCATGATTCATGATGAATTCTTCCAGATGCTCCTACAACCACTATTACCTTTAATAGTATGCATAGTAAGTATACTAAATACTGGCTGTTAGAATCCCAAAATATTACCGCCAGTAACACCATATCAAAAATATTCATCACTCAAGTTTGTGGATAATTTGAGTCTATTAAAATGCTTTTTATTTAATGCCTTATTGCATTTCTGCTTCATGCCATGACACTGACTGTTTGAATTTTTTTTGGTGCAAATGAATAAAAAAAATTTAAAAGTGAAAAATAAATAAAAGGTCACATGAAAATACAGAATACACCAAGCAATGGAGTAATGCAACTAAGAGGAATGTAAAGGGGATCACACAAGTGTTATATGGCTGACAGTTCGGCTATGATTTGAGGGAAAAGCAAAGAAGAAAGAATTACAGGAAAACTGTTTATATATTTATAAAGGTAGAAATAGCTAGGATTTTTAAGCATCAGTTCGATTTGCAAACTAAATTGTGTCTGAGGTTGTTGAGAATTCTGCTAGGATAAAATGATGTATTTCAATGAAAAGTGTTTAATGTTAGTGCTTATTCACAATCAACGTATATGTGGATAGCCCACTGAATATAGTAACAATAAAGTTTTTTTTTCAACAAATTTGTTTTAGGGACCGTTTGGAAGAAAGTTTTATGCTTGTCACAATGATAACAATTAATGACAATGTGTTCTGAATTTAAACAATACACTGAATATAATAGAATCAATCAAACTCTATTTTGCATACATTGCCCTAAAGCATCCTCTTATTCTCATTCGACAGTTCTGACTGAAGATAAAGAAAAGTTTGAAATCTGCTATATTATACTCGCCATCTCACTAAGGATCTTCTCAGTGATGTGTGTATCCTGAAGGTTGTGGAGAAAGCGGGAGGGGGGTGTGCTGGCTAGCAGCCTCAGACGGCCAATGTTTGCAGGCTCATTGGCAATATGAGTGATGCCGATGGTAAAGAATGTCACGCCCTGGTTTTTGGCATCAGCTACCGCTGAGAAGATGTCCGGGTTCCTTGGGTGCGAGACTCCATCTGTAAGAAGCAGTGCGATTTTGATGCTACCTGTTTTGGACTCCTCAGAAAAGATCTTTGTTAGGTTGGTTATTGCGTAGGTGGTATAGGTGCCATGCCCAATATAGTTCATGGGCGTAATGCTGTTTTTAAAGTTCTCAGTGCCCCTCCATTGTTTGAATGTTTGCTCAATAATGACATGACTGCTGTACTGGAGCAATGACACTCTCCAGCTCAGTTTGCGTCCAGTGTTCAAACGGATGCTATGCAGACCATCCACAATGTCAATCGCAAATTTCTTTTCCTGGTGGTGATGACCCTTGGCACTCTCTGAGCTGTCCACTAGGAAGGCCAATTCAAAACCACAGTCCTCATCCAAGATGGCTGCTGTAAAACAAAATAAAATACTATAGCATCCTTGTATGTGTCTGTGTAACAATACTGACATGCAGTATACAGTATTTCCGTCTTGTTTCTTTCAGTTGTTATCTAAAACAAAGTTTGCGCATCATGGGTAATCCCGTCTTGCATTATTCTAGTAGTGCTATGTTTAACACGTGTCAGTTGACTGTTCATTAAATTAGAGACACTTATAATGTATTGGCAAGCACGTGACTATAACTAACATGACTGTGGTGATGCAGGTGCCCTCAGTAGGTTTCCCCTTTTCTCTTCCTACAAAGCATTTCCAATTGTCCTTATATGTACATATTGGAAACAGAAACTTGCTTACAAAATTGCTAATGCATTTAATCAGCCATTATGTTAGCCGTTATGATATCTTTAACCGTCCTATACAAGCCTGGTCATTCCAGCTGCAGTAACTAGTGGTGTAGTTTAACGAGGGTTTAAGGCTAACCACTAGATGACCAGCAAAGAAGCTGCTGCTGAACTGTTATATAAGCTGTAGATGATCAGAAAGTAATGCTACTAAGTACTGTATGTAGTAACAGCGTTGTTGTCGTCGAATAAAATGTAACAATTGGGTGCATGTCAACAACAGATGATTTTGTATTAATTATAACAGGCACAATCATTTTTTGTTATAAATATACAATAACTAAATAAAGTCGATAGTGTCTATTCAGGTATGTCTTTAATCATATCCTACCACCATCGTATTTCAGGGCGTTTGATGTTTTACCATTAACCCTGGTTCTCTTATATCCTGTCCTTTCCTCTGAATAATCCTGTGTGTAGACCCCCAAAAGGCCTGTCAGGAAGAGGAGCCAGCTCAGCCACTGACCCATGGCTCACACTCCTGCAACAACATAAAGACTATAAATGAATCACTTTCAAAATGATGTTCTAATGGACAGGCAAGAAAACCAGTTTACTTTACACAAGAGTTACAGAGTGTTAACAGGTTTTTTAGATACTTTTTAGCCTATAAAAGTGAAATATAGTGTCACACAAGTTTCATATTTTGCTTCCGTTTTATTCTTTTCCTATACCCAAATTTTTCATCATACAATTTACAAAATAATGTGTTTTTTACTTCTCTGCTCATAATACACATTTATTAGCTAGGCTTAGCATGGCTGTTCAAAATCAAAGACTGCATAGACACAAAAGTCTGCAGTAATACAAAATCCTTTCTCCTAAATTATGCTGGATTCTAAGTCTGTCTGAAATTTGACTCGTAGCAAAACCTTTCACGTTGACTGCTGTTCTGTAAACTAAATGTTACATAGAATGGCGTAACCCAAAGACTAAATAACCCTTGATCTTTCATATGAGTTATGTCCAAAACAGTCTGTGAGACATAATCAGTAATTTTGTAAAATTCTCAAGATATTTTGAAATAATATTGCCCGTTATTTATAGAAATTATACATTCTTTATTTATATAAACAAGATTAAAAAGACCTCATACAAGTAATTATTTTGTAAAGACATGCTCATTCTCACTGATGTTTTGTACTTATTCTTGGAGCTAAGTATTTTATTTTTTTTTTTAAGTGAGCTGGAAATAGAACTATGTTAATTAAGGCTATTATTATTATGATTATGATGATGATGATGATTATGATTATTATGATGATGATGATGATGATGATGATTATTATTATTATTATAGAAAGACAGGATAAAGTGCACAGACTGTATACAAGTACAGAGAAAGAAAGAAATTTTGTTTGTCTTAAATTGGGTTTCCATAGTATCACTTTGGCATGCAAGGCAAAGCACAAAACACAACAATAAATCTCCTCATAAAAAAAAAACCTTTACACTTTAACAAGCCAGCACTTACTAAGCTTTCACAACATTTAACAATATGATGCAAAAAACACATTATTATTATTATTATTATTATCATAGTAATAATAGTATTTTTGCAGTTACCTTCAAAATTATTATTTGCAAAGCAGCTTCAGGTCTGTTCAGGTGTGCTTTGTGTCCATGTGTGAAAGCAGTGTGTGTGTAGATCCACTCCAGCATCAGTTCCGTTTAGCTTCGTGAGTCCGCTGCAGTGGTGGACATCCTGAAGTGAGTAAGATCCTGCTGCTTTCTGCCCCTCTTTTAAGGAGAGGAGGTATCTCTACATTGGCTCACCCAGAACTCCCACTCAGCCCGTGGCTATGGAGGAGGGGAGAACAGGAGATATTGAAGAACTGACTTTGGCTTAAGATTTGCCTTATAGGCACTTTTTATTAAACATACATCAACTAAATAGGCCTAGATTAACAATATGCTATTTAAATATATTGAGATGATTTAAAATGGAGAAATAACATTATCTATAAAGCCTTTCTCGAATCAAGCATGGGGTGCTGCTCCACACCAGCCATCACCATGTCTTCATGGAGTTCAGGTGCACAGGGACATTGTCATCCTGGATTCCTGGTCTCTTAATTCCATTTAAGAAAACCTTCATAATTTTAAAGTGGGGTATTTAAAGACATTCATGACAATGTTGTGCTTTCAACTTTGTGTCAGCAGTTTGGGGAAGAACCAAATATGGGTGTGATGGTCAGAAGTTCAACGTACATTCAGTCATAGAGTTTATATACTATGAAAAAAGCAAAAATAAAAAATAAACTGGTTTATATTTTGTAAAACTAAACACAGTATTTTAAATATTCAGTGTCCTACTTCTAGCATATTTGTGATAGTGACCATGTGATGTCTTAAAAAATGATGGAAGTTGGATTTTTCCTACCATGTTAAAAATCATTTAAGTTGCTCTGGATAAGGGCAACTGCCAAATGCATTAAATGTAATGTAAAAATGAAAATAGATAATATGTATCTAGACAAGCGCTAGTGTTTGAAAGTCAAAAAGGGACACACACCAAATACTGCAAAATTCTGATATTTGTATAAATAGTCTTTTTAATCTTAATCTTTGTGCTTATAGCAATTTATATTGTAAAACTATTGTGCTAATGTAGGAAAAACTGATTTTTTGTAGGAAAAAAAAGAAACTTTTTTTTACAAAACAATTTCCAATGTGCTCTCAGAGCTTTGCACCCCACCGAAGTTCTATAAATTGAGGAAAACCTGTGTGTGATTGCACACCAAGAAACATGTCTGTGTGTTTGTGTGTGTGTGTGTGTGTGTGTGTGTGTGTGTGTGTGTGTGTGTGTGTGTGTGTGTGTGTGTGTGTGT
>JAOUQX010000040.1:12657328-12670590 GCA_028566295.1 Liobagrus marginatus
ACACACACTTTATTTACTTAAATCATTGTGTTTGTGGGCTAGGTATTTTCAGTGGAGATGGATGGGACACATTTGCAGGTTATCCTGAATGTATCAGTTGATTACCCAGAAAACCTGGCTGTGGATTGGGTGAACAATAAACTGTATGTGGTGGAGGCCAGTGTAAACAGAATTGATATGGTGGACTTTGATGGAAATAATCGTGTCACACTCATTGCTGAAAACCTAGGAAATCCAAGAGGACTGGCACTAGATCCAACCGTTGGGTGAGTATTTAAAATGATTTACATTTATTCTGATATTACTCAGTATTTCCATAATTTCCCATATTTCCAAATATGGACATACTGAGTAATGTCAGAATAAAAATAATTTTTTGATTATTTGTAAAACTGTGATCAATGGACATAACAATATTTGACTTTATATACAGAAGTCTTATCTGTTGCTAATCTGACAGAATTTCTTGGCAAACCTCATTCATTAAAAGTTAATATTATAACTAATATTACTGTTAATTAGTTTAATTGATATTGATATTTATTTTTAAAATGTTTTAAATCTTTATCCAGCTAACTAAAATGGCCAGCCTTAGATAATTTTAACCCAATTTCTGTTTTTTCCGTATCAAAAATGTACCGACCCGTGACGCCACTGTGTTGTATCGAATTTTGTGAATCGTTACACCCTTAAAAATTATATATAATGCTGTAAAGGAGCAGCTGAAAGTAATAATAATAAAAAAAAATTGACGGTTTGAAAAGTAAAATACAAAGTATGGATAGTTGTAGTTTAATTTATCCAAATATACAACTACTGCATAGTCATACTGCTTTTTGTTTGGGTTTTCATTTTCTCTTGTAAACATATATCCTGAGCTGAATGATGATTCTAAAACCATGATCCATATGTTGGGGTTTAGTTATCTGTTCTTCTCTGATTGGGACACTCTGAATGGAGAGCCTGGTATGGAGAGAGCCTACATGGATGGCACTAACCGCTACGGTATCATCAGGTCCAAGCTAGGCTGGCCTGCTGGAATCACGCTGGACATTGATGCCAAAAGGGTCTACTGGGTGGACAGTCGATATGACTACATAGAAACTACCACATATGATGGGCTGCACAGGTATGCAAAAAGGTTATGTTGGGTAGTCTTGAATGCTATTAACGTAATAAGCAATGAAAAATATTTATGACCTTATACAAGAAAATATCCTTATAACTGTACATGATGGGGCCGGCCAGTTAGCTGGAATAGACTGCAGCGCCCCGTGACCCTGAACAGGATAAGCGGTAGACAATGAATGATTGATTGAATTTACATGATGACTATATGGTTCTCAAATTATGAAACATAATAATACTAGGCGTTTTGCTATTTCACAGAACCAGAAATAATAATACTGTCATGATTTTACTGATATAGAGGTATATAGTTTTTGTGTATTGCATTTTTAACTAAAATGCTGCCAAATTATTTTACAACATTTGATAGTAATCTTGATATTATGTATGACATCATGATTGCATCATTCCTTAATTTTAAAGGTTAGGATGAGCAGCTAAATGAGTAAATAGTGGTATTGGCTACTTTTAAAGTCTAACCAAGACCCTGAACAGATGAGATTAATCCGAACCAACGCATAATTCTCTGTCCACGTCTCTGCTATGTCTTTTGTACTTAAACATGTTTAATAAATAATTTAGAATAATGATACTTTGTCATTAATAAGTGTTAATTCTTTGTAGGAAAACAGTGGTGCATGGAGGTTCATTGATCCCTCACCCATTTGGCATTAGTCTGTTTGAACACTCTGTGTACTACACTGACTGGACCAAGATGGCCATCATGAAAGCCAACAAATTCACTGAAAACGAGCCAGACATACTTTACTCAACCACTCGCACACCATATGGCGTTGCTGTAGTACATCCCTTTAGGCAGCCGTATAGTAAGCCAATTATTATTGTTTTACAGATATTATATTAAGTTACTTAACTTGATTGTTGTTTTTTAATGATTGGAATCACAGTCCGTGTTGGTGTAGGACTTTTTAATGTTAAGATTTTTGCACACAAATATAAAAAAAAATCAACATTACATTTAACAGTTATGGTAAAACATTCTTTGACTGACGATTGGTGTGTATGTTGCTGACAGTAAGTAACCCATGCGGGTTGACCCGAGGGGGCTGTGAGCAGATCTGTGTGCTAAGTCATAGGACAGATAACGGCGGTCTTGGTTATCGTTGCCGTTGCCGCATGGGCTACGATCTACATCCTGATGGCAGGAGATGTGTTGGTAAGGATGGATTAGTGCCTTTTTGTCTGATCTTTTGGTGTGTTACATTGAGCACACCTCTCATGGATTTGTTACATACAAAAAATCATTGTCATTTTCATTGAGTAAAAAAACAACATAAGGATGTTTGCATTAAATGGGTAGATAACTGCTCTAAGAGAATTTAAAGTTTACTATTTAAAACACATAGCTGTGTGCTTTATTTTGCAGCTGTGAGGAAATTCTTGCTCTTCTCCAGTCAGCTGGCAGTGAGAGGAATCCCGTTTAACCTCTCGTCTCAAGAGGACATCATCCTTCCTGTCACTGGCACACCATCATTCTTTATTGGCCTGGATTTCTGTGCAGAGGATAATTCCATCTTTTTCTCTGATACGGCCAAGGATATTATTTTCAAGCAGAAAGTTGATGGGACTCGTAAGTGCTATCATAAAATACATTTGACAAGTGACATTTTGCACTATGTGAAATTATTTTTTTAAAGTATTGTGTGCAATACAAGCTGTGAAGTTTCTTTACCATTCCTTATCTTTAACTGCTTTAGCCACAGATCATGGTTGTTTTCTTATCAGGTTATTATCGCTTATTAGGGCGTTTTTCCTTGCCACCGTTGCCTCAGGCTGCACATTGGGTTACATTTCACACATTTTAAAAGTTTACTTATTCTTACTTATATAGACCATGTGTATTGTTAGAAGCACATTAGAAATAAAAATTGAATTGAAATGATCATTTTGCTTATGATGTTGCAAAAAGATTTTGTTGAATTAGTTTACGTTTAATGGAATTTGTTTAATTGTAGCTTGTTTGTATCTGCATCAAATGTAAGTCTTAAGACTTAAGAACATGGTTACAGTTGACCGGGTCACATGTTTAATAAAGGTAAAATTGAATTACGCTAAATAGGGAAATATCAGAAAAAAGAACCTCAGTTACATTATATGCAACAAGAATATTACCCAAGTGCAAAGTTATTACTTGCATGTGGGTATGAGACAACTTACCCATTAGAAGCTTATGGGACAAACATATATTTTGTGTAATACATTTACATTCATTCATTTACATTCATTCATTTACATTCATACATTCATTATCTAACGCTTATCCTGTTCAGGGTCGTGGGGCGCTCAAGTCTATCCCATCTAACTTAGGGTGTGAGATGGGGTACACACTGGACAATCGCAAGTTAATCGCAGGGCTAACACTTAGAGACAGACAACCATTCACACACACACATTCATGCCTATGGACAATTTAGAGTAGCCAATTCACCTATGCCCAATCGCATGTGTTTGGAGGCGGGAGGAAACCGTAGTACCCAGGGAAAACCCACACAAGCACGGGGAGAACATGCAAACTCACACAGAAACACCCTGATTTGCTTTGTTTCTTATTAATGATCTTTTAAGGAGTTAGATGAGCTGAGGAATTTTTATCACTGTTCATCAATTTCTTGTTTTTGCTTTAATATCATTGGATATATACTTATCAATGTATCAAATTTGTATCCTTTTTTAATCCCAACAGAGAGGGAGGTGCTTGCAGCCAATCGTGTAGAGGGTGTGGAGGATCTGGCTTATGACTGGATATCAAAAAATCTGTACTGGACAGACCCACGCTATCGGAGTATATCAGTTATGAGACTAGCGGATAAATCCAGGAGAGCCATCATCCGCAACCTGAACAACCCCAGATCTATAGTGGTGCATCCAATAGTTGGGTGAGATAACATAAATATCTGCACAGCTCTATAATTGTATGAAACAAATGTGAATGTATTTATCATGTAAATGCAGTAATGTCAACTTTAATAATAGCATGATCTTGGGTGAGATATCACGGTATTGTTTGTAACATTGAGTGAAAACATGAGTCATTGAGCAGGACCAAGCCTGGAACAAGGCTCAGGGGGCATCACTTTCACCTCAGGTCTCTGTTTCCTAAAGACCATGAAAAAGCATTAGCAAGCTGGCCACTTTTATTCAGTCACACCTACCATAATGCAGGAGTTGCTCAGCCATTCACACACTGTTTCTAGTTTAAACCCAGAGCAGATAAAGGGAGTCTTTATGCACTGCTAGTGGGATGTTTCCAATAGCTTCAAAGTCATACATTTTCTGAGCCCAGGAGACTAGATTAGTGCTGCATGAAGGCTGGTATTGTGGTGCCTTTTAAGAACTTGGCTTAAGAAAGACAACCCTAGAGCGATCTTGAATAAACTGTTGATACGTTTTAGTTTATAAATAAAAATGTAAGTGAGACTTAAAAAACATTCTATACAGCCACCCTAAAAGAGGGTGTGGGATACACACTGGGATTTAAACCTGTGTTTATGTATATGTTTCTGGCAGCTTTATTTTCTGGACTGACTGGTACCGTCCGGCCAAAATTATGCGGTCTTGGTGTGATGGGTCTCATGCCCAGCCAATTGTTAACACCACACTGGGCTGGCCTAATGGCCTTGCCATAGACTGGAGGTAAGACAAACATCCTAATGCCAAATTACTTAAAATTAACCATTACATAGTTCCATGTATGGCAGAAAGGCAGAGAAAGTTCTGTTTCTGTTATATTTATAGCTATTAGTATTCATTGACATTTAAAATATTTACTATGTGGCAGGTTGGACCTTTAATATTAGTTCAAATAAAAATGAGCTAATCTCCACAGAAATAGGAGCTGCCCTAATCCTACTTTATTTGAAAGCTGTCTCTCAATCTGTTCCTACTCCCTCTCCTTGTTCTATTGTTACTCCCTAGCTCCATGCGTTTGTATTGGGTTGATGCTTTTTTTGATAAGATCGAGCACAGTACTTTTGATGGGCAGAACAGATTGTCACTGGATCGGATTACACAGATATCTCATCCATTTGGACTTACTATTTATGGAGGTGAGTAATGGTAATTAGAATCAGAATGCCAAATAAATAATACTTAATCTATGTTAGAGCCATGCATATTTTATATAATTATACTTTAAGATAAAAAAAAAAGCCTTTTTCGAGTACACTTGCGTTCCATTGTACCAGAAAAATTGGAATTGACTTTATCGGCACGGCATTTTCTATTAGTATAACCAAATGAATTATTTCATTACCGCAATTCTGATGCAAAAAAGAGTCGTGACATTATTAGCTTTCCTCTGTTTAGATAATCATACACAGAATGTTAGTTGTTCAAATTAACACATTAAAAATTTTGTGGTGTAGTGCTGGCTCAAATGATTAAGGTGCTGAGTTGTTGACCAGAAAGATCCAGGTTCAAGCCCCATTGCTGCCACTGTCAGGCCCATGAGCAAGACCCTAAAACCCATTTCCTGCTCCAGGGGCGCCACATCATTTCTGACCCTGCGCTCTGACCCCAGCTTCCCAAGTTTGGATACTTGAAGAGACAAATTTCATTGTGCTGTAATACAGATGTGCTGTATATGTGACAAAATAAAGACCTACTAGTCTACACTTCTTCTAACTTGCACTTGCACTTTATGTTGTAGGTTATGCATACTTCACAGACTGGCGTCTAGGTGGAATAGTCCGTGTTCGGAAAACAGACGGTGGAGAGATGACAGTTATCCGGCGAGGAATCAGCCACATTATGCATGTCAAATCCTTCAACGCTGACGTACAGACTGGTGAGTGGGCCATCATTCATTGGGTCTATCAACTTCCCATGACTTGTTCACTCTTGTTTGTTCTTTCTCTGCTCAGTCCTAAAAGGTTTGGGGGGATATCAAAGTGTCGGATCTTAGTGTGCCAGAAAAAACAAAAAAAACAAAATTTTATTATATAATTATAATATACATATCCTTAATCACACCTTTTTCCAAATTGTTCCTCATTTCCACTGTATGTTTTCAATTAGGTTCCAACTTCTGCAACAGGCCATCAAATCCTAACGGAGACTGTAGTCACTTCTGCTTTCCTTCACCTTACTCGCAGCGTGTGTGTGGCTGCCCTTATGGCATGAAGCTTGCACCCAATCAACAGACCTGTGTGGATGATCCATCCAGTGAGCCACCTACACTGCAGTGTGGCTCCAACTCTTTCTCTTGCTCCAATGGGAAGTGTGTCCCTACCAGCTATCAGTGTGATGGCGTGGACGACTGCTATGACAACAGTGATGAGACCAACTGTGGAACTAACAGTATTAAATTTTATTCTTTATTCTATACGCTAGAGCACTCATTTGAATGTTAGACAAGATATGTCATTTATTTGGTCTTGCTTCTAAATTAACTCTTCTGAAACATTTTACTCTTCAGACAATACCTGCTCACCCTCTGCCTTCACCTGTGCTAACCAGCGCTGTGTGCCCAGGAGCTGGCACTGCGATGGGCACAATGACTGTTTTGATGGCAGTGATGAAAGAGACTGTACTTCCCAGACTCCAGGCACATGCCAGGCTGACCAGTTCAGCTGTGCAAATCACCGGTGCATCCCACGCACCTGGCTATGTGATACAGATAATGACTGTGGTGATGGCTCTGATGAAACCAATTGTGGTAAGAAACTTCACAGTGTTTCAAATTTGCTGGTTCAAATCTAGCCTTAAACATTTCATACTTTTCCTTTTCTTGATTATCTTGCTTTTTAATTGGTAGATTCTTTAGGCACATGCCACCCAGGTCAATTCCAGTGTCCTGACCACCGCTGTATTGATCCAGCCTATGTGTGTGATGGAGACAGAGACTGTGTGGATGGGGCAGATGAGCAGGGTTGTGGTAAGAGGGATTGTGCTATACATATTATATAAGGACATAAGTTCGAAGTTCCGCTTAAACATTTCAATTTTAAAGAAGTAATGCATCCAAGCAAATATTAGTCATTCACCATAGTGTTAACCCTGAATAATTTACTCTGTTTCTTTGCAAATTTGCTGTATTTAATGTTGCAGTGTACAATTGCACTGGCTATGAGTTCAAGTGTGCCAATGGACATCAGTGTGTAAACTCCTACTACCGCTGTGATGGTGTTCATGATTGCAACGATCGCTCTGATGAATCTGGCTGCCGTAAGTTTCATAGTGCCTATATTACTTAGATTAACAAAAACCAAATAGTATTTAAGGTGAGCTAAACAAGATTTATATTCCAATCTTTGACCTTCTAGCTACCAGACCGCCAGGCATGTGCCACCACGAGAGCGAGTTCCAGTGCCAGTCAGATGGAACCTGCTTACCCTCTGCATGGGAGTGCGATGGTCATGCAGACTGTGAGGATGGCTCAGATGAGCATCACGGATGTCCCCCACGCACATGCCCTACCTCACACTTCCGTTGTGACAATGGCAACTGTGTGTTTCACAGCTGGCTGTGTGATGGGGATAATGACTGCCGTGATGGCAGTGATGAGCGCGACTGCCCTACTCCGCCATTCCGCTGCCCCAGCTGGCAGTTTCAGTGCCCTGGCCACACAGTTTGTATCAATGTCACCAAAGTATGTGATGACACACCTGACTGCCCAAACGGAGCGGATGAGTCTCCGCTTTGCAGTAAGTCATTATTTTCTGTTCTCTGACGTCTAATACAGATTGCATTATTCAGTATTCAGTATCCAACATCGCATGATAGTTCCATTGTACAGCTGTTTATCCTGGTCTACTCACTATACCAAGTGTTTGAAACTCTTTAAACTCTCAGGACCTGTTGATGGGACCACTGTAGATTTACGGTTATTTTTTGAATAATAAGGTTTAAGATAGATATGTTACTATAAATCTGAGAGTTTTTATAGTTTACTGTCATCGTTATTAAGTTACTGAAATGCTGATATTGGCTAACAGTCTATATTATTTAGTTTCTTTATATTTTGCAGTGTGATGAAACTTTTTCCGATATTTAAAGCGAAAGAAAAAATGAGTAAAAATAGTTTCAATTAATGATTTTGGGAAATTTGTCATTTAGATCTGCTAATCTTATACTGTACTGTTCTACTTATTTTTAAGATGGTTTCAAAATTAGGCTTTAATATGTGTAATCATATGTATCAAATCATGCATGTGTGGCTTTGAGCTATTAATTGTGATCAGTGATATCACTTTTCCATGTTCCCCTCACTGCTTTCAGATGAACATTTACCAGGTAGGCCAACTCCTTAATCACCCACAAACCTCTGCATGTACCTTTGATTTACCCCAGTGTCTGTTTTACTTTGGCTCCTAATTAGCCAGTTATAGACCAATTTATGTAGAGTGTGATAGCAGCTGGAACGGTATGTAGTGAAATGTTTAGTGTCTTGTGTAGCACTAACTCTAATAGTTTCTGACACTAAATTTTCATTAGATGTATTGAATGCATGTGAGAAATGTACCGTCAAGTTACAAATAACATTAAAGACATCCAATAGCTACAAACTATTATAGCAGTCGTTTTTTTGTTGTTGCTTTCTATTTTTAGACCAAGAGATTTGCTCAGACAACAATGCAGGCTGTACTCATGGCTGTATTCAGGGTCCTTTTGGGGCACAATGCACATGTCCAGTGGGCTATCAGTTAAGCAATGACTCAAAGACATGTGAGGACATAGATGAATGTGATCCCCGTGGTCTATGCAGCCAGCATTGCTTTAATGAGCGAGGTTCCTTCCGCTGTCACTGCCAAGATGGATACACACTTGAAGGGGATGGACGTACCTGCAAAGCCTCAGGTATGTATCTCTACAGGACGAATATATTTAGTACATCCAAATTACAGATGCTGAGGCGGGTACACCCATTTATATTTCCTTGACATGAAATAAACTCAAGATAAAGGTAACTGACAACCTTGTAGTTTTAGAATTTAGATGATAGTAGGACGGGAATTGGTGGAATGTGCATTTTCTCCTGTCTTCTCCTTACTGGCCTCTGATCGGATTACTGCAGATAAGACAAATAACATATATGTCAGTCAAAAACGTTCGATGGGGTAATTAGGTCTAAATCACAGGACAAAGGCTTGTTTATAAGCTTCTGACATAGAACCATCCAGCAGAGAGATAACCTGCTGAAGAATGCTGACATTTGATATACTTCCTTTTTTCTAGACATTATTCTACTACAGAGCCTCTTTCTGTGCTACCCTTAAGCTGTCTAAGGGTTTATAACTTTTTAATCTAATCTTTGACTGATAGACCGAGAGCATGCTGAAAATGTGGATTTGCAGCTTTTGGCATCACAGCGCTGTTCTTTTCTTAATTTGACAGGATCCCGGGAGGCCATTTTGCTGGTGGCCAGTCGTAATCAGATAATAACTGATGACTTCATCTCACAGCCAAATGTAGTGCGGTCTCTTGTACGCGATGGCCGGAACATTGTGGCAGTGGATTTTGACGCTGTGACAGATCGTGTGTATTGGTCTGATACTACCCAGGACCGAATATGGAGTGCACATAAAAATGGCAGTGATAGGACTGTGGTAATGACGTAGATTCAGTAAAGCTGAACATGCATTTTATTGCAAAAATCTATACGAAATTACAATAAACAAATTCTCAGTATTTTTGGTTGTTTACCTCAAAAAACATTATATTACTGATAGACTTTCATCATCCTTGCAGATCTTTGACAGTGGTGTTACAGTCACTGAGAGTATTGCAGTTGACTGGGTTGGTAGAAACTTGTATTGGACAGACTACATCCTTGAGACCGTAGAGGTGGCCAAACTGGATGGCTCCCATAGGGCAGTGCTCCTCAGTGAGAACATCACTAATCCTAGAGGTCTTGTGCTAGACCCCAGGAATGGGTAAGCACCGTTACACACAAAAAAAAACAACTGAAAAACTCTGTAAAAACATGTCTGTAATAAAACACAACTTTTGCAGTTAGTGAAATATAATCAACAATGTGGTAGTGTGGTTTCTACCACTGTTACCACCAAGAGCAACACATCGTTTGATTATTTAGCTGATTAGTATTAGTTAAAGAACATGTATACTTATTAATGTGTTAGTAAAATCTAACTCTCAACATTTCTTTGTGTTCCAGTTTTCACCTTATGTTCTGGACAGACTGGGGAAGAAACCCTCGCATTGAGAGAGCCAGCATGGATGGCCAGCAGAGGACCACCATCATCACCACCAAGCTTTACTGGCCCAATGGCCTAACCATAGACTATCCCAACAATCTACTCTACTTTGCCGATGCCTACCTGGATTTCATTGACTACTGTGATTACGAGGGAAACAATCGCAAACAAGTTCTAGCTAGTGATTTGGTAAGAAAACCTTTCAGTGTTTGTGTAACTATTGCCTTTACGTAACTATTTTAAACCTCAAAACACGTAAGTAAAATTGACCTCTTATCTCTTAATCAAAAGGTGCTACAACATCCACATGCAATTACCATTTTTGAGGATTTTCTGTATTGGACTGACAGATACATCAATCGTGTGATCCGGGCCAACAAGTGGCACGGAGAAAACCAGACAGTGATGCTATATAATATCCCTCAACCCATGGGTCTGGTGGCAATGCACCCAGTCAGACAGCCAGCAGGTACATTTCTAACATTCTAACAGATTTTTTGGTATAATTGTGTAATTACCCGTACAATTTCTCTGATGACTTTTTATCTGGTTGGGTGTCCCCTTTTCCTGTAGGTGATAATCCATGTGCATTGAATCCCTGCACGCATATCTGCCTCCTGTCTACGGTTGGTCCGAGGTTTTACTCCTGTGCTTGTCCTTCAGGCTGGACACTGGCTAATGACCAGCTCACCTGTGCTAGAGGTATTTCACAGTAGCTCCAAAAAGTCACCTTCCCATTTGAGCAACAAGATGCTTTTTTATATGTTTCAGAAGACCTTAAAAATAGGAATAAGAATTATTGTTCTTCTGTAAATACATTATGAAGAGTATTAGTATAATTTGCCAATCAAACAAACCATGTGTTATTTTCTTCGTCCTTCTCTTTGATTCATTGTACACAGATAATGTACTGTTTAAGGAAAGTAATGGGAAGTAATATGAGGTGTATCTTAGATTCTACATAATGAGCATTCATCTCAGTAAGCTCACCTGTGTTATGGTCCTGCACCAGATCTATGATTCTGGTGAAATCCTTACCTTTTATTCAATGGATTATCCCCTCATCCCTTATCCTTATGGAACAAAGTTGCAGTCATCAGACACTGGATATATATTTCATAAGACACAGATCCTTTCAACAGCATCCCATTTTCAATGTGCTCCACTTCTCTGAGGGCAAATGATTGTAATTATAAAAGCAAATATCTTGTACTTACGGTTGAGCAAAGACAAGAGCACTTTAATCTTAAACCCAGTAGTTTATCTTTATGTCAACCTTCCAGCTACTCTCAGGTTTCAGATTGTGTCAGCAATTTCTAGCACATTTTTCCCTAAGAGATGAATGATGAGCTGAGATGAGAAATGAGTGAGTACTCACTGATTGTAATCTCTAATGATACAGCAGAATGTCCTCATAGTTTTTTTTAGACTTTTAACAAACATTTTTACCAGCCAATTCCTTCTGACAGCAATTATATTATAGTGTCTATTAATCGTATATAATAAGATTCTTATATAATAAGATTATAATAATCTTGCCAACATTTTGAGTGTGTTTTTTTATGGGTTATGCCATAAATCCATTAACAGAGCTGTCATTGTATTTAAATAGTTGCATTTTTTAAATTATAGATTAAATCTATAACAAAATATGGTACTTATGGTTCTTGCATAACTTTATTTTATAGTGGACGATCCTTTCCTGGTGGTTGTTAGGGACAGCATCATTTATGGCATTTCTCTTAATCCTGATGAAAAGAGTAATGATGCTATGGTTCCAATTGCTGGCCTGCAGAACGGATATGATGTCGACTTTGATGATGCTGAGCAAATGATCTACTGGGTTGAGAACCCTGTAAGTCTAAAAGAAGATTAATTGTATGCATTTTTAATAAGTCACGGTAATGTAGTGCTGACATTCCTTTACCAAATTTATAGTTAGGGGTGCTTTCAAACTTGGAATATTTTTCTTATCCATCAGTGCAGTGTTTTCAAAGTTATGTTATGGAAAGCAGCAGCAAGAAAGGTACAATGCGACTTTTTTCAAAAGCACCAGAGTTTTATAACCCTACTTCCAAAAAAAGTTAAGGCGTTGTAAAAATCTACATAAAACAGGCATGAAATCATTTGCAAATATCATAAACCGATATTTTTTTTACAACAAAAGAACATAGACAACATATCAAATATTTAAAGTATGGATACTGATACCGAGCTCATGTACTTGTACTCAAAAGAATACATCAATACCAAAGACCGATACCTCACGTGAGGTCATTTACAGTATGTGGCAGACATAGTTTATAGAATGGACACTGACAAACATGAGACACAATATCAGCCCTTTTGAGGTTATTGCTGTCCTATATTCATTAGTCTCAATGGGATATGCTTGAAAAATTGCCACATCACCAAAAAGACAAAATAAAATACAGGCATCGGTATTGTCCGAGTACCAAAAAAATACACATACTCGAGCCTTAAAAACTAGTATCGGTGCATCCCTAGTTTAAGGTGAGAAATTGACTAAGAAAACTGAAAAAAGGCAGCAACATGTCTTAAAAAGTTGGGACAGGCCCATGTTTACCATGGTGTAGCGTCCACTCTTCTTTTAACAACAGTCTGTAAACATGGGAACTGAGGAAACCAGTTGCTGGAGTTTTGACAGAGAAATGTTGTCCCATTCTTGCCTGCTCAAAAGTCCTGGTTTGTCTTTTAAGATGTGCTAAATATTTTCCATTGGTGAAAAGCCCTTCCTTGAAGAAGGCGTTGTCTGGCTTGGAGCATATACTTAAATCTGGATATATATTTCAGCATTGCACAAAGTGCCTTTCCAGATGTGCAAGCTAATAGGCACTAATGCCTATTAGTGATGGTGGCGCAGTGGGTAAGGCTCTGAGTCAGTGATCAGAGGATCGGGGGTTCGAGCCCCGCTCCAGACATGCTGCCATCATTGGG
>JAOUQX010000040.1:12676351-12686566 GCA_028566295.1 Liobagrus marginatus
TGCTGGAACACAAAACTCAGAACATTACAAAGGGGCCGGGTCAAATGTGGAGGCGGGCCGTAGTTTGGGGACCCCTGGTTTAGTGTCTCATGGTAAGTTTTTTGCCTTTTGTAGTTAATCGAGCATGTTTAAGTATGTAGTATGTCTACCGTCTACGTTTGCTGCATATGTAGATCTGGGTGCCCCTGATGGTGTTGCCTATGACTGGATCAATAAAAGGATCTATTACAGTGATTATGTTAATCAGACCATCAGCTCCATGGCTGTGGATGGGTCACAGAGGACTGTCATAGCCCATGTGCCCAGACCACGAGCCATCATGCTGGACCCCTGCAGTGGGTAGGTATTTTATGACCTTTTGGCAGAATTTGCTATAGTAATTTTATTATTTGTACTGGTTGATGAAACCTTGTATAATCTTAAAACAGTAGTTGTTTATTACATGCCTTATGTTTCTTTCTATTCTTATTTAAGAATGTTTATCTGTCTTTAGATACATCTACTGGACTGACTGGGGTACCATTGCTAAGATTGAGCGTGCAACTCTGGGTGGAAATTTCCGGGCTGACATTGTTAACAGCAGTTTGGTGTGGCCTAATGGTCTTACCTTGGATTATGATGAACAAAGGCTCTATTGGGCCGATGCCAGCTTGTATGTTTCTTTACCATCACTTTATACAGTTGGTTTACACAATACATTAGTGAGATTTAGTTTAGCCACAATCCATAAATTGTTGTTTGTCTCATTTTCACTGTTATCAGACAGAAGATTGAGCGCTGTTCTCTGACGGGCACTAACCGTGAGGTTATTGTAAGCACAGCCATCTACCCGTTTGCCATGACAGTGTATGGACAGCACATTTTCTGGACCGATTGGAATACGCGCAGCATCTACAGAGCTAACAAGCATGATGGCTCGGACCAGAAGGTTCTTATCCAAAACCTTCCATCCCGACCTATGGACATCCATGTGCTGTCCAACAGCAAACAACAGCAATGCAGCAGCCCTTGCCTGCAGTTCAATGGAGGTTGTAGCCATATCTGCACTCCAGGTGATGAACATTTTATTTGTCAGAATTGATCACATTTGAGAGTTTGAAAAGTTTGTTTAATGGCGTACTCTGACATGAGTACAGAAAACAGTGAGAACAGATCCCACCGATTTCCCACAGATACACAGCAGTATCCACAGATCAATTTTGTTCAGATCTCAGATATTAGACCGGTTTCTCCTATTAACAGCCATTTAACTGTGCCTAGGTCCTCAGGGGGCAGAGTGCCAGTGTCCCTCAGAAGGTCGCTGGTACTTGGCTGACAACAAATACTGCATTCCTGATAATGGCACTCGGTGCCCGCCAGGCCAGTTTACATGCATGAACGGTCGCTGCATCCGTGCAGCATGGAAATGTGACACCGACGATGACTGTGGTGATGGCAGCGACGAGCTAGAGAGAGTGTGTGGTAAGCTGGACTTGTGTGCAATTGACAAGTCTATTCTTGTAACCCTTTTAGGGTATTTAAGTCACAGAGGATTTAAGAGTCACTTGCTATTTGTTACTTTACAAAACCTTAGTGTGTCTGCAAAAAAGAAAAGAAAAGCTGGAATATCGTTTGCGCTGATGTCAAAAAAGCCATCATAAATTGGATGCTGTACTTTCAGCAGTAATGAAAATAAAATCACTTTTATTTTTTTTATTTTTTAAAGGCTGATTATTACTCTATCAATGGAAACGTTATGTGCCTTTACTAAAGTTTTGAAAGCAGAAATCAACAACAGATGTGCTGCTTATGTTATTTAAATATATTTATTATATTTATTACACCAATGAATATCTCCAATAGATTACTGAACTATTGAATCAGAACAATTAAATCTGAGGTTTCCACATTACAACTTAGGTCAACATTGTCCGAAGAAAGATTTAAAAATATAGTCAGTCTACAATTGTTTTAGTTGATTTGTGGTTGTGATTTTTTGGTTGATTTGTGACGTAATTCTGATGTTTTAAATGCGTTCTCTGGCATGCTGCCGTTATATATTTCTAGTCTTCTCAAAATTAGCTGGAGTGTCATTTGTTTTTACATTGATTGTCTCGTACTTCTGGTTTTCTCTGATTATTCTTCTGCTCACGTGCAGCTATTTTCTGCCTAATGCAATTTAATGTCTCTGTCTCCAGGATTCAAGAGTGATTTCACTTTTGGTGTGTATGATTATGTTTCTTTGATCATCTGTTGTAGAATAAATATAGATTTGCTTGCATTTTATAAGCTCCTCTTAGAAATGACTAATCATTAGAAAATGCATTGTTGTTTTTTTTGCATGCAGTCCCACAAGTGGTGGCATTTATTTCTCTCTCAGGTAACATGTAGTTTTTGCAGACTAACTTATTTATCCACTTATAGTAGTGTTAAAATATCATATACAATGCTTGTATGCTATGCAGTGTAAATGCAGTGTTTCTAACTCGTTCATTTATAAAAGCTTGGGATTGGAAGCTACTGGAGTCTTTATGTAGATTTGTTTCATCGTTACTTAAAGCAGCATTTTTGTTACAATGAAGCCCTTTTTATTATGACTGACAGCTTTTCACACTTGTGAGCCCACCCTGTATACCTGTGGAAATGGCCGGTGTGTGCCATACCACTACCGCTGTGATCACTATAACGACTGTGGTGATAACAGTGATGAGGAGGGCTGTTTGTTTCGGCCCTGCGACCCAAACACAGAGTTCACCTGCAACAATGGCCGTTGCATCGCTCGGGAGTATGTGTGCAACGGCATTAATAACTGCTTCGACAACGGAACCTCAGATGAACGCAATTGCGGTATGTTGGTAATGCGATACCGTCTGATTCCATATAAAAATGTTATTTTTAATAAGCAGGTATTTATCACTTCTTTGTTATATAACGCTTGTGTTTAGATCAATTTCTATCCCGTTCTAATATGTTATTGTTTCTATGTAAAAAAAATAATAATTAATGCGTAATGCTAATAAGGATTTTTTTTAAAATATAAAAATCTAAAAGTGATACTTATTTAGCATTTATGATAGACGTCTCCAGTGTTCATACAGATGTGTAGATGTTCCTTTAATGTTCTTTTCTTCTTCAGACTAAAGAGCTGTGTTTTCTTGGATACATGACAAGCTGCATGTTTTTGTTCTATATTAACCCCATAATAAAAATAGTGATTGAGGACAGAATGTCTGTTCAAAGCTGTTGTAACGTTATATAGATGCTATTATGTAAGTTATAAGTAATGACAGGAACTAATTTGTAAAATGCTGAAATTTAATAAGATAAAAACACATTGCATGCTGTGTTATTTTTTTACACTGCATCTATTGTAAACCACATGTTTCTTGGCAAATGTCTGTAGTATAAAATGGATATGTCTTCACATCAGGATTTTCATTAATAGAGAAAAATACAATTTTGGCATTATAATGGCACCACACCACCTTGTCATTGATCATTTTCCTATACTGCAATGCATTCTATTATTCACTTATGTATTTGATGCAAAGACTTGCCTGCTTATAACATTGGATTTTACATGTGATATTTTGCTCACCAGCTGAAAGGACTTGTCAGCCTAGTCACACTAAATGCCAAAGTACTAACATCTGCATCCCACGTTCATACCTGTGTGATGGGGATAATGACTGTGGAGACCTGAGTGATGAGAGCCCCACACACTGCGGTACGCTTTAGTAGAGCTCAATTTTTGTCCATATTACTAACTATAAGATGCTGTTTTCACTACAGTCTACAGCCAGTTACAACCCATTTTAAGTCAGGATTGATCTGTGTATAGTGTGTGACAAGTGTACATTTTATGTTGGCTTAAAATACGTGTTAAGCGATTTCAGAGGAAATGGAAAAGTGTCTTCTTGCATGTGGTAAAGCTTGAGTTTTGTTTAAACCTAGCGGTTGGATATATTTTTATGTGAGCTAAAATCAATTGAATCAGTGTGATGAGTCACCACACAAGCCCAATTTTAAGATAACTTGTGACTTAAAGTCTGTCCTGCCTCCTTAGCAACATCTACATGTACCATGAATGAGTTCCGCTGCACAAACGGGCGGTGTCTCCCTGCACACTGGTACTGTGATGGTGGTGTCGACTGTGCAGATGGATCAGATGAACCTTCCACCTGCAGTGAGTAAACTTTCATCATGAGAATTAATACATTACATGCATGCGCTGCATGCTGGACTGTATGTACAACAAAACCTAAACATTTATATATATAAAAAACCCGATTTGTTGGCGTATGCAGCCAACAAACTTGTTAAACTTGGAATGAATTTCCTGGTTACAAAATTGCACCCTTTGAGCATTTATTACACACTTATTAAATGATTTCATAATAACACTATCTGGGGAAGTACTCAGTATAGTATAATAGTATTATGCTTACTACTAATAATAATATGTTTTAGTGGAAATTTTAAACTGGTTTGCAGAAACTCATCAGCATTTAATATTTTGATCAATATCATACAAATATGGGCCGGGCACGTTTCTCTTTGTCACTCTCAATCCTTTCACTAGAGCCACTAAATTATTTGTTGTAGTTACTGAATAATATATAATCAGGCTTGAGGTCTAGATGCAAGATGCATAACCTTTTTCTACTAAAGAATATTCTGGCATGTTCCTTTCTGATCTTAATAGAAACATGATTTTCACTTGATTTGAGTATATTATGCAGACAGCCAAATGCCAATCATTTCAGTTTTATTTGTATAGAGATTTGAACAACAGACATTGTCTCAAAGACGCCTTACAGAAATTGAACATTTAAATAAAAAACAAATCATAGCAAACCTCCGTTAACAAGGGTCTGTTTGAGATTTAGTATGAAAATAGTCAGTTAAGATAGTTAGGTTCAAATGTCTTACATATCTTAAATCATGTGAAACTTTTATTTGACTTAAAAATAGCTTACAATTTTATATACTGTATTTCAGAAAAGTGCTTTTGACCTATAAATGTCTGAAATTTTTTTTTTATTTGTAATAGTCTTGTTGCTAAAGCACTAATCAGTGGAACTAGTGATTATGTTTCCTCTGCCTCTTCATCAGTCTTCTATAACATGCTGCATACAGCTACCAATGTCTAACTTGTCATGTCCTAAGTAGACTACAAGGATTTTCTGATTCTTGTTCAGTCATGGTTTGTGCTGTGTATTGATTCTACAGCCACCATAGTGAGAACCTGTGGCTCAGACCAGTTCCGCTGTGATGATGGTAGGTGCATCGCATCCTCCTGGATCTGTGATGGAGACAACGACTGTGGGGACATGAGTGATGAGGACCAGCGGCACAACTGTGGTTAGCGATTGTCACCTTGTTTTCTCTCTTCTGCTCTTTTTCTTGTCTCTTTTTTGTCCTCCTTGTAATTTCTCATCCAATCTCCAACGCTATCCAGTTCAGAGCTGTTTGCTTTCTATCCTCTACTACCCTCTTTTGTGTACTTCCTCATTCATTGGAAACCAGTCACACAGCTTAATAGAAATGCAGAAGAGCCAAGCTCGTGGCTGATGTCTAAAGTGTTGGAGTAAGGAAACTGCATTCCTGATTTCTCCTGCCTGACTCACTGCTTTGTGGTCGTGTATGCTGCCTGTCTCTCTATGGATTCCAGCTGACATGCATTTTTGTCTAGTGTGTCTATTCACAATACACAGCCTGATTCCAACAATGTGATGTTAAAGTTCAGCCAATTGAGACCCAGCTAGTATGACCCTAAATAGTTGTCATGGTGTGTAATGCCATTAAAATGTTAAAATGTATAGAATTGAAAAACAGATGTCGTTAGTATAATAAATCGTTGGCATTCAATTTTCTTCCCGTTTTTTTTTATCCTTTGTTCATAAAACACATTTAATTGCAGACATTGTTACAGAGGATACGCAGTGTTTTCTGACATTTGTTTTCATTATTGTCATTTATTTTGAGCCATTTAACTGTAATTACTCACTTCATATATAGACTAAACTGTCTGATATGTAAGATAAGGCGTATTTGAAATAATTGAAATATTGAAGCCTTTTTACTATTTAAACAGCATAAATTGGACAGAATCAGTCAGTAATAAAACACACGGATGCACTTTAAACATTACAATAAACAAACCCATCATTTGATATATTCACAGTTGCTGTTTTAGGCTAAAATCTGAGTGATGCTATATGCAGTATATCTTCAGTAGATCTCCTCATACATGTAACATACTGGTGTTTCAACTTCAAGCAAAATTCAGCCTCATGAACAGATTGACTTGTCATTTATTGAAATTGTTAACTGATACATTTTATTAAGCAGGGGAAAATGGGTAATGGATAACGGATTTGAAAAATATTTGAACAGTGACATTGGCTGTCACATATTTACTTGACATGCTGTGGTGAGAGTCGGCTTTTATTTTAATTCAATTTGTCTGGCGGCGTCTTAGCTCTGCATTAATCTTGCCTCTTTATCAGACAAAATATAGTGAACTTATATTTTCATTGGTTGTGTTTTAAAAAAAAAACCTCAATGTAAATAAAATCTAAAACCTGTAAACTAGGTTTAATGTTATGCAAGGTTGTAGCATTGATCCATTCCTATTTTGCTGTAAAATACGATATATCCATGTTTCTTAAGGAATTTAAAACATATATTTTGATTTATTTTTGAGTGATAATATTTTTTTGCACTTCTCAGCTAATCGAAGCTGCTCCCCACTGGAGTTCACCTGTGTAAATAATCGGCCCCCACAGAGGAAGTGTATCCCTCAGGACTGGGTGTGTGATGGTGATGCAGACTGCTCAGATGCATATGATGAACACCAGAACTGTACACGAAGGTCCTGCTCTGCCACTGACTTTACATGCAGCAATGGCCTCTGTATCCACAGTGCATACAGGTCAGAACTAACTACTAATATCCTTAAATACTTACCATGTAAAATAGATGTGTTAATGCTGCAGCTTTGGCCGTGAATTAATAATACTACATACATAAAAAAAATTACAATAAAAATGCCACTGCATCTCAGACACATGAAGAAGGATAATAAATAAGAATTTATTTAGATGCAAATGCCAACATTGTTTCGTGTGGTAGGTGCGACCGGCGGAATGACTGTGGAGACAGTAGTGATGAGCAAAGCTGTACGTACCAGCCATGCCAACAGCACCAGTTCACCTGTCAGAATGGTCGATGTATCTCTCAGGATTTCCAGTGTGATGGCGATAATGACTGTGGTGATGAATCAGATGAGCTGCCGCACATGTGCCACACTCCAGCCCCTACGTGCCCTCCTGGGCAGTTCAGGTGTGACAATGGCAACTGTGTACCGTCAAACCAAGTATGTGACCACAGTGATGACTGCATGGATAACAGTGATGAGAAAGGTTGTGGTGAGTAGAGGCCAACATTTTTTTTTCAATTTTTCAGCATTGAGCAATTATAATTCTGGATACAAAAACAATACTAAAGGTGCAATTCATCGACTTGTCATTAAGGGATATTTAGGATGCTTTCTATCTTCACTTGGTCTGCTGCTACAGTAGTAATCACTTGATTTTCTTTTACAGGAATTAATGAATGTACAGACCCATCTGTGCACCATTGTGATCATGAGTGCACTGATAGCCCCACCAGCTTTGTGTGCAGATGCCGTCCTGGCTACCACCTTATGTCTGATAAGAAGAGCTGTGATGATGTAGATGAATGTTCAGAGACACCCAGCGTATGCAGTCAGATCTGTGAGAACACACTGGGCTCATACGTGTGTAAGTGTGCACCAGGTTACCTCCGGGAGCCAGACGGGCATCGTTGCCGGCAGAACAGCAACATCAGTCCTTACCTGATTTTCAGCAACCGCTATTACCTTCGCAACTTATCTACAGACGGAGCAGCTTATTCTCTCATTCTGCAGGGCCTCACCAGTGTTGTGGCTCTAGACTTCGATCGAGTTGACAAGCGTCTCTACTGGATTGATGTGAGACGTCACGTGGTGGAAAGGATGTTCTTTAACAGCACAGGTAGAGAGGTGGTGCATAATGGCATTATGCATGGAGAAGGCCTTGCTGTGGACTGGGTGGGACGGAAACTTTACTGGGTGGACAGCTTTTTAGACTGTCTGAAGGTGTCTGAGCTTGATGGACGCTTTGTTAGAACGTTGGCTGAGCACTGTGTGGATGTTAACAACACCTACTGCTTTGAGAATCCAAGAGCCATTGTAGTGCATCCAAAGTTTGGGTGAGTCGCTGGTATTATCTTTATGAATGAAAAATAAGTCTTCTTTGCAGAGTGCCAGCAGGCCAAGTTATAAAAACATTTCTAAAATGCTAATTAATACTTTGTGCATTCAATACTGATAAAACAATGTGTGTGGAGCTGAGCTTGCTTATGTGTTGAGTGTGGTAAATTGTTTCTATGTATTATATGTATATAGCTTTTATATAAAAAAAATAGCATATTGTTAAATTAATTCTGTCTCAAATTTGCAGGTATGTGTACTGGACTGACTGGGGAAATAAAGCATTTATAGGTCGTGTTGGGATGGACGGTAACAACAAGTCTGCCATAATTACCTCTAAGATCGAGTGGCCCAATGGCCTGACCATTGACTATACCAATGATATGCTCTATTGGGCTGATGCTCACCTAAACTACATTGAGTAAGTAAAATATTTAACTATTGTCTTTCTCTTGTTAAATAATAATAAATATATTAAACGCTATATATAAAAATGTATGTGGAACTTTCAAAATTCAATCTATTCTGCAGGTATTCTGACTTACATGGCAGCCACCGCCACACTGTATATGATGGTGTTCTTCCTCACCCATTTGCTATAACTGTGTTTGAGGACACTCTCTACTGGACAGACTGGAACACTCGCACTGTAGAGAAAGGCAATAAGTACAACGGCACTGGGCGCCAAGCTCTTGTCAACACTACTCACAGGCCCTTTGATATCCACGTGCTTCACCCATATCGTCAGCCCATAGGTGAGCCTGGAACAGAGGAACTCAAGCGGGGTGTAATCACAAGCTCTACTGCTGTCTTTCATCCTCATGGAGCCATTATGCCAATTATCCGTGATCATTATCATTTCCTTTAAATGTCTACCTAAGCCATTTTCGAGTATGTCCCGATATTTACAAAGACAATGCCGCAAGTGTTTGCTTTTCCCTACTCCTTGGCAAGGAAAGTCAATCCCTTTTATCAGTCATGTATTTTCCCAAGTCAGATTGGGGTTTTTAGATACCCTTGTCTTATCTCTGTAGGAGGGAGGTCAAACTCTGCTTCTCTGTGGTAAGTGCATGTGGTATAACAGTTTCGCTCTCTCTGTCCTCAGTAACCAATTCTTGTGGAATCAACAACGGTGGCTGTTCTCATCTATGTCTTTTAAAAGCTGGAGGACGGGGATACACTTGTCAGTGCCCCGACCACTTTCTGACCGTGCAGATAGGTGCCGTAACCCGCTGCCTACCCAGCTGCTCCAGCACACAGTATAGGTGTGCCAACAATGAGCGGTGAGTGCTTCAGGCCTCTTCCTCTATCTGGCTTGGGTTTGAAGTTGTATAATGGCACCTTCACCTGACTTTTTCTAACTTGTTGTTTTTTATGTTTTGGTGTAGTTGCATTCCTATCTGGTGGAAGTGTGATGGTCAGCATGATTGCAGAGACGGTTCTGATGAGCCATCCACATGTCCCCTGCGCAACTGTCGATTGGGCCAGTTCCAGTGTAATGATGGAAACTGCACCAGCTCACATTTTCTGTGTAACTCAAACCACGACTGCCCTGATGGGTCTGATGAGGACACAGTGCTGTGTGGTAAAAAAAAAAAATATATCTACAATTTATTAAATTGCACATTTTTCACCTTTAAAATAAGATTCTTGCATTTTCCAACATAATGTCTATCCTGTGCATTTATAAGTGTTGGCACAACCAGTGCTGACAGTCATTCAGAAACTTTTTCCTTTACAGGAAAAATGAATGAAACAGCAGTTTACTTTACAAAAATAAATGCTGACAAATACATAGACACATTTTTTAAATTATAACCATATTGTCACACGCATGGACATGAACCGGCCTCGCGCCAGGAAGCGTCAACAGAGAGAACGAGGAACTGTGTGTGTGTGTGTGTGTGTGTGTGTGTGTGTGTGTGTGTGTGTGTGTGTGTGTGTGTGTGTGTGTGTGT
>JAOUQX010000040.1:12706231-12717475 GCA_028566295.1 Liobagrus marginatus
TAGTCCTGCTTTTAACTGGTGATTGTACATGATGTACCCCGCCTCACACCCTAAGTTAGCTGGGATAGACTCCAGCACCCCCCTGAACAGGATAAGCGCTAGATAATGGACGGATAGATTTTTGTGGACTTTTCCATAGGATAGTCAACTGTTTAAAGGTTCAGATTATTTAAAGCATGCTAACATGTAATAATAATTGTAATCTTCACATTTCAAGATCAGGTGGTGACAAAAATGAAGAGGTTCTGGGTGTTGGATTTTTCCAGCTGTTTCGCTTTGCTACATGGCTAGATATTGTGATGATGGTAGTTGGAGGGTTGTGTGCGCTCATTCATGGTGCTGCCTCTCCTCTCATGCTGCTAGTCTATAGCATGATGACCAACACTTTTGTAGCATATGAGCTAGCGATTCAGGAACTAGCTGATCCCAACAAAATCTGCATTAATAACACTGTCAGCTGGATTAACGGGACCATCGTGGAGCAGGAAGATAATGCCACTGTGCATTGTGGGTAAGTGGCAGTAATGCCATGCTGTAGTTTGATGATAATAATATTAAAAAAAGGACAAATTAAACTGATGATTTCTTTTAATACAGTGTTGATATTGAGGCACAGATGACCCTGTTCGCTTATTATTATGTTGGCATCGGTTTGGGTGTTCTAATCCTTAGTTATTTTCAGGTATAAACAAAAAAAATCCACATCACAATACTACAATTACTACTTACTAACTTATTATTACTACTACTACTACTACTACTACTACTACTACTACTACTACTGATAATAAGAATACGAATAAGATAGACAAAATATAATAATACAATTAATTGTATCATTCAATTATTTATTTATATTGTTGTTATGATGAGTGCCTTCACATACACTACCTTTGAATCAACAGAATGCGTTTTGTCTCTATTTCAGATTGCCTTGTGGGTATCTGCAGCTGCAAGGCAAACGCAAAGAATCCGAAAAACATACTTCAGGAAAATCATGAGCATGGAAATTGGATGGTTTGACTGCAATTCTGTTGGAGAGCTGAACACAAGAATATCTGAGTAATAAAGCTATTTGTTAATATTTTGCAAATGATTTTACAGGGCCATAAAATATCAGATGTGTCAGATCATTATTTCATACAGTGAGGGGTAAAAAAAAAGTAAGTAATTTTGTGGCCAACTTGTATTTCCAATTGTAAGCCATTCTGGTGTCAAAAGTGTCAAAGTTTATGGCTACACAAACTGAGATTTTGCAAATCTTTACACAAAGTTCAACTGATTAAAAAAATGTGTTCCTTAAAGGAACTGTACATACACTTCAAAGAGGACAAATACTTGAATACTTGACAAAAGACAACTTAAAGTACAACAATGTCTGCATTCTGGAAAGATAAACCACTGTGCAATTGTTTTGGCCCAATTCTCTCATGTTATTTTTTCATAATGTTAAATTGTTTACATAGCACAGATTACCCACTATTCAGAACAGTTACATTTCTGGCATTTGGCAGACGCCTTACCCAGAGCGACTGACTTTTTATCCAACTGAGCAGTTGATGGTTAAAAGTCTTGCTCAGGGGCTGTAACACCTCGCTACTCCCGGTCTTACTGTTTGTGAGCAGCGAGGCGTGTTCCGGTTAAGGATTAGACCCAGGATGCAGGCTGAATGGATAAAGTCCTTTTATTTGACACACATAGAGTTGAGTGACACACGCTCAACCGGAACATAAAGCTGCATTCACTTACTTAATAACCTGCTCTGAGCTAGTCTCAGAGCCTTCCTTTTATAGTCCACAAACTATAACATAAAATGACATACAGGTGTGTGCATTTAAACTAATGTGATCATCCGTGTGTGTGCGCACACAGTGTCACATGGCAAGCCCGCAGTCCCCCATGGTCCTAGTGCCCTTCAGGCGGCCTTCTCGGCCAACGTCCAAAGACGTTACAGGGGCCCAGCAGTGGTAACTTGCTGGTGCTGATAATTGAACCCACGATCTTCCAATTAGCAGTCGGAGCCCCAGTCGGTACATTAACCACAAATCTACCACTATCCTGAAATGATGAGGCATAATGCAAAATAGGTGTCATGCTCTTGTGTCATGAACTTAACACCTACCCCTACACGAAAACCTTTAATCATTTTAATATCTAGGTCATAACATGTACCAGTTTTTTTATGTGTTTAATGTTGATACTTTTTCTCTATGTTTTGTTTCAGTGATATCAACAAGGTCAACAATGCTATAGCAGATCAAGTGGCGATATTTATTGAGAGGATTTCGACATTTTTCTTTGGCTTTCTGGTGGGCTTTGTTGGAGGATGGAAGTTGACACTGGTGGTGATTGCAGTAAGCCCTCTGATAGGATTGGCAGCAGGACTCATGGCCATGGTCATTTTTTTTTATTCAACACAGTCTAAACACAGATCAGTTTTAAATATGCATTTATCGTCATTTGGCATTCATATACTGTGTTTGCAGGCAGTTGCGAGGCTAACAGGTCGTGAGTTAAAAGCCTATGCTAAAGCAGGTGCTGTAGCTGATGAAGTCCTCTCTGCCATCAGAACAGTCGCAGCATTTCAAGGAGAGGACAAGGAGACCGAAAGGTATGATATCTCACACTGTTTTAAATGATTAGCCGGTGCTAGTCTACAGCTAGCCCTACACTAATAACTTAACATAAATGAACATAAGCATATGACAGTGGCATAAGAATTTTGTGTTACCTCCAGATACGACAAGAACCTTGAAGAGGCTCAGGACTGGGGTGTGAAAAAAGGAACGATTATTGGTGTATTTCAGGGTTATCTGTGGTGCATTATCTTCCTCTGTTATGCTCTTGCCTTCTGGTATGGATCCAAACTTGTCACTGATACCAAAGAGCTCACACCTGGAACCCTCATCCAGGTATCAGCAATTCACAACAATGAATTATAATGCACATGGTTTTTACATTTAATCAATAATATCTTCATACATCAAACCACCTTGACCTGATGATATAGGGTACAAATGAAAGATGTAAATGCTAAACATGTAGCTCTCATGTAGCTTTCAGACTGACGGTAACACATTTTAAGCAACCAATTGCTTTTCAGTGTCCTGTAGAATTCAGCCAAGCAGAGATTTAAAAAGAATTCCTGAATTTGCTTCAGACATTCAGCCAGTGGTTTGTGGGAGTGATGACTGAGGCTGAGACTAGTTTAACACCGACTTATATGCGGTACATGTCATTGTTTAATTGTTGTTTCTATGCATTTATTCATTTGTCATCATTAATGGCTGTTTACCAGGGAATCAGGCAGGAATGAAAACACACTTTCACATAGGCAGCAATTTAGCATAGCTATTCGAATTAGCTAGTTTTATAGTAGATTTATTTGGAAGTTGGGTGAAGCCGAGATAACACAACGAAAAACCCTGCAGGCTTGGGAAAAGCATACAAAATACCATATAACAAATACCAATAACTCGAATACAGGCTCAAACCCAGCAACCCTAGAGGTGTTGTTGGATAGAACAATGGCACTGTGCCACTTTCATTAATAATTATTGTCATGTAAAAAAAAAAACTAAAAGATTTGGATATATTGTATATTGTTCAGGTGTTCTTTGGTGTCCTTATGGGAGCCATGAACCTGGGTCAAGCATCTCCATGTCTAGAGGCCTTTGCTTCTGGTCGTGCTGCAGCCAAGAGCATCTTTGAGACCATTGACAGGGTAAAAAACACAGGGACCCAATCAGATAACTATGGCTTTATAGGGTGATGGATCACTGACTCACTGACGACACCATTTCTGCTCACACAGGTCCCAAAAATTGATTGTTTCTCTGAAGAGGGCCATACGTTAGAGAGAGTGAAAGGGTTCATTGAATTCCACAGCGTTCATTTCAACTACCCCTCTAGACCTGATGTAAAGGTTAGATTCCCTAATTTGTTGCCTTTTTTAAAACATCATTGTCACAGCTTTGATTGCCTGGTGTAGAGATTACAGTATTTCTACTGTTATATTGGATTTCAATTTTTTGTAGATGTTAGAGGATTTACATTTACTGGTTAAAGCCGGGGAGACTACAGCATTCGTCGGACCTAGTGGATCTGGAAAAAGTACAGCAGTCCAACTCATTCAGCGATTTTATGACCCTCAACAAGGAATTGTAATTCACATATATATAATAGATACGGTATATTTATATGAGTGTTTATTTACTTAAGTATGCAGACCAGCTGAAATGTCATTACTCTTAGGTCACCCTGGATGGTCATGACATTAGAAGTCTGAATATCCAGTGGCTGCGTTCACTGATTGGTATTGTGGAGCAGGAGCCGGTACTTTTCGCAACAACTATTGCAGAGAATATCCGCTATGGCCGACCAGACGTCAGCTTGGAGGAGGTTATTCAGGCTTCTAAAGAGGCCAATGCTTATAACTTTATCATGGATCTGCCACAGGTACATAACCAAACACACATGACAATATCCAAATTACGAGCATAGCAATGTACTGTATGTGCTAAGAAACAAATATACATAAAGACACTAATTAGTTAAGTCTTCGATTTTTTTTTCTGTAAACATTTTGTACAGTATTGTTGATTTTTCCAGTAATAAATGATTATTTGTTACGAAATACATTTTAACCTCATTTGAGTAAGGATAGGAGACACCTTTTTCATTTGCATGTTGGTTTAATGATATAGAATTTTGATACGCTGGTTGGAGAAGGTGGAGGTCAAATGAGTGGTGGGCAGAAGCAGAGGATTGCAATTGCTCGAGCATTAATCAGAAATCCCAAAATCCTTCTGCTGGACATGGCCACCTCAGCCCTGGACAATGAGAGTGAAGCTGTAGTGCAGGAGGCACTGGACAAAGTGAAAACATATATCAGTGGTATATGAAGTTTAGTCAGTTCATTTGTTGCAAAGGAATATTGTTCCGATTAATGCATTTTTGTCTACCAGGCTCGAATCGGCAGAACCACCATTACTATTGCTCATCGTCTGTCTACAATCCGTAATGCTGATGTGATTGTGGGTTTTGAACATGGCCGTGCAATCGAGAGGGGCAGCCACAACGAATTAATGGACAGAAAAGGAATCTATTTTTCCCTTGTTACACTTCAGGAGCAAAGAAATGAAGCATCCTATCCCCAAGAAAAGAATAGTAAGCATAATTTGTATGTCTTTTTTAGGCTGTGATATGTTGTTGCTGTTGTTGTTGTTGTTGATTGTGGTGTTTTTTTGGTTCTATTGATAATCCCTGTAGCATCTGAAACCAGGAAACATGAGGATGATAGAATTGATCAAATAACAAGTTTCAGCAGAGCAAGCTATGAGTCAAGCTTGAGGTACAAAACCTAATCTTCTCTTGGAATTTAAAATAGCAAAAATTATTTCATTCAACTTCCTTATAGTAGATTTAAGTCTATTTAAGTCAAAATATGTGATACAAATGTCTGCAGACAATCTTTAAGAATGAGGTCACAGTCACAAATGTCAAACCACTTTATGGATGCTATATCTGGAGAAATTAAATTTGATTCAGGTGACATCAAAATTAAGGCACTGGGAGAAACAAAGGTATATCATAAAAATGTAATATAACACATTCGACAACATGGTGTTGCATTTTGGCTTGAGCACTACATTATTATGATTATGAATATTGTTTCAGAAAATAGATGATGATGTGGAAGAGGCGACCAAATCAACAACAGTTGCTCGAATTCTGAAGTACAACCAGCCTGAATGG
The DNA here is from genome assembly GCA_028566295.1 of Liobagrus marginatus. Lineage (NCBI taxonomy): Eukaryota > Metazoa > Chordata > Actinopteri > Siluriformes > Amblycipitidae > Liobagrus > Liobagrus marginatus. The sequence goes on from JAOUQX010000040.1 coordinate 12,711,989, forward strand.
CCAATTATGTTACTCGGATCATTAGGAGCAGCCATAAATGGATCGGTCAACCCCATGTATGCCCTTTTATTCAGCCAGATTTTAGGGGTAAGAGACCATTTGCATGCTTGCAAAGACAATTTTGAGGTAGTTGTTAAGTTTTGCATAAATGTAAATAAAGTAAATGTTAATATCACTAATTTTGCAGACATTTGCTATCAGAGACCTGGATGAACAAAGTAAGCAAATTAATGGGATTTGTGTTCTCTTTGTGTCTGTGGGATTAATGAGTTTCTTCTCACAGTTCTTGCAAGTATGGTTCTTCCGTTTCTATTGTTTATAAATATATTATTAATTATGCACTCATTATTGTGAACCTTTGGTTTATAAAACTGTAAACTACAAAATACCCTTTTAGATCTGGTCATATGAGAATCATATATAAAATTTATTTTTCCTATGAACGGTTTATGTATATTTTGCAGGGGTATGCCTTTGCTAAGTCTGGTGAGCTACTGACTCGCAGGCTAAGAAAGCTTGGTTTCCAGGCTATGCTTAGACAGGAAATCGGATGGTTTGATGATCATATCAACAGCCCTGGAGCTCTAACTACTAGACTGGCTACTGATGCATCCATGGTGCAAGGGGTTAGTTAAACCTGTGAAATATCTATCATATGATCTAGTTGTGTGAAGAAATGATTAACTAGACCTGCTTCGCGAGACAGAAACCCAGTGGTAACATCCATATAAAAAAATAAAATTTAAAAATTGATTGTGGTATACAACATATATATATATTTTTTTTTTAACTTCTTAATCATTCTGATGACTTACTGAGTCATGACATCCCATTAGGATTCTTTGCTATGGAGTTGTGTCCATGTATCCATTTTATTATGACGGGGTTTCACCAATGTGCCTCTATATAATATTTTCATATTTGGCAAAATACATTACGGGTTAATCAAAATATTAAAAAGCTAATGAATCACAATATTTCTTTTTGTTTTAGGCTACTGGCTCTCAGATCGGCATGATTGTAAACTCCCTGACAAACATTGGAGCCTCGTTTATCATTGCATACTATTTCAGCTGGAAGCTGAGTTTGGTTGTGACATGCTTTCTTCCTCTTATTGGCCTTGCCGGTGTCTTTCAAGCTAAAATGCTCACTGGCTTCGCAAATGAGGACAAAAAAGCAATGGAGGTAGCAGGACAGGTGCAGTAGCAACAATGTCTGATATTTACTTAGCATTTAGTCTCAACTGGAGCGTTCAGAGCTCCATGAGCTTCATCCATTGCTGTAAATAATTTCAAATACAAAATTATTTGTTTCAGTTTTCTTGGTCACTGAATAAATCCAAATGAATGTTCTCATAGTAAAGACTGCAGGTGTGTTTACAGTCTTTTACTGCTAATATTTAGCAACTACAGACATCTCGGCTATTGCAGGTGTCTAGTGAAGCTATGGCCAACATCAGAACTGTTGCAGGCTTAGCTAAAGAGAAACAGTTTGTGGCTCTGTATGAGCAGCAGCTGGAGGAACCCTACAATGCAGCCAAGAAGAGGGCAAACATCTATGCCATCTGCTTTGCCTTTGCCCAGTGTGTTATCTTCATGGCATATGCAGCCTCATTTAGATATGGTGGCTATTTGGTGAATTCTGAGGGCCTGCACTATGTGGTTGTTTTCAGGTGAGTTTAAGTCAATGTTAATTATGTACACTGTAGCTGAAATATTGCAATAAAAAGAATCAAAGGCATAAAATATGTACTACCATTTATCTTTATTAAGGCTATGTATTTAATCTCCTAGAGTAATCTCTGCCCTTGTAATCAGTGGCACTGCTCTTGGACGAGCTTCATCTTTTACTCCGGATTATGCCAAAGCCAAAATCGCTGCTGCCCAGTTATTCAAATTACTTGACAGAGTCCCTAAAATCAGTAACGGTCAGACAGAAGGAAGAAAATGGGTAAGAAATTATAAATATGACATGCACAGAGACGACAGTACAAAACTAAATTTCAAAAGAAATAGGAATCATGCAGGGAGGATGTATAGAACACAATACAGTCAGGGCGCATGACATATATGCAGCATTTCATTAATACTTTGGTCAGAAATAGAACATTAGACTTGACAAGAAGACGAACAATATATTAAAGACAGGGGCCAACGCTGCAACTAGAATATATTTAACAGCTGTTTGGCAGTAGACATTTTAATTCCTAGTCAGTTATCTAAAGACTAAATGATGAATAAATGAAATACAAATTAACCTTAAATATAATGGTTGGTTAAATCATGCAAGTATTATTTTTTTCTTGTTACTGTCATGACATTGTATCAGTTATGGTGCACATTATGTCGTGTTGATAGAGATTATTTCACTTTTTTCTTGCCAGGGACAACATCATACCATTTTGTAATCTATGATGTAATATCTGTTGCAGGATCATTTTAAGGGTAAGATCGAATTTAAAAACTGTAGGTTTACATATCCAAGCCGGCCTAACATCCAGGTGCTGAGAGGCCTGGAGGTAGAAGTGAGCCCTGGCCAGACTCTTGCCTTCGTGGGCAGTAGTGGTTGTGGCAAGAGCACAAGTGTCCAACTCCTAGAAAGATTCTATGACCCAGATCATGGTCAAGTGGTGAGATGTCACAGTATTACTGCTCAGCTCTATGTTTGTATGGAATATTCATTTCGGCAGTCTGAAGTGTGGCTTGAAATATTTTCAAGATTGTATTGAGATTGTTGACAAACATTTATGATTTATGATTAACATTTATATGTAACAAATATTATAATAAATATGTATTAGTAAGTTGACAATATACAATATTTTATCATCTTTTTTTGATAGCTGATAGACGGACATCCATCCAATGAAATTAATGCACCATTTCTGAGGGCTCAGATTGGAATTGTGTCTCAGGAGCCCGTGTTATTTGACTGCACAATAGCAGAAAATATTCAGTATGGTGCCAACTCACAGTCCATCACTATGGAGGAGATTATAGAGGCTTCCAAGAAGGCTTATCTGCATGAGTTTGTGATGAGTCTGCCTGAGGCAATTATCATAAAAGTCATCTTTATTCTTTTTTTACGATGTTTAAAACAGATCACAATATAGGCTATAAAAGCAAAACATCTTAATGAATGATTTAATTCATTTTATGATGAGTTAATAATTAAGTAAAGCTGTACTACAAATGCTACAAAGTGCTATGACTAAGTGAGGGTTAGGGTTAGGGTTTGTTAAACATAAAAAAATGACATCCTCTTGTCTTCACTGTGGTTGGTTTACAGAAATATGAGACTCCAGTTGGAACGCAGGGTTCTCAGCTGTCTAGGGGTCAGAAGCAGCGTATTGCGATTGCTCGTGCCATTATCAGAAACCCAAAAATTCTACTGCTGGATGAAGCTACCTCTGCCCTAGACACAGAAAGTGAGCAGGTAACAAGGCCATTTCCAAACCAATAGTTTATATCTTTTTTGCGTCATATATTATACATTGTATACTAAAGATAAACACATTAGCACACTGCAAGTGATTATTGAACTATAACACTTAAGCTTTTTTCTCTTTTTTCAGACGGTACAGGCAGCGTTGGATGAAGCTCGACATGGCCGCACCTGCATCGTAATTGCACACAGACTCTCCACCATTCAAACTGCTGATATAATCGCAGTGATGTCTCAAGGCATTATCATTGAAAAAGGAACACATAAACAGCTTATGGCTAAAAAAGGGGCCTATCACAAGTTGGTGTCTACAGGAGCACCCATAAGTTAAAAATAATATTGTAGAATGATATGGAGTCCTTTATATTAGTCTAATAGTGTAAAAATAGGAGGTGTACTAATTAACCTTCTTTTTTCATAGAATTATTTTAGTATTTGTTCTACGTGATATTGCATTGTCACATGGGACTCTGTGACATCACTAGCTCTGATCTCTATTTTGTTTACTTGCAATGGCAATTCCTTTCTCTGTTGTTTTTATATTAAATAATATCACATAATATTTTAGCATTAAACATGTCTGAAATAGATGGCAGAGTGCTTTTTGCAGTGAGTACTAATACGCTAATACTAAATATAGTTAAGGCATCCTGTTATAGTTAGGACCCAATTTATTCAAACATGGAGGAGGTTTTATGTCAACAAAAAAAAAATCCCAGTTTTATAATACTAGTAACATATGGGGATATCATAAGTAACAAATGGCTTAAATGAGTAAATAGCATTTAAATTATTCAGCTTCTAACTGTATGTCCAGTAGTGGTTCCAGACCACAGTAACGGTGGGTTGCAGGCAGAGGCCAATTGTGCTGTTAGTGAGCACGTGTATAAAATGAATCTTGTCATTTTCACTGTGATTTATCACTGCAATGTCTAGAAGTAAGCTATAACAATTTCAATTCAAATGAATGTTTCATCATGTTTAATTTATTTGACTTTTTTTTTTATTGAAAAGTGATCAAGATCAATAATGATAACACAAAAAGTTAAATTCCTGATTATCATCAATCTTGCAGTAGTAGAAGACATTTAGCCAAACAGAAACATTATACTTTTAAAAAAAAGAAAAAGAAAGCATTACTTCAGTAACAGCAAAAACCAATACACCTGAAGAACACAAATAAATACACATTTGAGCCTGATGCTGCACCCAACATGTGCTTCCAGAAATGTTTCATTAAGGTAATTTTCAAAATAAAGCTCAGCAAACGTAATGCAAGCAGAGAACCCATGCAGGAAGATTTTAATCTGCTATCAAAGGTGAGTATATGAAGCATTTGCTGTTCCTCTTCAGTTAAAGAAAGTAGATTTAGCAGAAACAACTTGGCAGAAGTAGAAGACGTTTCCATACAAATTATGCAAGAAAGAAAATGAAAGATACTACAATGATTTTTACGTAATCAAAAGGTAAATCATCCATCAGAATGGTGTTTAAAAAAAATTCTAAGACCCCACTTTATTTCTCTCTATGAACAAGATGTTATATATACTCTCTGCACTTCAGAAGGCCTACATAAAATTCATTCAAGATTCATACTGACAATGTGCAGTATAATCTTCCTCACCTTACAGGGACAGGTGAAAGTTCCTATTATCTGTATTGTTTTATTACTACCTCTGACCCATAAAGTCATTCAATCCTTTCACTTCATTGTATAAGAACTCATTATGATGCCATTTATCTTCCTGAATGTAGTTTGATTCTGTTAGAAATATAAAGCATACTAAAATGATCAACGTTGCCCACTTACAAAGAGAATATAGAGAGCTTGGTCTGTGATGTATTTCCTAGCACAGTTTATACGCTTGGCAAAATAGTAACATTTAACTTTCATTATTAAAGGCTAATGAGAGGCGCTTTTTTCAGTAAATGTAAAAAAAAAAAAAAGGAAATTGTAAAAGTAAAGCGTTGAAATGAAATCACAAACTCCAAACAAAAAGATTTCTATCAATGTATATGGAAAAACAAATGTTACTTAAACAA
>JAOUQX010000040.1:12729209-12741193 GCA_028566295.1 Liobagrus marginatus
AAGGGTCTTGCTTAAGGACCCAATGATGGCAGCATGTCTGGAGCGGGGCTCGAACCCCCGATCCTCTGATCACTGACTCAGCCTTACCCACTGAGCCACCATCACCGCCAAACTATATATATAAATATGAAATACTCTATAAGTTAAATACAGAAAATCTAGACTGAAATTGTTTGGCTCATAGACAAACTCATGTGCAAACATAAACTGTTAGCAATTTCTTAGTTCTTTATTTAAGTAATAAGCGTAATTGCATAAAAAAATGCCACAGTCTTCAAAAAATTATATATTTTTTCATTTGCCGCAACCTCAGAAACAACCAGCTCTATCTTACAATTGTTAATTATTTTTACTGCTTTCACAATAAATACACCAATATTTATAAGTGATGATATATACACTATATGTGTTTATGGACAATCAGACCATCAGACATGTGTGTTCTTTGACATTCACAATCCAATTTGTGTGGTTTCAGTTCATCCCAAAGGAGTTCAGTGGGGTTGATATCAGGGCTTTGTGTCGGCCACTCCCGATAGTTCACCCCAAATTTCCTCTTACGGAAACAAAGACCTTTATCATGGTGTTCTGCCATTTGTGAGGCCCAAATTTGATTTTGATGGTCAGGTGTCCACTAACTTAGAGCAAATAGTGTTTACATGAAATACATTATTTACAAACAAAACACAAATTCCATCAGACTTTATAGTGACAACTACATTTTTTCAAAGCATAAGCTATTTGCTGTCGAAACAATGACTGTGCAATACCTTGGATAGTAGTGGTTCCTAATGCATAAAAGGAGACAACAGTGCAAAGGATATTTCGATCTATTAAATGACTCGAACTGGTATACATAATTACATATAAATCCACAAAAACCTCCACAGAACAAATAAATTGAATTAAGGCATGTATTGCAATACTTCTGATGGTCATCCTTATCTGGGTCTTGAATCGGGGAGAAGAGAAGTTGTTGGTTTTTTTCATGTTTTTTAGATGTTTCCACAAGAAAATTATTGTTGCACAACTTGATGTTGACATCCCAAACATACTTACAATCAGTAGAAACAATGTCATGGAAACAGTCAAACTGAACATGATACCGAGCTTGATTACGGGATCATCAGCATCAGGAGGGATACTTGTGTAATTATGATTTAAATTAGGATTATATATGGCAATGAATCCAATGACTAAACTCAGTCCAAGCAGATAGACCACTCCGTTAATGAGCAAAGCACAGTAAATAAAGACACGGATGTTCTTCTTCAAGCACATGAAGTAAGATTTTGCAGAGGTAATCTGGCAGTAATAGAACACATTCTGGCAAAAGGATGAGGTCACACTAGCCATCATAATGTAAACCACAGAGAAGGGGAAAACTGAATATATCACAGTTTCAGGATAAAAACTCATACAGACCTTTGAAAGAATACAGATATGGATAGCAATGTTGCATCCGACAAGTATTCCTTGTAAAACGTTAAGAGGTTCTTTTAGTTGCTCTTGCTCATGCTGTTTATAGACCATGCAGTAGATGAAAAAAATGTTCATAAATATGCTGAAAACAGATGCAGGTACATTTATTAAAGCAAACTCTTCAGAGTTCATTGCAAAAAATAAAGTCAGTGATCCATTGGGGTACATTTTGGTTGTCCTGTTGTTCTGTTCAGAAAAGAGTTGATATATTATATAATGCAGGACTGACAGAATGTTGTTAGTCCCTGTTAGCACGTCCAGACAAAGAAAAATTGGTTCTCTTCTACCTCTTCTGCTCATTGCTTTTGATGGGATCAGAAGTGCATATATACCGTATATTTACACACAAATCCTATTACCCTACATACTGATAACTCTAAATCAACATGCCACCTTCAGGTGCTGTTTTGCCGAAAAGGTTTGTAAAAACATAAGTAACCACTCTTATGGAATTATGAAAATTTCTACCAGTATTTACAATTCAAGCTGGAAAAGTGCAGTTGTTGAAAATTCTGGTGGTCACAAAAAGTCAAAACTAAACACTGTCATGATGACTGATGTGTTCAGTGCATGAGAAGTGCAAAACAAACGACCAATTCAGAAAACAATATAACAATTTCAAAATGCAAAACTAAAAACAATTCAGAAAGCACAACAACAAAGCCAATAACAAAATAATATTTCAGAAAACACGATAACAATTCAGACTAACCGGTAGAGTTCGGTTTAGTTTGAGAATGGATTACTTACCGCTGATTGGAGGAGACAGCTGTCAATCAAGGTATACGAGAAGCAGACTAGTTAGTGCTAGAAATTTCAGGTTTGTTCTTAGCCCAGTTAAATATCTATTGCGCTTTTTGTGGCACACAATATGATGTGTTTCCAAAGTTCTGCAGTTCATGCATAAAATGTCTTGAGATATTAAAAAAGACAGGACAGAAATCATCCGAGTCAAGGAAAGGTAACGTTAGGCTAGATATCCATAACATAGTGTCAACGGTCATCCGCGTCGTAAATCCGCCATAGTTTTTCTATACTGTATTTGTTTTCTATAAACATGCATGAGCGTTTATAATGTAGTGTTTTCTGAATTATTTTGCTTTTAGTTTTGTATTTGCATTTTTAATTTGATATATTGCTTTCAGAATTGGTCATTTGTTTTGCACTTCTCAGCCTGCTTAGTAGATGTGTGTTCAGTACATTAAAAATTATGATTATGCACAATTGTACATGTACAGTTTTAAAAGAAATTGTTCAAATAACATGCCAAAGACAATCAGAAACAATCACAAACACTCAGTCATTCTTACAATATTGTGTACATAGTACCCAAAATAATAGAAAGCATTATAAATACACAGGGAAAGAGGAGACGATATGCAAAATAATGCAAGCATGGAATAAACCAGGCTAGAATATACAGCCTTTTGGCTAAATGGAAATTGCCTAGGTATTAGATTTATCCAGACTTTTCCTATAACTAATAACTAATAATCTATAACTTGTTTCCTTAAACACATAAAATGTATACGCCTGATTGATTGGTTTTATATGTTAATGAAATACAAAGGTTGTAAATGTGGGCACCACTGGAGCAAAGTGGCTTAATGACCTTTCTTGATGCTCCAACAGTGCTTGGCTTTGAACCCAGATCTGTGATCATTTTGCTTATATAATTTTTAAAAATACATACATTTAGAGATGTTCACTGAAGTTGTGTGCGCCTAAAGTTGAATTATCATCCAACGTTATGATCCTGAGCATAACAACCATATCTGTTTGGAATAGGTGAAGCCAGGTTCAACTTAATGATTACAAAAAAACAAGGCATTCATCGTTACTGGTAATTTATTTAAATATGTCTGACTAAAACGCCAGATTTAAGTAACCATCCATAGAGGAGTAAAGAAATACTGCTAGACATAGACATTATTGTCAGAAATATAATACACCTTAAATACACAAAAATAATAGCAATTTGTTCAACAAATACACACAAACATATTATTCTGTAGATCATGATGTAAGAAATATCTAAATGAATGCATATTTATCCAGAAATGACATTAAGTTAACTGAATAAATAAGAATGTTGCACTGCTGTGGTATCATGGGTGTAATGGAATAATCTACATCATGTAAAGAAATAGCACCAAGTGCTTTTAGTTCACTGCATACCCTCAAGTAAATGTAAATATAAAGACCTACTCTGTCCTGCTACATCTACTGCTAAAAATGTCTACAGCAATATATCATTCATACAGTTTACCAGCTTTTAAAGAGATCTACAAGATTTTTCCGGCTTAAATACAATAAGTTATTACAAACACATACACTGCCCACACGGTGGCAGAGTGGTAAGCACTCCGGACTCACAGCAAGGTCTTGGATTTGATTCCCGCCCAGGGTCTTTCTGTGTGGAGTTTGCATGTTCTACCCGGGTTTGTGTGGGGTTTCCTCCCACCGCCAAACACATGCGATTGGGCATAGGTGGATTAGCTAGTCTAAATTGTCCATAGTAGTGAATGTGTGTGTGAATGGTTGTCTGTCTCTAAGTGTTAGCCCTGCAATTAACTGGTGATTGTCCAGGGTGTACCCCGCCTCACACCCTAAGTTAGCTGGGGTAGACTCCAGCGCTCCCACAACCCTGAACATAATTAACGCTAGACAATGAATGAATGAATGAGACACATACACTACCATAGCAAGTGTACAATTTTCCTTACTCCTAATGTTTACCTTCTATGGCTTATTCGATGTTAAGATCAAATGTCTGTATTAAGATACTGAAGTGCAGTACTGGATTCCATAACAGCATTTATATTAAGTGCAGTTCCCATTGTGATTATTTCACAGTTCACAGAAGTGGATGAAATCATTTTGGTTTCTGCCAGTTCATTTTCACATTCATAGGCTACTTAGTGGTCAGTGTTTTCTCTATCCTTAGTCAGTTCCATCTTGCGTTGATGCCTTTGCTCAATTCTTTATAAGAGCACTGATAATTCCATCCAACGCAATAAGGGGTCAAAAATAATCCCTCCGCCTCGAGTCGTCACTGATAAACGATGGATTCCACTGTGCTGGGTAAATGCAGGAGTGCCGTGAACCAGGCAGGCCTGAGAAAGGATAAAGCCCATTCCTATCCAAATCAGCATTTCGCAGAGCTGCCTGAAAAATATTTACGTATAAGGTCATTTATGGGATGTAACACTAACACAAAATTGGTTTTATAAATCTACCTAAGTCTAAGAAGCACAAATAATAAGGCAAAGACCATAATTGTTTAATAGTATTAGTATGAGTAATAGAAAGAGTAGTTGTAGTGGTAGTAGTTACTTTGAATATTGTGTTACTGTAATTACGCACAGAGTAATAGATATCAGTCATCTGCAAGAGATTCTTGGTACTGCCATTTTCTTGCATTTCAATGGTCTCCCGGCCCCACTCCATTGATACACGACTACTTTTGGGAAAGTCACCATATGGAGCCATTTGAAGATCCCCACTTTTAAATATGATTTTGTTAATGTCATTTTTGTCCTTCCTGTAAAAGTAGGTCATTTGTTTAGATGATTATTTAGAAATAGTACATTATTTGTGATTAATAATAACAGAAATCATGTCAATAAAGTATAAGATACCTAGTATACCTAATATCATAGTCATACATACCTGCAACAGGTTATGATGAGAGCGATGATGACGATGAGCAACAAACCCCCAGCAGCAGGAGAAACTATCTTTGCTATTAACCCATAAACTGTAGCAAAAAATAATAATCACGTATTACCAAGCGCTGTCGATAAAAGCATGTCTTGTAAACACATTAAACCCTTTAAGTTTCTTGAGCTTTAAGATTTATAAAGAGTAGGCTTATTTATGCTGAATAAGCTTCTACAACAAATACCATATTAATGAATGTTTATGAATAATCACTTCCGCCATAAAGTCATATTATGCAAGATATTAATACTAATTTATGCAGAAGGAATATTTGATATTTTGAGAAGCCTGAAATAATATAAGATTATACTCACAATTATTGCAGTTGAATCCCCCAAATCCAAATGGACATCTGAAAGAGACATGCATCAAAATCAATAATTAAATACTGCATGCTACAGATTTGCACAAATCATGTAACCAAGCTATAACATAAAACCGCTGAGTGTTAAACTATGAATGTCCGTTTATAATAGCACTCGACAACTGAAGGAATATAAATTAGGCAGAAAGTGAAAAAAACAGCAATAGTTTATGCAACAGTTGTTCAAGGAAAGACGGCTTTTAAACAAGCAACAAGATCATGGCTCCGATGGCTCACTGATGTGGACGAGGAGTAAATACCCCATTTGCTGTTCAGAAATAATTTGAGGAACATGATAATGTATTCAAGGTGTTAACTTGCCCTCCAAATTCCCCAGATCTCAATCCGTTTAAGCGTCTGAGTGATGTGCGGAGTAAACAAGTTCTATCCATGGATGCATTCATTTGCAATTTACAAATCTTAAAAGATTCGCAGTTACATATCTTTTCAAGTCCTTTTTAACTTTTGGGACTAACCTGACCTAAAGGCTATAACTTTACATCTTTCTTGGCTTTTGCAGTTTACAGAACTATAAATAGTATAAACAAATCACCATGGGAAGACCATATATTAGATGTCAGGTTCAGAAAATAGGAATCATTTAAATTTTACTTGTCCCATCACTTTTTTTTATTTTTCAATGTTTTCTTTGCTGTACACGCATGTATTTTAAAAGACCATAAGATGTATTATTGGAATCTAAAGCACTTACTCCATACAAGTTCCATTAACCAGCTTAAAGCCATCGCCACAGTCTAAAATGGGGGGAAAATCAAGTAAATACAAATAATTTTACATACATGTAGTCATAATAGAAGAATCACATGCTTGTCTAAAATGTTTAAAAACACAATCCGACGGCTACTACCTCTACATGTGCTGTCCACTGGGTTCTTTTTAAAGTATCCTTCATGACACTGACAGTATGGAGTCCCATCGCTATCACTGCATTCAGCATACTGAGTGTCACATCTATTCTTCTGGGCTGAGCACAGACTCTCCACTGGAAGAGAGGAGAAGTGACAGCAAGTTAGTCAGGGGCAGAATATTGACATTATTTGCTTCTTGCTTAGTTAATACGGTTCAAACTAAAAAACGGTGAGTTTGCAATATTTTATCAATATACCCTGCACCGAAATAAAATGCAACAGAAGGCAAATTTTGAGCTACTGTACTTTGATAACTGAGCTGTGGTTGATGATTTACGGAGCAGTGGGACTGCTGTTTGTTGCAGTTTCTAAGCGACACCTGGATCCTGCCAAAGATGTCAATGCTGGTCACATTAGCTGACATAGAGAACATGTTCACAGCCAAGATATGCAACCCGTCCAAATGCCTGCAAACAAAAACAATTAAGTCATGTCTGACTGATAAAACAACAACTGCAATACAAAACTTTGACTGAGATAGAAAGAAAATCTCTCGCATGTACGTGGGCACTTGACCAACACACTCGTATGTGGTTCTTCTCCAAACTGTTGCCACAAAACTCAAAGTACACAAAACATATCCCTTCAAGAACTTAAGGGGTCCAAGCATGAGCCCTGACCTCACCCAAACTGAACACATTTGGGATACACCGGAATGCTGACTAAGTTCCAGCCCACCTCAAGCAACAGCAGTGCGTGGTGCTGCTGTTTGTGAAAATCCCAAAAAACACACTTTCATTCATTCATTGTCTAGCGCTTATCCTGTTCAGGGTCGCTGGAGTCTGTCCCGGCTAACTTAGGGCAGGAGGCAGGGTACACCCTGGACAATCGCCAGTTAATTCCAGCTAACTCCACACAGAAAGACCCTGGGTCGGATTCGAACCCATGACCTTCTTGCAGTGAGGCAGAAGTGCTAACCACTCACTGCGCCACCCTAAAACCACACTTCAAACTTTGGAACTTGGAAAGATTTCCAAGAAAAGGTGATCTTCTATATGGAACTGTATGTTAAAAAAAAGCATACATGGGTGTGATGGTCAGGTGTCCACATATTTTAGTCGTATAGCGTATATTATGTGTACATGTGACCAATAAACTTTGAACTTTATATTATTGTAACTTAAATTAGCAACTTTTGTTATTAGTCACAGCCTATATAATATTATATGAATAAAAAGAATGTACCCAATATTAAGGCATTACAAATGAATAATTGATAACATTATTATAATCTTACCGCAGAATTGACCGTCTGTAACCATGCAGGTTCGAGAGTGAGGCATTCAACTAGCAATAAATATAACAGTATAAATGTGAGGAAAAATAATCAAAAGACATTGAAAGTAATTGTAAATGAAATATAATAAATGATTATAACTTTAACAAACATCACAATGTAGTATGTTAAATACTTTTATGGAATTTCTTCTAATGTCAAATTGGCAACATTATAAAGTGCTTCTGATTATAATCCAACACTTTCGGTAAAATCACAAGAACAATATTTAAATCTAAATCTAATATCACAAAAGTAAATAAATGAAACAGGTAAATAAACAGAAAAAATCTATTAATTAGTTCTTTATTTTAGCTATTGACAGCAAACTATTCATAAATGTCTATTTAATATATATTTTTTAAAGAAGGCATTCTATGTCCCTGTGTTGCTATTGAAAGTCTCCCACAAAATATTCTAGTCACAGTTCAAGTTATCGAGGGCATATTCAATATGTTTAAACAGCACCATCTGCTGTTGTGAAAATGCAGAATATATGCATTTAATAATGGGGGTAAGAGAAATGACAGGTGTGTTCTGTACGTACCAACTGTAAAATCTCTCTGTGTGAGTCATGCAGAGACGTGTTCATACTGAAAATCCCTAAGAACGTCCTTGCTATGGGGCAGAATCACATACTTAACGATTGCAGAAATCATTATTATATATTATTATTATTATTATATAATATAGGATTTTTATGTAACCCCTTAATCACTGATTCTTATTGTTTGACTTATGTTACTGTTCCCATTCTGTGCCCATTACATTTGTTTTTCAGTAAGGATCAAAGCACCTACTTTGTGTACAGCTCCGTCCGTCTTGCAAGTCATAACCCAGAGCACAGTCGCAGCTGAATGATCCCCTGGTGTTTACACACACCGAGTCTTGAGGGCATGGGCTGCTCACACACTCATCCACATCTGCAGGACAATATATCACATCTCCTATCATCCCAACCAATCACATGACCTGTTCACCTTTCGAATTAAACACACATAACGCTGTTTTTGCATGACTTCTAGATGAAAAGGAATACTGTACAACATTTTCCGTAAGAATTTACCTAGGAATATACAGAATGCAGCTTTTATGACAGAGTACACTAAACAGACAGAAATAAAATTATTTATTGTTAAGCAGACATTTATTTCTTTATTATAACAATTACAGATAAATGTGATCTATTTCGGTGACATCTCTAATGTACATGTTATTTCTATAGGCAAGAATTTTTTTATATTATCCCATCAAAAAAAGCTGTACGGGTGAAATTCAATCATAATCGAAGTCCAAAGTTCCCCCAATGCATTCTCTCCCTATTTCTTTCCAAAATGCATGTAGAGTTTAGGGTTTATGAGTTCATAAAGTCCCCCATTTAGCCTGTACCAGCACAGTAAAAATACAAGTAGCCATGTCTGAGCTTCTCACCCTCAGTGCAGTTTTCTCCTCTCCAGGCAGGAAGACATTCGCATCTGTAGCCACCCAAAAACACACATTTGCCTCCATTTGCACAAATATGAGATGGGCACATGTGACCTGGTAAGAAAGAACAGGAGACAGTATCAAACATAAGTTCATCATACTAACTGAGTTAAAAGTAAGATTAAACACTCTGTATTGTTTAGTTTTCTTGATAATCTCAGATCAGTAAAATAAAAACTTTGTTGAACCATTTGTCCAATATTTTAACAAGTGTTTCCAAAAACAGTTTGCAACATAATTTACTTTACAAGCATTTAAGTTTAAGTTAAATTTAAGGATTTTTGCATGTAGCGTGCATTGTATTGAAATACATAAAATGATTCCGCTAAATCTGACATATATAGCTAAACAATGCCATAAGTAGCTTGAGAAAACCTACCTGGAGTCAGGCTTAACTTCACTAGCATCTGTGTGGTTGTGGCTTCAGCCCCAATGTGCTTTCCTGTGGTTGCTATTACTGCAGTGCTATTGGTGGGGGTGACCTTATTGTAGGATGCAGTGGTGTACTGACTGTGTGCTGTGGTGCTGCCTGGTGTAGCAGTACTGGTCTCAAAGTGCAATGTGCTTACATATGTAGCACCAGCTTGGTATTGAGATGAGCTGGCAGACAGAGAGGAAGTGGTTGTACCAGTTGTGGGATGGTGCTGTTGTGTGTTTGCTGTGGTCTTCTTAGGAGTCTCTGTGGCAGACAGGGTAGTGTGTGGCATAGTAGAAACCTCGTCGATAGTGCTGGCTTGATATTGATGTGTTGTAAGTTCTGCTGTGGTGCCTGTGCTTTCTAGTGTGGTGCTCAAAACAGGGACCGTGAGAGCCTTATGAGTGTTCTTCTCTGTAAGTGGTGGCTTGTTGGTAAAAGGTTCTGTAGCTGTGCTCAGCACATGTGTAGGGTCTGGAGAACTATCAGTTTGGAATACAGAGTTTTGTTGTGTGGAGTGAGACTTATACACACTGGTGGTCATGTCCCAAAGTGTGGAAGTTGTAGTAGTCAGACTGGAAATAGTAGTTTCTTCCATAAATGTGGGCTCATCTATTTTTCTACCTGTATTGGTACTCAAAGTATCTACAGTCTCAGTGACCTCATCATCCTGGTGAGACACATTGGTATGAGTACTATTTGGAGGGATAAACGTTGAAGGTGAACTGCTGTCTGTAACTGTGCTGAGGTTTTGGTTTGTGGAAGAACTGTCTGTGGTGTCTATCTCACTGTCAGAGCTGTTGATTACCGTAAGAGGTGGAGTGGAGCTGGGATTGCTAGTCTTAGATATTGGCTCAAAATCTGATCCTGTGGCAGTGGGCTGTCCCGTGTGAGACTGAGTATTCCGAGAGCCATGGAAGACACCAATGTCAAAGACGTCCCTCTGGGTGGCATTTGTAGGAACGTCTGCTGGAATTGCCTCACTATGGCCAGACTTGGTATCTTCAGTGTACTCCATATGCTGAGTATCTTTAGTCTTCCCCACCTCCCCAGTGACAGCATGTGGAGCTGGCTTTGAGGAGCCGTAACTTGTGTCTTCCACATATGGAGTGGTGCTGTTGAATGTGATGGACAGCAGAGTGCGCTCTCCAGCACGGCTAAGTGTGGTGGATATGTAGGTGCTATCTGTATTTATACCAAAGCCTGTAGTATCCTGGCCTGTGTCTTCCTGCTTGGAGGTGTTTGAAACAGAGTCTGTAGTATCCTGGTCCATGTGTTGCTGTTTGAAGGTGTTTGAACCAGATGCTGTAGTATCCTGGTCCATGTGTTGCTGTTTGAAGGTGTTTGAACCAGATTCTGTAGTATCCTGGTCCATGTGTTGCTGTTTGAAGGTGTTTGAACCAGAGTCTGTAGTATCCTGGTCCACGTGTTGTTGTTTGAAGGTGTTTGAACCAGATGCTGTAGTATTCAGGTTCACGTGTTGTTGTTTGAAGGTGTTTGAACCAGATTCTGTAGTATCCTGGCCCACTTGTTGTTGTTTGAAGGTGTTTGAACCAGATTCTGTAGTATCCTGGTCCACGTGTTGTTGTTTGAAGGTGTTTGAACCAGATGCTGTAGTATTCAGGTTCACGTGTTGTTGTTTGAAGGTGTTTGAACCAGATTCTGTAGTATCCTGGCCCACTTGTTGTTGTTTGAAGGTGTTTGAACCAGATTCTGTAGTATCCTGGTCCACGTGTTGTTGTTTGAAGGTGTTTGAAGCAGATGCTGTAGTGTCCAGGTCCACAGGTTGTTGTTTGAAGGTGTTTGAACCAGATTCTGTAGTATCCTGGTCCATGTGTTGTTGTTTGAAGGTGTTTGAACCAGATGCTGTAGTATTCAGGTTCACGTGTTGTTGTTTGAAGGTGTTTGAAGCAGATTCTGTAGTATCCTGGCCCACTTGTTGTTGTTTGAAGGTGTTTGAACCAGATTCTGTAGTATCCTGGTCCATGTGTTGCTGTTTGAAGGTGTTTGAACCAGATTCTGTAGTATCCTGGTCCACATGTTGGTGTTTGAAGGTGTTTGAACCAGATTCTGTAGTATCCAGGTCCATGTGTTGCTGTTTGAAGGTGTTTGAACCAGATTTTGTAGTACCCTGGTCCATGTGTTGCTGTTTGAAGGTGTTTGAACCAGATTCTGTAGTATCCAGGTCCACATGTTGCTGTTTGAAGGTGTTTGAACCAGATTCTGTAGTATCCAGGTCCACATGTTGCTGTTTGAAGGTGTTTGAAACAGATTCTGTAGTATCCAGGTCCACATGTTGCTGTTTGAAGG
>JAOUQX010000040.1:12741293-12755172 GCA_028566295.1 Liobagrus marginatus
CATGTTGCTGTTTGAAGGTGTTTGAATCAGATTTTGTAGTATTCAGGTCCACATGTTGCTGTTTGAAGGTGTTTGAACCAGATTCTGTATTATCCTGGTCCATGTGTTGCTGTTTGAAGGTGCTTGATGCAGATTCTCTAGTATCCTGGTCCATGTGTTGCTGTTTGAAGGTGCTTGATGCAGATTCTCTAGTATCCCAGTCTGTACGTTTCTGCTTGTAAGTGCTCAAACCAGATTCTCTGGTATCCTTGTATATGTGGTCCTGTTCAGCCACCTTTGTCAAAGTGAGATCTCTTACAGTCCTGACCATAAGTGCAGGTTGCCACTCTTCAACTACTGAATAACCATTGGTGATGTTGGCTATTATAGAAGGATCTTCCCAATCACTCACTGGGTTAAGGCTTAATGCAGGGCTCGACTCCAACAACTCAGTGGATGTGTCTAATCTGTTTTGTGTTGTCCAGCTCTCTGTGACTGCAGTAACGGAACTTTGATCAGTGGCTGGAAAAATGGAAGAAAAATAATCACAAATTTGTATAAATGCTAAATCTGAAAGTATCTCAGCTGCATTTGTAAGTACAATTTAAACATGATTGTCAGGTCAAGTGAAGTAGCTTTTCATTTTAAATATGCATGTAAATGCATACCTTCTGAATTAGAGCATTAAATATTCCATCACTGTGAGAATCTCAGAAACTGTTAGAGAATATGTTTTCAGCAGTAACTACGGATGTAATGATTTTGGGTGGAGAAGAATTGGCAGCCAAACCCGTCTAATCTAACAAAAGCTTGAGCCCTATAAATGGAGGTGACTTGACTCATTGGAAATAGCCGTTTCCTTCCTCGCCCTGACCTAGCACAGTGCACGATACAATCTTGTCACTTTGTACATGGAGTTTATACTCTGTTAACAATGTAATCAACAATCACAAAGTCTTGCCCAAGAGTTATCATATTTTACAATCCGAAAAATGCATTTAAACAGGAAATTAATCAAACACTTGTTGACAATTACAGAAAGTATCTTAGGAAATAAGGGGGTTTACACCCATACTGGCAAGATTATTTTAAAAAGGTTTCAATTTCTTTCTTTCAATTATATTCTTCCTTGCCTAATAGAATTATCAATAGCCAGAAGAATACATAAATCTTGAATATATTTCTGCAGTAAACTGTAAAGGAGTTCAAACAGGTTGTTATAGAAAGTACACGTTTCGTATTGCGATGTGTAGAAACAAATGTGAACTGACAGTCGGTAAAAGAGATCGATGCACAGGAGGCTACAAAACTGAACAACCGTACTGAATAAGGCATCCAACAACCAAATACACACACTTGTACTAATCAGTTTGATATAAATCTGAGATAAGACTGAGGATGGGGTTTATCATAATCAGTACAGAGGAGTTTATCTGTATTTTAAGACATCAGTCTCTGAGGAGTTATAAAACAGGTCTTGGGTAATAATTATGATAAGGGAGTAATCCATAATATTATTGATGTTTTTAATACTTTTCCTGAAAAATAAAATAATAGCTGTAGAACTGAAATGCATTACATTTGGCCCTGAAAAGTACGCACAGGGTCTCTATTTAAATCCACACCTGAAAAGACTTAGTACTAAACTCTTAGTATTTAAATCCTTAATACTAAAAGTGAGCCCCACAATCCCTCATAATCAGGGAGACAACAGTTTATGTATTGATTGCTTTTTAATGGCACGATGATGGCAGAGGTCTATAATTACTATAGTTGCAATGATTTTTACAATCAGCTAGCAGTTTAGCTGTCCACTTCTCTGAAATGTATAAACCATCTCCATGTCATTATGAATTATCCGTAGACATTATCTCAAATCCTGAACTAAGTTGGCTAAATCGACACTACAAAAGTATTATATCATATCCTAGATTTAGTGCAGTTTTCAAATATCAAAGCACAGCTTTTTAAATTATAGGCTACTGTATGATGTGAAGTAGTGGCATTTAAACCTTAAATATCTGCATCTTTTGTTCCTTAGTTATTATGATGGTAACTGCTCACATACACTGAATGGGTTTACTATGTGTGCATGTTGTGTGTTTCCTAATATAAAGCTCAGCCACTTATAACACTCATAAAACGTCACTTAAACTATAAGTGCAGGTTAACTGTAAACCCTTAAAAAGTGCGGACTTTATAAGACATTAACAATTGCTGTTAACATGGCACATTTCTTTTTTATTATTGTTGGGTTTTTTATTGCGCAATTCCAGGAAACCCTAAAATAGTTCCCTAAAAATAAATAAATTAAATTATATTGCATATATGTTATGTTGCCCTTATACGTGTAATATTTTTTTTATAGATTGATTACACTGATTAAAAAAAAATTTTAATGATGGAAGGTGTTCGGGTAAAGTGTGAGACCTTCTGGAAAGTGTTCACTTGCTCTTAGGCTGCTGTCTATGGGATAAATGGAGAATAATTGGTCGGGGTTTTGTTATTGAAATCTTTTAAATCTGTGTTTCCAGGGCAAAATTCCATGAATCCCTTCTCACACATCACAACCTTCCTAAATGTACTCAGTATGTTTCATTGGTAATTGTTACGTAGATCTCCAGCTAGTCTGTGGCTTTATCACGCCGCCGACTCTTACCAGTGTGAGATTCCCTCTGTAAAAAAGTCGAAGAAAGCTCTGAGGTGTCTGATGTGGAAGAGTATCCAAACCTCGCTGTCCCCTCGCTGATCACTGCTCTAGAGGAAGCTGTTAAATCGGCGGATTGATCTGAATCCTGGCTGCTACCAGATAAATAAGTTTCAGTCACCACAGGGCTGCCCGCAAAACCGTTGGCAGTTGGTTTCAACAGAAACAGAACTAATACGACCAGTAAACCGCGAGCGCGACCCGAAGCACGCGCTTCCATGACGAAGAAGAAAACGACACAAATGTTGACGAGTTAATAATAAATAACACCACGATATGATCCGGGTCAGCATCGGAAAGCGTGTCTTCCGTCAGGTCTCCATATGTAAGAGGGTGAAATGTTGCTAAAAGTTCATGCTTGGGTTAAAAGAGAGGGGTTTAAGTCCGTATCTCACATCCCGGACCGGGCGGCTGAGACTCCGCCCCTTCCACATCGAATGGCGCGATATACCGAGTGACACCGTGATATAGCAATAACGCTTCATAATATCTTAGTCGCAGTATAAATGTCTGACTAAGCGGCTCACAGCATCTGAACTGTCTTATAACTTAATTACTTTATTATATATCAACAATACGATTCGTTTTGGAGCTTCGGTATATAAACAAATGATCACTTTTAACCAATTCAATTTACTACCATTCCACTTTGGATAAATACATAAAAAGAACAACGTTGTTCTTTTGTGTAGAAACTATCCGGAAATGGTATGCCAGTGATTTCTCAATATGAGAATTTTCTAATTGTACACAGAAAAATACATCTCTGCAACTTATCATGCAGCTGAATACTCTGTAGGATGGTAAATTTCCACGTGGAGAGCTTTATACAATACAGCACTTTAACAAGGTGCAAATACGAGCAACATTTCTATTTTTATCTCCTACTGCACAAAGAACCATTTAAGAGTCATTCAAATATGAATAAGAAATGGACTATTAAGAACTTCAGATACTATACACCATAACATTCTGGACATACTAGGTTCCACTGCAACTCTTATAAACCATTCTTTCACATCCTTCTGATTGCCCATCTAAGAACACTAAGAATCATACTATACTGAAAGAAAAGACATGCTTCACAGCTTTGTGGTCCCCGGTTTAATCCTGAGAATAGATAACTGTGTGGAGCTTCACAAGTTCTTGTCTATTTATATTTCTTTCCTTAAAAGAACGAATTGGATATAGGTGTGAAAATTCTTGTGAATGGCTTCCCAAGCATTATTCCCTGGATATTATCTGGATACACCAAAACTGTTACTGGGATGAAACATATACGAAATATAATAATGAATAGATGAAAAAATACAATATGACAACTTCAATTGTAATACTCCTGTTCAGACACAAGCATTATCCACATGGTCGCTCATGTCAGAGAGTACGTAGGGGATTTGATCAGATTTGATTCGATTGTAGCCATCAAAACATACAAATATGTTTACAGTTTTCAAACTGGTTGACATCAGTCCCGCATAAGTTTTTACACATTATATCAGGTCCAAACTGTGTTGATGAGGATAAGGCAGTTACTGAAGTTGAGGATGAACCATTTCTTCTTTGGTGCTGATGATGGACGAATGGTGGTAGCGGTCTCGGAGGGCAAAGTCTGTATTTTCCTCTGTCAACTGTCTGGTTTCCATGCGAACTGCTGACAAAGACGGTGTCACCACAATCTGGTTCTGAAGCACTTGGTGTGGCCTAATTGAGGAGAGTTACAAGATAAATAGTTTATTAACCAAGTATTAGTCTATTAGTCATTAACCAATGTCAAAGGTTTCTCTACTCTTATTTGCCCAACTTTGAACAAGAAATAAACCTAGCCAAAAAGACAGTCATCAATTAAAAAGTCATCTTTACAAGCCAAAAAAGAAAACTATAATCCTGTACCTGCCCAGGCTACTCAGAGAACTCTTGATCCAGTGGAAAAAGCTGAAATGTGCTGCTATACCTGTTAGCAAGAAAACAAAAATGCAAAATATATATGTATATTACAAAGCTCTAAACACCAAAACGTTAAGAAATGATATAACCTGAAATTGTTCAATGTATTACTGAATTTGAATTCATGTTCTCTGTTTGGGTGAATGTAAAATAAATGCACTATAATATAGTTTTATTTAAAAAATAATAATATTTAGTGTCAAGGTCTGGGTTTTTGTCCTGATAGTCTCCATTGCTGCTGGGGATCTGCTGGTTCCAGAAGTGAATGAATGTGTGAGAGAATGTATATGTATGGAAGTATAGATTGAATTTGTAAATAATGAAATTTTCTTTCCAACGTATGAGAAATTGGAGTTTACATAGAAAGATGAATCTATTCACCAATATGGAACACCCTTGCTTCATAGAATTTTTTTTAATCGTGATACTGTTTTAAACTTCGTACGATGACCTTTTAATAGCTCTAACAGAAAAACTGCCTAAAACAAATCTATCTATGTAGAAGTTATTGTGTGGTGTTTATTGTTAACATTTTGGCCCTGTGGCCTGGATACAAAAACAAAAATACAAATAAAAATTGGTCGATCTTATGAGATAACTTTACAACACCTTAAAAAAGCCACACAAACTGCTATGCAACACAGAAAGACAACATCCTACAACAGCATGGCACAGAAAGGATTTTGTGTGTAATATACTGTATATATATATATATATATATACACATGCACACACACATGCATGCATATATATAGATATATATATCTATCTATCTATCTATCTATCTATATATATATATACACCCTACATATATATATATCATACCATTGCAGAATTTAGCATTAAACTATTCCAAATATTCCCCCAAACAGCTGGAAAACAGACTGTACAAATGCAACCAATCTCTATGTAACAGTTATTTTATTCCTGTTCGGGAGAAACAGACTAAAAAGTTTTCATTACTTTGGAAATTTGTACACAATTATTACCTAAATGTTGGAAAATATGGACATTTTCAAGTGTGTTTACTTTTCTGATTCACATGTTCAAGATAATTACCTGTTGGTAAACCTGGGTTTGTGTTTCCTATGTAGAGGTAAAGGAGCAGGGCAATACTAATATTCACCAAGGCATATACCCATTGGATGACAAACATGATCAAAATGGAGCACAGAGCCTAGAAAATCAAACGCATTGTTATTTAATACATTTCTCAATCATTAATAACATCATGTTTATAATTCATAGTTTGTGAAATTAAATATATGCTACTAACTCCATTTCAAGCTCTTACTTACACCAATTAAGGACACCCAGTGATTGTAAAACTTGGCATAACATGAATTGGGGACTGGTCGGATGTCAGATTCCTCCATCTTTGGTTTTGCATCTATAAAGCAGGATGCTTTGATAAATCTAGTGCTTTACTGTTATGTTAACACTGTGTGCTAATTTGCAGAAAGAACATCACTCACCATTTGTGTCTGATGCCTCCCTTGGTATCTGATCGAGCTCAATAGGAGTTTGAGTAGGAAGAGACAGTTTCCTCTTTCCTGCTGGCTCAGACTCAATAAGCCCTGTCTGACTGCTTGTCTCATCATCTGGGCCAATGTTTTGTTCAAGCACTTTCTCATCCTTTTCTGATGGACTGTTGCTGTTCAAGTACAGCCCAAAGCTACTGCTCAATGTTTCTTTAGCTGGAACTTTTGCCTTCCTGCCCCAGACCTTGGCTACATGATTAGAAGCTTTCTCTTCCTCTGTACTGTCTGCACTAGGCAAAGTAAATATCTGGTCCATGTCTTTGGTGAACTCAAGCAGTGTGCCATTGCTTGGCTTGCTCAGGGCACCATTACTGCCGTAACATGGGTGGTTGGCTGTTACTAGTGATTTTCTTGTAGAGGGTTTTTCCATTAGAGGTCTTCTTTCCTTATCTTGTAGCTTGTAGCTCATGGCCACGCTGAAATAGGAGTAGTCGATGATGCTATAGGTCAGCATGAAGTTAATGGTAACAATAGAAGCCAGAATGTTGACCTGACCAATGAAGATGAAGGCCATGGAGATTAAGCTGGTCAGACAGATGGCTGCTACTGGAGTTTTATTGGGCCCCTTCTGTTAAGAGAGAAAATGACTAAATTGTAGCATGTAGTATGTACAATGGCCGATGCATACACTGTTTTGAAACTCTATTAACCTCATCTAATTATTAGACTTCACATCAAAAGACGTTTTAGTTTTCGTTCTCTAAAACTTTGCATGTTGTATAATAAATAAGTAGAAGCATCCAAAGGTACAAACCAGAAAAAAAAAAAACTTCTTTGAAGTGTGCTACATATGGTCCCTACTAAAGCCACACATTTTCCACCATCTCTTTCTCACGTACTCAGACTCAGGTTGAGTGCTGTAAAATTGCAATTGCCTGCATGCTTGCACTTCTGCGAGAAGTACTGCATGGCAGGGAGCCAGTCCAACTGGGCTGGCCCTGGCTTTACTTCCTGCATTTGTTCTAGGGCTTTGATTCGAGGCAAGATGTCTCGGGCCTGAGTTCAGTTCATACAGACGAAGTGCAAGGGAAAAGAGAGTGCAACATTTTTTTACATGTCAAAGTGTGGCATGATGGGCTTTCATAATTTTTGTTTAGCATTATGGGCTCCTCCGTTTTGTATCTTTTCATACTCAAAGTAGCGGTAAATAAGCTTCAAGAGTATAGGTCATTAAATGAACAGAGAAATATTAATATGAAACCAAGTAACCTTATGTAACTGATAGTCTAAAACAAAGCTCAAATTACTATAGTATTCACATAAGAAAAATTATTATAAAAGAATATCGTTCACAAATGCACCAATTACTGCACTAATGACATCACATCAAATCCAATAATCATGTCACAGAAATGGTAAAAATATCAGGTTAAGGCTGCAAGGGGGTGAACCTCTGTAGTCGCAATAATATTTATCAAATTTATCATATTTATAAAATGCAGCCTTAACAAAAAGAGAAAGTATACATGAGCTGCCACTCTTGGTTTATTCCTAGTTGTTACTGAAACAATGCTGTATGTTATGTTAAAAAAAAAACAACATATACATACATATAATATGTATGTGTGTATGCAAATTAAACCGTGTACATAGTCACAAAACTCTGGCTATAGCATTAAGCTCTATCATTCAATACTGTGTGATATTTGCATACACACCCCGTGTCCCAGGAAAGACAGAGCTGGGATAACTCTCTCTTGAGCAATGCATTGCAGGACCCTGGGTGCTCCATAGAGACCACCCATGCAAGAGGCCAAAGAGGAGACATAGAGGCCCAACAGGAACAGAAAACCCACCAAGGAGACCTGGGAGGTGTGGTAAATACCAATCGGGGAAAAGAGGCAAAAACAAACAAAAACGTTTTTCCTGAGCTTAAAGTTCATTTGAAAAAACAAATGATTTGTTGACTTTGTGTACAAAAATGTCTAGGCAAGAATGTGGCAAATAATATACAGGTTACCATTTAACAGACTGTTCAGCTGTCTTTGTTTCTTGATACACGAGAAGCTTAAGCAGGGTGTACACCCCTTTGCAAATCCCCCACTGAGCAGCTGTGGGACTGCCAGCAAGTGTGATGCCTGTAAGGATCACACCCCTGTATTTCCCCAACTATTAGTTTCATACCATTTGCTCTCATGGCATCTACACTACAAGCAATATGAACTCAGGATAAATTCTTAGTTACACATTCTACAGTGTGATACAACAAACGTGTTTTTTACTACAGAGTGCACCCTGTCATTGTTTTTACCTTTTATAACAAAGCTTTGTCTGACATAACACCAGTATAGTGCTCTTTGTTTATTTAACAATTGTACACATTTAAAAACTGGATCGATGTATCTGTTCTTCACATGGAAAAAAATATGATAAATTAAGTCAACTATTATTCATTCATTCATTGTCTACCGCTTATCCTGTTCATGTTTGTTTTTTGTCTGCTTTACTCCGCAACACATTTTTTGCATATATTCTATGGGCAGCTGTGGTGTAATGCTTTTAGAGTGATGCCAGACGAAAGCCTAGACCTCTGATACCAAGGTAGCAACATTGGTACTATTACCTTTTCTGCTATTAAGAAATCATAGCGAAGAGCGTCTCTGGTACAAATGGCTCCCAGCAAGAATACAAAAACAAGGTACAGAAACCACCTGCAAAATCCACCAATATTACATTTATACAATGAAACGGATTGCTTAATAAATAAGCACAAACACTATAAGAGTGTGTCAAACATAGAAATACTGTATACACTGTAACTTAGATAGGTTTTTTAACCCTCTGGGGCCCGAGGGTGATTTCGGTCCTGTGAGATGTTTTGACACGCCCTACTATTTGTGTTTATTTGAGCTTCTTATAACATACTATTAGTCAACATGTATTTTATTTGTATTCAGCGAACATGCGCTACAATAAATATGTGAGCAAACTGGATGTACATGCATACATTTCATAGGAAAGAAATATTATGCAAGGTTAGTGAGTATTGCAAAAAAAAAATAATGTTTACTCAAATAAGGCCATAAAGCCTGTATTAAATAGTTTGTAATGCGAGATTTGAGTAATCAGTCATGTAGGCCTGAATGTTTACTTCAAAATGAGGATGTGAAAACCATTCTAACCACTATAATAATTCACTATTACACAATGATTTACATAAGTGATTTTTTCCTGTATGCGTATTTATGAGAAAGTCATGAATATTTATGTGATTCATGCCTGGGATGACAAAAGACACTCCCCCACCAAGTAATCTTCCCCCATCAAGGTAGAATGCTGTGAAAAGACTTGCATTGTTCTTCACTTTGTTTCTCACGCGAAGCCCAAACAATTTAGCGCTGGGGGCAGGGCTACCCCAGCGCATTAAAGGTAATGAAGTAAAACTTGAGGTGACTGCACCTCTGCTTGGTTTCATACAGATTACATAAGATGAGAATATTTGTGTTCGATTTGACTTCCAGTATTTAAAAATAGACATTCTAAGCTTTCTGTAGACGTATGTTTTATGTTTGTGTGATAATTATTCAGTAAGTTACAGTTCACGCGTTTCAGACTGGACTCCGCTAACAGAGGCACGGCAAAACACGCATGTGGTTTTTATTTTTTATTTGGTGAAAATCTCAACATAGAATCTTTTCTTGTAAGTGTATACAAAAAATAGACACCTCAAAGTTTTGATTGGTGTATAACACTTATCTGTTTGATTTAAACCGAGGGAGTATTTTTGGTGTCTTTTGCACTGATAAAAAAAAAAGTGACCTCTTAGCGCTGGCGATAAGGCGGACCCCAGAGGGTTAAATCAATTTCTACTCAAAATCATATAGTTACAGTCACATACGAGGTGAACACAGCTGCCAAAGTCCCCACAGGTATGCTGTGCTCTGGCTTATGAAGATCTGAGCTCATGTTGAACCCTGCCATCACACCTATATGCAACAGACAGAGAGAGTTACTACACACAGGGTTGGGGGAAACAACCCCAAAAAATATCTAGCAAGCACTTGTTCATTTATATACAGGTCACATTTTCAAATGGATTATCTGTACAAAAAAAGGAATGCTGTTACAGAAAATAATCCAGTGCTGAAGTGTGATATGGTCACACACAAAGCAGTGTTATATTGACAACCCCCAAAAATAAAGAATAAAACTAGATTTTAGTCAGTTGCTGTTGTTGAATGCCCACAAAATGAGGTTTTTAATATTACAGAGAAACTGAAAGCACTCTTTCCATTAATCACAAGAAAAAATCTTTCTGAAACATTTTCAAAGCTTACCATAATTGTATACCTATTGTCACCAGGTTGGTAGATAATTCTAACTTTTGCACACTTTTATTTTCGTTCAAAAATTATTACCTGTAGCAGCAGGAAAGAAAACGCCAAACACACTAAAGAAAGTTTCTCCAGCTGTGTAGTCAGGCAAAGTGTTTGTCCATAGAAGCTCTTCTGAATAGCCAACAAATCCATGTTCTGAAAACAGAAATCAGGCCAAAACCATGTCAGCGTTGAACACTTACTGTATTACAAACATATTCAATAATGATATTCTTAAACATTACTTAGTAACTCCATGGCAAATGCTTACACTATAGTTTAAAATATGCTAAAGAATGGCGTTGATGTTTAAATGGCATGTTGCCAAACCCTACAACCTTTTATTGGAATACAGTCAATGGCTGTAAAAAAACAGGAGAGGACAGTTCTGCACTTGAATTCCACATAGGAATTTTACAGTAATTGTTGTGCTTATAAGAAAATATAGTTGTGCAAGATGTTAGAGGTTCTTTAATAGGAATCACCAATAAGATACCGAAAATAAGGATGTGTTACTAAGGGCCCTGTTGAAAAGGGTAGATTTTCCATTTAGTGATGTGAAGCATGTCTGACCAGCTGGAGCTGGACTTCTCCGTCAGCCCTGGCAGGGCTCCGAGTGTATGTCTGACCACACAGGACTTTATGCAAGTGTCAGGGGAAGGACATAGTCTCCCGACAAGATGCGTGCAAAAGCTTTTACAAAAACCTGATGTGTTAAAATGGGCCTTACTAAGGACATGACTGGGTATATGTTGGCTCAAACTCTGGGTGTGTGTTCTAACCAAAGAAGTCACAAATAGGTACTAGAAAAAAAAACTGTGGGTTGAGATATCAGTGTTTTGCTGAGCAGAAGAAGCAACATTGATGCCTGTATGCATGCAATATAAAGCAACACACAATAGATTACAAAAGTGGCTCTGAAGGCCCAGGAAGAGTACTGCTTGGAAAAACACTTGAACTCTAAGACATTAAAGAATGAATAGGAATGGTCAAGACCTGGTATTGCTGAATAGAGCACAATTGTTACCACGTGCTAAAATAAAAAAATAAAAAAAAGTCCAGCTTTCTTCATTTCACTTACACAGTATAAAATGTGAGAAACCTCACCTATACCGGCTATGAACCGTGAGAGTAACAGCAATTGTTAGCATTTGGATGTGAAATTCATGGACTATTTCCCTCTCGGTTATCTTGTTATGGGAAAAAATGTGTTCTCTTGGATTAATGACATGTTTTTCAAAAAGGAAGTCACCACCCTTTTAAAAGCCCTGCCTGTTCCTAGCCTTCCAAGGCACAGCTAGAAAGCAAGCACCAGGGCAACAGAAATAGAATAAAATCAAGATCAAAACATGAAAGAAAGGTATTAGATCATGATCATATATTTCATATACTATACATATGAAAAAGGTCATCCATGCATACGTGCCCATCTGATATCACTTTCATTTTTTTCTTTTATTGCACTTTAATTTTTTCCCCTTCCAGTGCTCAGAAAACAAATACAGATAAATAAGTGAATACGTTAACTATCTGTTACGTTTTGTAACCAGAAGAATATGCATCGCAATGCAATGTCCATATAAAATTGTTTTCCATACACTAACCTATATTTAATTAATTGACCTTCAATTACGATAATACTGCTATTAAAGGCCACTTTC
This sequence comes from Liobagrus marginatus, assembly GCA_028566295.1. Taxonomy (NCBI): domain Eukaryota; kingdom Metazoa; phylum Chordata; class Actinopteri; order Siluriformes; family Amblycipitidae; genus Liobagrus; species Liobagrus marginatus. The sequence goes on from JAOUQX010000040.1 coordinate 12,753,445, forward strand.
TACAAGTAAAGGAAACAATATGTAAACAGTGATTGTGCAAATCTAATATGAAAATGAAATTTTATGCATTTTACAAATTATCAAAGCAAATAATCACTGACTAGGATTAAGCACTGGAACAGTACATTCTGGTGGCCATGACATTCAGAGTATGATAACACACATACACAAACCATAACCACAACCTTCCCTGTAACGTTTTAAGTCAGACTGCACACAGCTATTTATAGTCGGAGCCCTTCTCATCAGACGTTGTGGACCAGGAAGTAATGATCTAGAGGCTTTAAGCAAATAGTTTAGATCTCCTTCCTGCCTGCGTTTTTGTCCCAGGCCAAATATGTGGGTGAGCCCAGTTAACACCCTTAACCCAAAACCATGAGCTTGTTCAAGTTTCCTGTCCAAACCAGGGCGTTGCAACAGTCATGCATGTTCCATTGCAGAAGCACATTCTGCATACAAAAGTGGAGATTCACAAATAAATTACAACCAATACATAACTCTGGCCAAAACTGAATACATCATTGAAACTGAAGTAAAATAGGTATGAGTCATGACATTTGTTATATAAGAAATAAAAAAGTTCCATGTCAGTATCATCCACTGGAGTCATTAAGAACCAGCCAAAGAATTGAAAAGTGCTATTAAATATTGTATTGAAATTATGAGCAAGTTTATCAATGCAGGTAACAAAATTTATGTTTTAACAGACTTAAGGTCACAGAGCGTTTTAAAGGCTAAACACTGATTTATATAGTTTTGGTGAGGTTTAGTAAGGGTTTTGACTTCACAACAGGGTCAATGGAAGCTGCTTAGTCTCTGCTGTGTCTGTGTTGGCCTTGACTGTCTGAATAAAGTGGCTATCGAATTGTAAACACATGCGCGGCAGCTCCCTTTTCCTGAAACTGGCAGTTAGGTCTACCATGTGACGCCCGGCATGGACCATAGAGCAAACTGAAGCCCTGCCAGTAGTGAGATCACTCCACTACCATACATCCTAATTGGAAAAACCTGTAGAAACCAAAAAAAAACTGTATTCCGTATAACAACCAAATGATGTCCTGGTCTCAGGCCCAGCTGTTAAAAGAGTTAACTAGGAAATTGTGACACGTGCAAACGGGCAACGGCAGCAACAGTAGCCACAAAAAGTTTGTCTCAAATTCAGTGAGTATGTCTCACTGCAGAGAGAGAGAGAGAGAGAGAGAGAGAGAGAGAGAGAGAGAGAGAGAGAGCGAGAGAGAGAAAGTCTATTCTCTTCTCGGTTCTTGACAGGAAGTTAGTTATCAAGAGAACAGGAAAAGCTGGGGTGGACTTCCTGAAGAAGTGGCAGTGTGAAAGTGCATACTGGCCCCATCCTTTATGCCCAGGCCCTTCCTGCACACAAGACTTTAAAGTAAACATCACACAGGACACATAGTGACCTTACAAGTTAATTTAAATGTTAGAACCCTGTCCTAAGTGTGACACTCTGGGCACCATTCACACGCTCAAATCTCCCACTGGCATATTTATAACTTCATACCGGAAATTTTTTTATTCGCATGTCTCAGCTTTTCATCGTGATAAGACAAGAATTACAATGATGGAAATTAAATGATTTGGCCTTCACACTCACCAGATTTCAATTCTATTATACACATTTATAATAGAATGCTGGTGGTGGTGGCTCAGTGGTATAAGGCTCTGGGTCAGTGATCAGAGGGTTGGGGGTTCAAGCCCCGCACCAGGCAA
>JAOUQX010000040.1:12763882-12775426 GCA_028566295.1 Liobagrus marginatus
CCCTTCAGCCTCTGCAGCACTCATAGGTCTATTTCCCAAAGACAACCTCTGGATATGATGCTGAGCACGTGAATTCAGCTTCTTTGGTCAAGCATGGTGATGCCTGTACTGAGTGGAGGCTGTCCTGTTAAACTGCTGTATGGTCTATGCCACCGTGCTGCAGCTCAGTTTCAGGGTCTTGGCAATGTTCTTATAGCTTAGGCCATCTTTATGTAGTGCAACAATTCTTTTTCAAATCCTCAGAGTTCTTTGCCATGAGGTGCCATGTTGAACTTCCAGTAACCAGGATGAGAGTGTAAGAGCGATAACACCAAATTTAACACACCTGCTCCCCGTTCACACCTGAGACCTTGTAATACTAACGAGTCACTTGACCCAGCAGAGGGAAAATTAAGCCCAATTTGGACATTTTTACTTGGGGGTGTACTCACTTTTGTTGCCAGAGGTTTAGACATTAATGACTGTGTGTTGAGCTATTTTGAGGGGACAGCAAATTTACACTGTTATACAAGATGTACACTCACTACTTTACATTGTAGCAAAATGTCATTTCTTCAATGTTGTCACATAAAAAGGTATAATATATTTACAAAAATGTGAGCGGTGTACTCACTTTTGTGAGACTTTATATAACTGACGTCTGCTTAAATAATGCATGTAATAAAAAAATGTAAGCATTTTATATGAATGAATTTTGAGCTTTTATTATATTATAAATCAGATTATCTTCTTTCTGTGGTATTTTCTTACTTCAGGAAAAGAGAGAGGAGAAAAACATACTAACAATGAATCAACAGTAACATGAGCAGTGTTCATTGGGGCCAGAAACAAAAGGATTAGGCAGACAGAGTATATTCAGTTTAAAAACTTCTTAACCTTACTCTCAGCATACACAAAGCAAAATGTGCAGTTCGAAATGTACGCATATACATACAACAGATGTAAATGTAGACACACCCCTGTTAAAATGGCAGGAATATTGTGACGGAAAAGAAAAGAAGCCAAGATAAAGGTCAGAAATTAACATCCTCAATCTGAAATTACAATATAGAAAAATGCATTATTTTGGTGAGAACAAAAATACTATAACATTGTGGTACCAGTGTGCACACCCTTTTATAGCTGTTGACGTTAAGATTGAACCAATAGCATTCAATCTCTTATTTAAAAATAAATTTCATACAGCTGTTATTCAAGTTATACTTATTTACCACAAATTAAATTCTGTTTTTGTAAGACTTTCACATTGCATTGGCTTAATCTGGCTGCTGCATAATATTTCACTTGTTATAAGGTATCATCAGGAATTTCCAAAACAGGGGGAGTAGGAAGTCCCTTTAAAATTTACAGACAGAACAAAACCTACCAAGAAACCTGCCCCGAAACATACAATAAAGGAAAAGCAAGAATAGCAAACAAGTACTGATTATGCTCAACAATACTCTACAGCAATCGCACTCATTCTTCCTGTGTCTAGGCCATGTGGAAAAATGCATTACGTTCTGTTGAGACCAATGCTTTTATCTTGGTTTGATTTTTTTTTTTAACATCACCAAAACTTGTACACACAACAAGGATGTGTAGACTTTTATATAAATTGTGCATACATACAAAGAGCAAGACACACGCCTTACAGTCAAATGAGGGAATGTCTTCAAATGAAGTATGAACAATAATGATTTATAATAAAGATATCTTTACAATGTAGTTCCAATTTGGTCTGTACTTTATCATGGCACACCAGTAGAATTACGAATATCAGCATCCATGAATTACAGCTTAGAGAATTGGTTAAGACATCCAACACCCAATAAAAGAAAGAAATACAGACAGAAATTATAAACAGGCAGGATGTTGATGTAGATTAATGCTAACTAGGATTATAAATACTAAATAAAATGTACCAAAGATCAAGATCATGCACCAATTGTCTTATCAAACATCGCAGTAAATATATATGTCGGTTTAGAAATAGACAAGGCAAATTTTAGTTCATATTTCAAAGACAATGATTAATGTTACATTACAACTGTAATTTCCCAATTTCATATATGTGCTTGTTAATGACCAAATACACAATAGAATGACATAGCAAATAAAGATATCACCAATCTCTGAATCTATACAATATCGCCATAACTGTAATGAAGGAATTGAGAAAAGAGCAATAAACTCTATTATTATTTATTATCCAGCAAACAAACTCCATTATTGGGATTGGTAACTAGATGAATTGAAGATTTTGCACATAAAGCCTAGGTCAATTTAAAAGAATTAATTTCCTTAATTTGTGAGAAAAACTTAAACAAACAATTTTTAAAGAAAGGCAGTGGGAGGTTTTGAATATTTTTAAAGATAATGAAAAAGTTTCTACACGCAGAAAAAAAAACTTTTTGTGTGAGCCTACATGATCAGCTTGAGGAATGCACTTAAATGTTGACATCTTTATTTATTACTGTATCTGAGGTATACAGTAGACCCCAGTATAACTTTAACTGAATTGTATCTTTTAGAGTCATGAATTTTTTGTTCCATGGGTGGATACCCTTTTTTTTTTAATCAAAGAAAAGGAAGGCGTCCATTAAGGTACCTAACAAATACACCAATGCATCAATGATGTACCTAGTTTTAATATAATTTAAGAGCTTTTCTTTAAAATTAATATTACCTTCATAGTGTTGTGCAAAAAAGATCTGAGAATTATATAATTTTATTATATAAAATTATGAATCCGTGACTTTAATTTTAAAATCTTATTTGTTTGTAACCTTATGAAAGTAAATTGTCTCTTAAAGAGACTGGTTGTGCAGTATGATGTGCAGATAAACTTACTGGATTAACAAAACAATTGCAAAAAAGTGCCGTTTACATGTATACAGACATTAAATGAGTGTGCTGAAGAACAAAAGCCATTTTCAAAAATGATTCTCATCCTGCATGATTATAATAGCCACCAAATACAAAGAAAAGAACTGGAGTTCAAATCTTTGCCATGAGATGAACATCCAAACTGGTGTTGCTTACATTCGCAGAGCAAGAGTATAAAGTGCTTTAAAATGAGTGAAATTTTAAATAGCTTTTTTTTTTTTTAGCCAAATGTGTGGCTGCTTGTAGCATCCGGAGATGAACTCATTTGAGTTCTACTTTCAGTAACTAGAGAAAATTCCGGAAAGTCTGTTCCTCCATGACTTCTTATGCTGACCTGTCCATTGGAAACAGCAAATTGAGGAGCCAGTCCAGACCGGGATGTCTGGAACTGAGATCGGAAGTTCTGATCGAACGTGGCAATCTGAAACGTTTGAGTGATGCTCTGAGAGTCTGTTTTTTTAGGGGACACTTGCTCCAGAAAATCCTCAGTCGGTGACACCGAAGAAGGGTTGGTTTCATCACCTGAAAATGAAAACGAGTGTTGGGAATCAACTAAAAGGCCAAAGTGAGGCTTATCAAGTCTCAGAGGAGAATTCATCCCTGATCTAAACCGAACTGGAGAACCAAACTGCTTGTCTGTAGAAAATAAGGGCTGGCCAGCAAGGCTTGCTCCTTCATTCACAAACGCTAGGCTCGGGCTATTTAGGTAGCTGTCATTCTGACTGGTCCTCTCTAAAGCTTGTTGTAGAAACTTTGAATACTCCTGAAGAAGACTAGCCTTCTCTGCAGTGGGTGCTTGAGAGCTAGTGCCCAAGGCCTCAGTAGGGCTACTCTCTGAAACATCAGATGAATTGATGGAGATACTGGAAGTTACTTCCGTATCTGCGGCACTAAAGCTGATCTCTGGTTGTCCATTGGCCTTGATGGAGTAGTGATCCAGGAGAGACTGTAATACTTCATCAGGGAGCACATTCTTCTCGTGACTCGTCTTGATTTCCACATTCAGAGTCTGAGTCTCAGACAGGATTGTGGCAGGAACTGTCTCGTCAATGACCGTCGACACAGATGTCCGAATAGCTGATGGCTGTGTGGAAATGCTGTTTACATTTAGGGCATACTCCCGACTGCTATTGGCCATGGACGCATGAAGGTAACGCTTCTTCTTGAGAAACTGCATGGCATCATCATAGTTTGTGCTGCTGCCAGCTGGCTTTGATGGCCCAACCTGGAGCGGATCGACAGTCTCCAAGTCAGGACTTGGCTCAACATCCAATAGGCTCTTGTTATCAACAATTTCAAATGTATATCTTGTAGCTTTTCCTTCCTCGTATGATGACAAGGGTGACAAAGGCTGTGTATGTTCCAAGGTCTGCTGCTTTACATTCCTCTTGCTAGCAATCTTCTTCAGAACTATCTTTGGAGGAGTGTTCCCATCAGAAACCGACTCCTCAGTAAGTTCCTTGCTTCCTGGAGAACAATCTGGGAGGTCAACAGAATATTCTGCCATTACATACTCATCCTTTACCTTTGTGGTGGCATCATAAAGAGGAAGACATTCACTTTTTAGTCTGTCCTCTTCTTTCTTCTCGTCACCCTCCACAAGGTTGTCTGGGACAGCAGGGTTTTGAACAATGGTGCTATTCTTACCGGTGGACTTCTGCCGCTTTTTCTTAGGGAGTGAGCTCTCCTTGGATGGAAAGGAGAATGAGAGTATTTCTGTACTGCGTAGAAGGTCATCTTTGGCGGCTGCTTTGTGGGCCTTTCTCTCCTTATTTTCATGGCACATACGTCTATGCTTCAAGACTCTATCTGTCCTGGAGAAGTACTGAGTAGAAAAAAAAAAGGTTTAGGTTAGATGTAATAATTTAATCAATTCTCATTCTGAATATAGCAGGAGAAATAACTGTTTCTAACCAAAATATGGAAAGACTTGCAGCATTTCTAATTTCAGTGTGTTTTTTATTACTCATAATATCAATTGGAAAAAATTTAATGACAAAGTAGAGTAAATAATTCACACCACATCACCTATATACATTAAAGAGCTGCTATTAAAGGTGTGTGGGGTGTCAGGGCCAGCCATTAAAGGGGTCAATTTACTTAATAAATAATAAGGTAACAAAATAAGGTAAGGTGTCTAGCAGAAATAAAGTCCTTAAGGCCACTTCTACTTTCAGTAGTCTTTGGTCTGATTTGCTTTCTCACTGCATATAATTGAATAAACCCCAAAGCAATTTTTTTTTTAATGTTGGCTCAGGTATTTAGCCACCATTGCATTAGAACCTTGCTAGCGTCCATTCAGCTATTTTCAGTTATTCTGGTCTGCATCGGAGTACAAATGCACCGGAGATGCGTAAACATTACAAAAAATGCATTTATGCAGTTGTTTTAAAAAAAACAACAAAAAAACAACAAGATTAGCAGAAATGTAAGACTTGTATTATTCTAACCTGGTGACAGTAATCACATTGATAGGGCTTCTCTCCACTGTGTGTCCTCTTGTGTCTCTCCATATGATATTTCTGGATAAATCTCATTCCACACTCATCACATCGGAATGGCTTTTCTCCTACAGAAAAATACATGAATATTACTCTAATTATTAAATAAATTTAACTAGAGCCATTGGTCATAGTTATGATCCTGGATTTCTTATTACCTGTGTGAATTTTCTCATGTCTCTGCAAGAGGTATTTCTGAATGAAACGCATGTCACACTGACTGCACTGAAAAGGCTTTTCTCCTATAAAGGAATTTTTGGAAAGTGATAATCATGAAGGAAATGAAGGGGATATATAAAGTAGAGACCATTTACTTTCAGCATGTTTTCTATGTACAAGTCTTTGTATTACCTGTATGGATAAAGACGTGTCTCTGAAGATGGTAATTTGTTCGGAAAGCAGCATTGCAATGCTCACAAATGTGTGACTTTGGGTTCTGTTGTGCCAGTGAACCATCTTCATTAATTGTAAGAATCTAACAGATTAGAAACATAATTTAATTCAAACTTTACCGTTACACTTATTTTGAATATGAAGAGTGTATAGCTACCTTTCCAGGAGATCGCTGCTTCCTTTTCTTCTTTTTTTGACATTCTTTATGGTCCCTTTCCTGCTTCTTGTCTTTATTATTCAGAATGAGTGGGTCTGTCAGATTCAGTTCCTGTTTAATATTCACCTGATAAAAATACAAATGAACTTGTAATTAAACTAAAATGAAATTTGGAAATCTGCTAAATTCCAGGCGCAAGTCAATCAAATATGCAACAAAAATACAAGTACAGCACAAATGGTAATTTTGCTGAATTACAACCCAGCATAAAAGGGATGTAAAGTTATATTGCTTTAAATATGACTTTCTTTTAAAGCTAAAACACTCCAATATGTACATAAGCTTCTGCTGATGAACATTTATGTATAGCAAACTCACAGGCATGTGTAGAGTGTATGGTATCTTGTGGAAAAGCCTCTGAGCAAATTCGTGTTCTCCTCCTACATTGTTTTTCACCGTTTCCTCATGAACCATAAGTTCTTCATGGGAAATAAGGTTGTGTGAGGTCAGCGTCCCACCAGCCAGATTGTCATCATCGTCCTCCTCTTCATCATCGTCAGCAAGCAGAGGTTGATTAGCCAAGATTTTTTCTCCAAGAGACATATCCAAGCTTCCTCCTCCCCTTTTGTCCAAACCAGAGGTTTGTGCAGTGTGGTGTATGTTCACTGTGCCACATCGAATCAGGATTCCATCTAACTTTTCATCGACGTTCATCTTTCGGAGTTAGTTGGTTGTGGGTGTGTGGCTCCAGAAAAAAGGTTGACGGTCATGGAACTTTGCTTCTTGACCTTCTTAATAGCTGTGTACTTGTCCTCTGGAAACATGATTGAAATTTGAAGGACACGGTACAGGACAAAGGCAAAGTTTAAGCAAGTTGGGTGATTGTGGTTAGCGATTATACTCCATTACACTTCAATATACATGTCTGCGTACCAAACATCTGGTTGAGCTAGAAGCTCGGCTTATTAGGACAGGTTCTTGGTCCCCAGCTAACTAATGGAGATAATTACATTCTAATTTTATTTATCTACGGTAGACAGCTTATTATAGAGGTATTGATACTGAAAGGTTTGTGTTGCCCAGCAAACCAAAGGGTACTAAAAGGCCTGTAATCTGTCTATATAAAGAGAAAACAAAATGATAAACGCGCTATTTGAAATAGAAAACGTCCTTTTAAAGTCGGTTAACAAGTTGAACAGTAAGCTAACGGCTAACAATAATTTAAGTTTTGCGAGCAAATGAACATATACGTTAACTGAAAGTATTGCTGCATTATAAAACTATGTAAGTGATTTACAGCTGGTACAATATACACAGCGAGCTAACTACGTAGCTAAATTACTGGTCTGGATTATAACCAAAATAATGTACATAAACGATCATATGGCTCCATGCGAGATCCATGTGTGATACCCAAGTAGACTTTAGTAAATAGCAAACTGTTTGTTAGCATTAAATCATAGCTGTCAAATCGGTATAACAGATGTTTCGGCCGCTGCTCGATGGTTATTAGATGCCAGATTTAGACAGAAAATCACCACCGGACATGAGCTAGCTGGCTTTCTGTCTAGCACTGATAACTGTTTTATTTCAGGCCTGAACAAGCCAGTACCAGGCTCTGCTAGCGTTATCTAAAACACACAAGTTGCACTTTGATGGCTAGCTTGCTAACGGTGCGGCTTCTTTTTACAGAAAATTAGCATAAATAGAACAAGCACTCACCTGCACGGTTTTTCTGGTGTTTTCCTACAGGTATCAATGTTCTCTTATTGTTATTTTTCACAGCGCCGGCAGTCGTATATGATCAGCAGTCATAATCTTCCTGTAAAAGTTTTTCGTTGCGGCTGTGCTTATTGATTAGCAACTGGCTAGCTGGAAATGTAGTAGCGACATTCCACGGCTGCATGTCAAATCGCTTTCTACTGTTCTTTAAGTGCACTACGTCGGCCGTAGAAGTCCTGGTTTCGAGAAGGATGTAGTGCACTTATACAGTGAGAATGACGCTGTTTGCCATACGACCAATCTCTTTCCCCACTGTACATGCAATTGCACTGCATTGTGGGGCTTTATCTTTTCAATTACAGACTGTCGGTTATGTTTACATTTTACAGGCAGATGCGTGAAGCTTGCTTAGTTATTCAAACACAGACTGATTGAGTACAATGAGTGGAATATTCTGTGGAATAGTCCTTGGGTTCTCTTCAGAACTTAAATTTCCTGCCCGGGGTCCTCAATGGCCTGCTTCACCTGAGAACCATCTACTATTCATTGCTACCGTAACCAAAGTGACACAGAAAGCGAAACTATGCAACGACATCAATGGGCATTTTTAAAATAGGTTCTTTTGAACATAGACTTGACAGCATTAGTGTATCTATAAGAACCTAAATGTTTGATTTGATCTTTTTTATCCACAGCATTGTCGGTGGCAGTACCTGATATATGTAATCTTTACAAAGAGCCAGACAGAATACAAACATTTTATCCACAACAAATCAGTCTAGAATGTACACAAGACATGAGAAGGAAGGTTGAGCCATTTTAAAAAGGTCTTAATGGATGTAACACTTCGCTGTTTTTTTTTTATTTTCATTTCAAAACCAATACACGTTTGACAGGTTTCAACAAATCGAAAGTTCATGTGTGTAACCATGGTGTCAAGATTAAAATTCCTTCAGAACTAGGAGAATATTCCTTCTTGCTGATGACCACACGAGGGTATCTTAAAAACACTGTCCCACTCATACACAGCCATTTTCTTGTAATCTTGTCACCATGTGACCAACGGTGGTCTACTTTGTATGTTGTATAACTCATACATGTTACATACATTACATTTCTTTTAGTTTCGTTTCATTACATTGCAGACAGCCAAATCAGACTCCTTTGGAAATAAAAGTGGATCATAACATAGCATTCATAACAATTTGACAGTCAATAACAGAGGGCATCCATAAATGTCAACTCCATCTTTAAGAATGACAAATCGCTGAGACTGTTCTTTATTAATGATAAAGATGAAGCACTGCTGATGTTTTATATTAAGGACGAACATCACTCAGAGCACAGATACTGCTCTTTAGTTCAATTTTCTTTTTAATTATGAATTAATTCATTTACGAAATCAGTAATCTTTTGCAAAACTTTTGCAGTACTAGGTTATGCATGCTAGAATACAAAAAGGGTTAATAAACTAGATTTAACAAAATTAGCAATAAACAAATTTTAGTTTATTCTTTAGCACCATTAATATTTAGTGAATCCATTTCTGAAGTCAAGATGGAAACTGGCGAAAGGATAAGTGTGGCCTAGCAAGGACCTTTTATATGCTGCCCAGAGGGTTATCCATCATAGCACAAACTGACAACTTCACTGCTACTTGAGAATATAAGTATATGGGAATGCTCCACACGCACATTGTTTACACGCTTCTTAGGATTACAAGAACTTCTCACTTTATGCGCTATTGTTTTTATATTATTATTTTTTCACCTAATGCAAATGAATGTTAAATGTTATGACGTCTGTTTATTAGATTCGAATAAAAACGCCACAAGATGGCAGCATTTATTCAATCTTTTCACCTTTAAACAACAGATTCAAACCATGAGGATGATATACTGTATGTATGTATGTATATATGGTAGGGTCAAGTTAGTTAAATGAATACCTAACAAAACAGTTTAAAAAGTTCTGTGCTGCTCCAGTTTGTGCAAATAAAGTGAAAAAAACAAACATTCATCTTTTCTATTCATTTTCACATATAAAAAATATCTGCCATTGGCCAAATGATGCCTTTATAATAAGGATGAATTTAAAACATGATTTTATTTGGTCTTCACAACATTTTTAAACTACAGTTAAAATTCCTTCGACATGTCCCAAAAGCAAACAATACCTGGAATATACATATAATAACATTTATTAATAAGCAGAAACTCAAGTATTAGAAAATGTTTATTAGCGTATGCATCATAAATTTACACCTTAAACAGCCAGCTATACTACAATTTTTTACTATAATCATTTCCCATATATGTAGTGAAAACATTATCAACACTATTCTACCGTGAAATAGGTGTTAAAGCTGGAGCTGGCGCGCTCAGATACACAAATTTTAAATGAGGAAATTATTATATCCTCCTTTTCCTGCAATAACCTCCTGTTCCTTAAGCCAGATTTATATCAAAACACTGACCAACCCACACTTTATCCCAAATAACAAATGAGGCATTTGTAGTGAAAGCTGCTACCAAAAAAAGTACAAATAAAAAATGCAACATAAGGTATAAACATTTGGCATACATTTTTGCTAATAATCCAAGCATAAAAAGGGTGTTGGTGAGCAGTCATAAACAGTTTGTGTTCAACAATGCAGCATGCAGACAATGCTAATGATGATCTTAAAGCATGTTAGGATAAACAGCGGGCATGAGATTAAAGCTGGAGGCCAGGAGAGCACAGCTACAACAAACATCAACAAGTCTGCTTGCTTCACTTCCAAAATGGAATTTGTCCCAGGCATATAGTAAAAGATAGGTTTACACTCTTTTTAGCTGTCAATATAACACACGTTCCATAGGTTCAGAGCAATTATTGTATAGTGGAATGGCCTCTTTTTATGGCAAATATTTGACACTACTCTTTTCAGAATATAAAAATATATACAGTAAAGGGTGACAGGGATTTTCCAAGGATGTCTACAGGAACAACACCACTGTAATTAGAAATAACAACTGTAATGTTGCTATAATTTCAGCAGTCCATTTTTGTGGAGTGCATAAAATGTTCTACACTCTCCTGTTACTGACAAAAATAAATTCTTTGCACAAGGAATTGGAATATTTAATGAGTCAGTAGGGAAGCATGGTATACTTCAACTAGTAAGCATTATTTCAAACAAAAATAATAATACTTTCCATCATCCTCCCGAGGTTGCAATTTAATATAATGCAATTGTAGTTTAACTGATGTGGTTAAAAACAAATAAAGAGAAAAAAATATATCAAAAGTTCTGTGCCACTGACGCACCTAGGATTGTGTTCAGGCTCGTACATACTGACTGCCCCTGCAAGAGTGCTGGATCTTGGATCAGTTTGGTCCATTTACACGTATTTATTGGGAGATGAAAGCTAAAAACTGATCTGATATCAGCACTCTTACCCTGAGAAGTTTGTACAGCTGCATGGCTGTTACTGGAAATTGGAACACAACTCACATCTTGCTGAAGCACTCTTTAGCGTTATTCCAAACTTGAATTCCCTACAGAGGGGGGAAAAATAAATAAGTGGTTTGGATGTAACGAGATGCCTCTTGGAGATTAATGCCCCAATCATTTGTAGACTGTTTGCACACTGCGCCTTGACAATGAACCTTGTAGGTAAAATCATTGGCAAATACGATGACTTTTTCGATTTTCTTTTACATTTATATATAAAAGCAGGGCATGCTGTTGGACTATTATATTTCAAAAGCCATGAAAATATGAATAAATAAGTCTAATATTTAATTTGTTTATTTCTCTTGAATTCTGAATATATTCATCCAGTCATTCATTCATCCATTATCTAGCGTTTATCCTGTTCAGGGTCGTGGGGGCGCTGGAGTCTATCCCAGCTAACTTAG
>JAOUQX010000040.1:12815440-12827409 GCA_028566295.1 Liobagrus marginatus
CGGTTTGAACGATATGCAAACTGTAACGGGTCTAGTGTGTCTGGTAGTGATCTAGTGATGAAGTCTCTTACTAACCTAATTTTAAAAACCTATGTAATAAAACACACAGAAGTCACAAAATGTTCTCACCATTTAAACATTAAATATTTATTCAAGGAAAACAAACATAAGAAATACAATGCAATTTTGTTCTCAGTTAGTTTTAATATACAGTGTGTTAAACAAGTTGTGGGGAAGAAATGTAAACATATTAAAAAAAACTTCTACAGTCATTTCAGTACATGAAAAAAAAGGACATTAGCAAATCCAAGAATTACTTTTTTGAGAATCAAGTAGTGTGCGAAGAATTGAATTGTAGTCTATTTGTTCTGTGACAAATGTGTCCGTAAATGTTTCCTATGAACACTCTGCCCTTGTTCATTAACTTGCATTTGTATAAATACTTTAAAAAATCTCAACTGCACAGAAAGACATTAAAATAACTGTGATTATGAGGTAGGTGTGTATATATCTGACAATGATTACTCACAGGCCAGCAAAATTGTCCACACTTTCTATGATTTATAATCTACAATCTTCTCTGGATTGGTAAATGATGGAAACAATAATCTGAAATTAAACGCAGATATGGAACAGAAATTGTGGAGTGTAAATATTGCAACGGTTCTCATATGTTTGCAAAAGAAGACATTGTTCCCATTTTTAATACACTAGTAAACTATTATTAAGTGCATTAATATCTAAACATAACTTTAATGAAAGCTGTAGTAAAGAAATATCAGCATGCTTCTGATATCTGACAGTTTCGTTGCCATAGCATGTAAAAAACAAACTGGTCTTTCCTTATACATGATCCATTACTTACTTATGTCCTAAAGACCTAAATGCTGCCTATATATATATATATATACACGAGTGAGTTAATCATATTACATATTAGTTTACCCCACAGAAACGTCAGTATCTGTGTGACACTTTGTAACCTTCTTTAAACCTGTAATGAAAAAAAGCTTTTCATTCCAACAGTGAAATAAAACATGGACACACAAAGTGGCATGTCCCCTAAAAGAGTCCCTAATTCTGTCACCTTCAAGTATTAGAAATAAACTATGGAAAGTGAGGACTTTCTGGTGCATTATATGCTCTTGTCCCTGGCGTTTTAAAAGGTATAAACTTTGGGGACTTTAAGGCTTGTTCAGTTAGATATTAGTGCGTACACTGCACATACAGTACTGTAAATAAACATCTACACTGCATTTACAAAAAAAAGCAGTTATGAGCCATTCTAACTGTATGAGACATCTAACTGTACATAGATTTATTTTGGATTCATTCACAAAGCACTAAAACATTGTTGATTTAAGTGAACCCTCAGCAGAAACTAGATTTTATTTAAAAAAATGTAAAATAAAAAAAAGTTCCAAACACGTTATTGATGCTTGCACACACTATTTAACATTATAAAACAATGTGTTGTGTAATAACATTAGGTTAGTAACCTGGCATTGTTTGACTAATGCAAGCTGCCACATTTAAGGTTCTATTAGTGTAACACCATTTTTCATTACTGAAATGACTTACTTGGCTTGACAAAAGTTAAATAACGTACAGAAATGACCAAGGAGCCACTATTGATGATTATTTTCTAACCTGCACTAATCTGCTGTTATAGTTACTTGATACTTGATAGTTACATGTGCAAGCTCAACTAGAAATGTGTTAGTAGTATTAAAATATAAAAGAAATGCATATTCTCACAAAAACAAAACATTTCATTTACAGCCTGAATTTTCTATAGATTTTGAACTATTTTTGCACAGTGTTTTGTCTGTACCCAATGTCTGATATCTGGCAGTCACTCAAATAATAAGCCTATTGTATGTTAATAGGTTAAAAAGACAAGGTGATAAACAAAGCGATAAAATATCTTCATTAAAGAATTCCCAGAGTCTGCCACTGCAGTTTATAAAACACGATATACAAATTACTGTATGGGCTGGTCTTTTCAAGACATTATGACAAACCTGGTGTAATGGTCAGACATACAAATAGTATTTACATGAAATGTACAAAAAGAAAGAAAAGAAGTGTACATGCCCATGCTGTTATGCATTAAACTGATAATTGTTGTGAAAGAACGATGATAATGATGAAATGAATGATAAAATTCCATTTTAAAATAAAAATGACAACAATTACACATACATAACGTAAATAATAAAAATAATTAAAAAAAAAAAAAAAAAAAAAAAAAAGGAATATACACTGTAAACTAGCCAAGTACACCTATAATTTGCTTTCAAATTAGTGCATCGGTTATAATAATAAATCGGTCCAAAAATGTAATTAATTTAAAATTCCAGGACACACTTTAGGACACTCTTTATGCAAATAAATACAAAAAGCTCATAGTAAATATATCAATAAAAGTAAGATTACTAGCTACTTTGTTTTCTTACACTACATGCCAGTACAAACAAACCCCTTGATTAAAATGAAGTATTTGGACCTTTTAGCTTCAGGAGGTTTCTCCTAGATTTGTCTGAGCCACTTTATATAAACACACCACACACACACACACACACATCACATTCACAGATTCACATACAGTAAGCATTGGGATTTGAAAAAACATAATAAAATCACCTTAATTCATTTCATTGTCCACTGGAGATATGTAGATGACACAGATTAGCACCAGCATTTTTTTGAAGATTACCTGCTGCATGCCTATTTGTACGACTATGGCTTCTGGTCTCAAATACCTCTGCCTGGCACTTGATTTCAAGATGGATCAAAGTGCAGTCAATGGCTTTTTCCAACCAACTCCGACTATGGCCTTCTTGTTCACAGGAAAGATGACAATGTACACCAGTACAGTATCTCTGAACCTTGCCTTTCTTGCTATTGTAAGAATCTCAGCAGGAAGCCGGTGGCAGCCTCCCTGCACTCACACCGTTACACTGACCAATTTCAATTCCTTACACACAGCATGAAGCCTGCCAGCAATGGAATGAGGTTGATCAGGAGCCGCCACAATGTCACCACCAAACCAGAAGAACTGGAGCAAGGGTCTGGGAAAAAGCAAAGCAATTCATAATATCATTCCATGTCATTCAGTGCAGTCTAATTGAACCACAGTTATAGCCGAATAAATGTCAGGAAGTAAAAGAGAATCTGATGTACCTATGCGAACAGTGCGAGTAGTGTTGATTCGTGGGAGCTCATGAGGTAGAGGACAGTTGCTGCAGAAATCTGAGCAGGCTGGGCAGATCAGCTGCCCACTGTACACCCACTCATTCATTCTCACGTTCACATTAAGCACCTGACCAGCATGTAGACACAGGAAGCTCTGATCCTGCACCCATACCTGTAAACCCTCTGCTGAGCATGTTGTCTGGGGAAACAATACAACCAGCACTGCACTGTCACTGAAAGTTTCTGAAAGTGTCAGATACATAATTCATGCATGACCTCAAAGGCAGTGTGTAGTTTAAAAGCAAACGGTTATATCATTTTTGCTAAACAAATTGGTGATTGTCATATTAACAGTACAGAATCTGATCATGTTATATGTTTATTCAATCTGACTCACCTTATAGCAACCACTCCCCCAGTCTGGGTAAGCCATGCGTTTATTGCACTGCTCCATGACAAAGGCTGACTTCTGGTACAGACAAATAGAGTCAGGGCCATATTCTTCAGCGGCGTAATTCCTCCATGAGTCTGCAACGAATCAACAAAGTTATAAAAACAACTTTACCTTAAAAACCTAGAAGTCTGAATCTATTTGTTAACACAGTGCATCTCTAATCTCTATTATGTTTTAATGATATTATATCATTGCTTGTATCACTGCAGTCGTGATTGATACCGCGCTTGTTCCCATTGTGAGTGCGCTGATTTGCAATCATTTAACAACAAAAGCATGACCGAGGTCAGGCAATGATGTCAGGTGAAAAGTCCTAGGGTGCAGTTATTATTTCCCATTCATCTCCAAGTGAAGTTGCAGTGCACATACCTTTGGCAATACCGTACGCTTTGATAGGTCTAATTTACAAAAACATATAAACAATTCTTTGAAATGTACTTGTTTTAAAATTGTATTCAGGCTTCACACACATTTCCTCAGAGATGTCTTAAAAGTGTTGGGTCGATAATATTTTAAAACAGGCCAACGTCTAATTAATTCAGTGTGCAATTTAATTCATCTACGTTCGTAATCATTCTTTAAAATGCTTGAATTTTACATAGCGCATAACATACATGCATAATTGAAAGGTCCAGAAAATGTCTGAGCTATGTTTGATGAAAAATTTCAAGTTTAAGCGTTGCTAAGGAAGTAGACAGTACACACGAGGCCCTGTGCGCATGATGGTAAGAAATGACTGGGGGAAATGAAATGGAGAGGGCTGGCCAATAACCTGGCTGGTTTTCCTGCATTCTGCAGAAGGAGCTGCGCTGGTACTCTCCACTCAGATGCCAGCTAAACTCCTGACTGAAAGGGCAAAAGTCTGCGATCTCCACTGATCCGCCATAATAAAGCAGCTCCTCTTTAGCCACTCCAGTTATGCTGTCAAAATACTGTAGATAGCAGTACAGAATAAAATGCAAAACTAAAACAACAATTAGTAGGAACATTTTGCTAACAAGAAACGGTAAACGTGTAAACCAACTTTGAAGATCAATGTGTCGTTTGTCTCTGTGGTATACCTGATGGTATGTTGGCCAAATGTTGCTGTATTATTTGTATTTTACCTGATATTCTCGAGGCAGTGGCTGAGGATATTTCTGCAGGTTGCACACAGCCACTGCCAGCTGGTCCTGCCTGCAGGAGAGCTGGAGAGGCACGCCACGCACCGAGTCACAGTATGGGGTCGGCGTAGGACTCCTGCACACAAAAACACCACAAAAAATTACGGTAACTACAAAACCTACGATCTTTTAGCTAGCTGTCTATGATGTAAAGCCATACCGTAATACAGCTCTGTCCATTAATCTCTAATGCTTTAAATACAAAATAAAAAATAGCACAAAAATCCCAAATCCCAAAAATGTAAAAGATTCCTACCAAGTAAAAGGAACAAACAAAAACAAACAAACAACATGATCTAAAACACAGATATCCATTACTTACCACTTGCGTTGCTGGTCAATCCAAAATTTGCAGCTCTTCATTACAAAGTCACAGCCCAAACCTTTGCCCCATTCTAAGTTTTCTGCCATGCTGTAATTGGCTCTGTACCACCTAACACAACAAAATGATAACAAATGTTCAAAAATAGAAAAGAAATATATAGAAAATGGCTAGACGTTTGTGGACAACTGTGGACTGTGGGACTTCCCCAAACTGTTGCTACAAAAACAGAAAGCACCCAATTGTATAGGCTGTTTTTGTATGCTGTAAAAATATCCATGTGCTCAAATTGGTCTATGAAGACATGGATTGCTAAAGTTGAAAAGAAACTTCACAGATCCCTGACATTAACCCACTGAACACCTATAAACAAACTGGAATACTGACTCCATGCCTGACAACAGTGTCTAACCTCACTAATGCAACTTTTTGTCTGATTAATCCCGAAGGCACGCTTTGAAATCTAGTGTTAAGCCTTCCCGGAAAAGGTGGTGGTCATGTAATAAAGTTAATCACATCTTACATCATCTTACATTTGTGAACGCAGCAACCCAGAAAAACATCTTTGACTCCTTTTAGATCTCCTTTACATACTGCTTATACTACATACTATAGATAAAATGCCACGGCTCAATTATATAACATCTATATTTATATTCACCCTGTATCTTCCATTATAGCCAGCGTTATCCTGGAAAAAACTCTGTTCTGTGTATGAGATCCAGTCATTGCTTCATTCTGTTGAAGTAATAAAAGAACAAAGCTGTAATTAAACATCCAACAATTCAAATTTCTATTTAGTTTATTAGTATGAGGATTTCAACAACAACCATTGCCACAAAGCAGCTTTACAGAATTCTCAATATAGATTTAAATGCCGAAATTCCCAAGACATGAAAGTGGCAAGAAAAACGTTCGGACACGAGGAAGAAACTTTGAGAGAAAGCAGAAAGGGATAAGTCTTTACTTGACTTGCCCCCAAAACATCTGGGACACTATTGTAGAGTATATTAGTTTATTAGGTACGGCCTATTTTTTTTTACCATTTACCTTGTTTACATTTTTTTTATCATGTGTGGTTATTTTGTACAGATTTGTTATTATTTATTAGACATGAAGTTTTTCATTACTGTGTTTCATAATTATGATTTTGTACTTTTAAATGGTTAAATACCCCTTTTTTACTCTTTACATGTACAAATAACCGGGAGACTATGTAGACTTGTATCCAGTGTGAGTGCAAGTTTTCAATCCAGTGAAGCAGAAGACCAGGAAGAAGTCCACGGAGAGCCAAGATAAATGTATTCAATTGGTGATGTGAAATCTGAAATCTTCTTGTTTGGAATAAAAACCTACACACACACACCAGCCCTTTCTGGATACACCTGGACACCCTGATGTGGAACGTACTTTAAAATAATAATGTTTACTAATTGTTTAATTAGACACTTGTTAAAAATAAACTTGAGTTGAATTTCATGTTTGAAGTGTTATTACTTTGTACATAGATGGGAAGTGGGGAGGCTTAATAACTTAATCTGCATAAATCCAACACCCTACTAAATTAACAAAGACATAATCCTCACAAATTTCTCTTTGATAATCCTTATTAAATATTAAAACATATTTATTAAAACAATTTTTTTTACAGCTAATGAATAATTAAATTACTACAACTTTTTTTTACCTCTAATAAGCGTTTTTCCCAGTGATTTAGCTCTGTGCCCATACCCCCTTGGTTTTCCAGCTCCATACCCTCGAGAATAGGGCAATTAAAATGTCTCCGAGCTTCATCCTGGTACAACATAATCAAAAACACCTGAGGTCATGTAGATGTTTTTAAAACTACAATCGGTGTTAAATTGTGGTCACTATATTGAACAAAAAAAAAAAACATTTTAACACTAACAACAACTCGTGGTGTGACAATAAGGTGGACCTCATGTCGGATCATGTGACCTCCATGAATGTCCCACAAACGTGTCACTCTCTTTATGACTTTATCACTCCACTGATATAAGCCCAAACTGTAAGACACAAAATCCATGTGTTGAAAGCTGAACAACTGACATAGTAAACAAGACCATTCCAACCAATAGAGAACCCTAATCAAAACATACAGAGAATACATTTTACCTTTCATTAAATGCTGGTAAGCCACTTGCAAAGCGTGGAGTTAGAGGTTTCCCATCATCATCATGGTAAAAGGCAAAGAGCCCAGCTGAAAAACCCTGCAGGCATAATACACAATGATCAAATACACCGACGTATATGAAACAACGGTGGTAAGGAAAAAGCATGATTTAGTAATAAGCAAAATAACGCTGTGTTACCAAGGCATGCATAATCTCGTGCTTCACGGTGGAGAGCATGCCCTCGAACTCCTGAGGCTGGGTTGAGATCATATTTGGACACAAATTGGCATATCCAGCAATCGGCCTAGATTGAAAAAATGGAGCCAGGATAAACTAGCAGAATAGCTATTAATGCCTGTAGGACTGCAGCTATCGGTTATTTGAGTAATTGAGTATTCCACCGATTGTTTTAACTGATTAATCAAGCAATCGGTTAAGTAGTATTTTCTCTTTATTAAAGAGCAATACGAAATATACAAGAGAAAATAGGATGGATCTCTTAAAATGACCAACTAAAAAAAAAACAAAAAAAAACATTTACCGTACATTTTTATTGTTGAAATTCCATAAAATAACGCCAGTAAAAACTAAACCCATTTAGTGCATGTAATTGCTTGCTCAGTGAAAAAGGATGCAGCTGACTGTGTAAAGCATCACTGAGAAGAGTAGGCATGTGTGTATGCACGTGTGTGCGTGCGTTTGTGTGTGAAACAGAGCGAGAGACAACTCATATGAATGCAATGCCGCTTAGGCTTTCACTAAACATAGCTAATTGAGGACATAATAACGAGCCCCCATATTGATTTACGGTCTTCAATAGTCCCTGCATATGGCCACAATCAGAATACATTTTACTATAAAGACATACTATTTCACAATTGTTTAGTAAACTAAGGATCACGTCAGAGGGACATAGTTTTACAACACCATACGAGTAATGGAATTTATTTCAATTTATTTAATCGATTTTGAGTCTTATAATAAAGAAATTGAATATCATAAAGAAATCAGGATGGCTAGGTGTGTTTACCTGTCTAGTTCTGCCTCCAGTTGGCAGTATGCTGCATAGGCCACAATGCTTTCTTGACCACAACGCTCTGTGGTCATTCCACTCACATACAGAACAAAATCTGCCCCTTCAACACCCTCACCATCTGGAGGTCCATTTGGGCCACACGACTTCCCGGTTTCACTGCAAACTCTGCATTGCTGCACGACATAAACATGTCAGTGTCATGTGTTTATTCCGCTTACACCACAGCTCCTTTCCAAGAAACATTTATTGAATAAAAAAATTGTTATCACAGGATTGTTATCCTGTTAGCACTTTGCCATAGCACCATAAAACAGCAGCTTTCTCTCCAGCCGCTCGTTCTTTCTTTCTTTCTTTCTTTCTTTCTTTCTTTCTTTCTGGCAACAAAATGCAGCTTTAAGAAGAAACAGATTAAACTGGGTCACGAAGCGATTACAAAGACTGTTAGCACCAGAAACCTCTTCCTAAAGTGTTAAATGACTGGCTCCTTATTGAACACACCATTGCATATGTTTTTAATTAATTAATGTGGCATACCCACTATACAGATCCCTGTGTAAGATGGTAAAGAAATAATAACATTGTAGAATGAGCGCATTAAAATGAACCTAATAAAATTATTTGCTTCCTTAATGCTGGCAAATCTACTGTTACACTAAATGAACCCAAATCCTTTGACCAAAGAAACAAAAATAATTCATTATTTATTTTCACTATCACTGTGGTACACCAATCAAGCATAACAAGCGTAAGAATTTGAGGGACAACGGCCAAATTGTGATGTCTAGACGACTGGGTCAGAGCATCTCTCAAACGGCAGCTTTTGTGGGGTGATCCGGTCTGCAATGGTCAGGAACTATCAAATGTGGACCAAGCAAAGAACAGTGGTGAACCGGCAATGGGCTCATGGGCATTGATGCATGTGGGGCGTGAAGGTCTTACAAGACTTAAAGGATCTGCTGCCAACATCTTGGTGCCAGATACCACAGCACACCTTGAGGGTTCTAGTGGAGTCCAAGCCACGACAGGTCAGGGCTGTTTTGGCAGCAAAACGGGGACCACCCCAATATTAGGACGGCGGACAAAATGTTATACCTGATTGGTGCGTATAATAATACAAGGAATTACATTTGATAGAAAGTAGACTGACATGCTTTAAAAATGTTAAAACAATAGAAAAGATGTGGAGCACTGTGGAACACGTTGTGGTGGTTTAGTTTTTTCCTTTAAAGGAATTATGCAGGTCTATGCTTTGAGAAAAATCTATGTGAAGCATGTTGACAGTTGAGTTGCACCTGAACATAATCCCAACAGTATCCTAAGAAGGGTTAATCTATATAAACACTACGTAACAGCCACAGTTAAGATCAATTCTAACTGAAGTATATGACTAACCTGTAAATGTTGCTCAGGCACAATAACTGGTCCACATTTAGTGACATTTGCACAAGCTTCTTGGCAATAGCGGTGAGGCTCGTCTTTTTTCCGCAGATATTGATTTGTTGCACATTGTCTAAACGAAAATTTAGATTGTATCATAATATAACTATGCACGTTCCCAGGCGCCAAAGTGCAAACGCACACATAAGCCTATGCGAGACTGATCATAAGCAGACCATTATGTGGACGAAAAATAATTACCTGCTTAATAACACGGGACCTGCCTCCCTACGCACCCTTAAAGCCCTCTGGAGATAATCAATGGCTTGTGGGAAGAGTTTGTCCTATAGATAAAACAGAAGATGGAACGTATTATTTACATGCTAAATCTAAACCTAATCCACTATCACGAGGAATTCATTACAGTTATGACAGCAAACACTAAAAAGTACCTTCACAAGACTGCTCTTGTCCTCATCTAACCTGGTGGGAAAACAGACAACCAATGAAGAAGTCAATGTAAAAATCACACAGGCTTAAATATATGTATGATGATATTTGAAGATATTTACGTGTGTAACACTTACACATCCAAGCTGGAGTCATACACTATCTGTATGTTTAGCTGCTTTTCTGTGCTTCTTTTGGTCAGCCTATGTGATTTCAGGTAAACATCAAATATCACCTTAAAGCAGAGGAAAGACTGTGAAACATGATGTTCTACTGTTATCTTTGAATATTTCACAATCTTTGGAGAAGAAAACCCAAACCAAATTCAACGAAAACAAATTACATAACAACCACACACAACTGGATCTGTAAATATGGACACAAATATCAAATCTAGCTATAAAATAAAGCACAACTGGTTGTGCTTATAGGGGCAAATATTCAACGACATGGAAAAATGTGACACTGGAGCCTTTTCTTTTCTTTACTAAGCGTAGACTAAAGCTCTCGTCGGGAACAGTGCACGGTAACTTTATCCTTGTTTGCCTGGTAAAAGAAATGATGTGTTTAAATACCTTCATAAAGAAATGCACAATTACATTTGACCAAATGCTGTGGCAGCATTTGCCTCTAAATCAAGCCTCTAAGGGTTTCAACCACGTCTTCCACAAAGATCTGTTTATATTATGCTGAAATTCTAAATGATTTATGTGAACCTTTGATACATCTGGCTTGTGTCTACACTCAGCTGTCTATTTCATATCATACACGTATTACAAAAGGTCACGGTGTACGTGTAAAATGAGTCACTGTAGCTCATCTGTTTGCCATCTTCCTCTAACCCGTCCATTAGGAGAAAAACGTAGTACAGAACCGCGGACCAAGTGTAACATGGGAATGACATGGTAATGTATGTGCAGCTGGAAGTGAAATTTAGGTTACACAATATGCCGAACATTTGAACTTCATTGAAAGCAAATGTTAACAAAACAAGCAGATTTTTTTTTTTTTGGACGTACAAGTATACATAGATCATCCATTATATTAAAACCACTGACAGGTGTAAGAAATTAGAGACTGCCTCAACCCAGATTCTGCTCCAGGATATATGCCAGAACAAGTTCATTCCCAAGACGGCTTAGATTTCATAGAGGAATATGATATTAGTGCTATTACTAATACTAAATAAATAACTTATGTTATTATTTGATATGTGTGTGCAGCATGGAGACATTAAGGACCATCTCTAAAGCAAATGTGGATGTGACTGTGAGACCTGTTATGTCTATGTCAGCTTTGCACATCTGGAGTCTACCTTTTTTTTTTCATTCTTAGTTAAGTTACTTAATCCTGAAACAAATACTAATGAGTATATATAGAGAAGCAGCCATATAATCTGCTAATAATATACATCTGAATGGATGCCATATCAGCTGAAAGGAAACACGATGAAGAATATGCTCAGCAGGGATGAAGTACGTCTCAGCAGAGGCATGAGATATTTGTGGTGTGGTGTACTGTAGTGTACTGCATTATAGTGTAGTGTATTTCGGTGTGGTGTGATGTCGCTGAGTGTATTGTGGTGTTGTATAGTGTTGTGTGTATTGCAGTGTGGTGTAATACACCAAAGTATATGGTTATATATCATAATGAAGTGTTGTGTGTTATGGTGTAGTGTAGTGCGTTGTGGTGTACTGTAGTGTGTTATGGTGTAGTGTAGTGTAGTGTAGTGAAATGTGTTATGGTGTGGTGTAGTTCAGTGGTCCCCAACCCCCGGGCCGCGGACCGGTACCGGTCCGTGGATCAAATGGTACCGGGCCGCCCAAGGAACATT
>JAOUQX010000040.1:12850534-12860609 GCA_028566295.1 Liobagrus marginatus
GGGGGGAGATTGTAAGGGGGGGTTAAAAAAGGTCTTAAAGTAAACAAATAAGATATAAAACCATTTGCAAACATCAGGTAATCTTCATGTAATTTATCTAAACTCTACAGACTTGTATAACAAACCTCTGACTTTGAGCCTTCTCATGCTGAATGCCAGAGAGCAGTCTCTGAGGCAGAAGCTCCTGAGCTGAAGGAGTGTGAGAGATGTCTAATACAGCGGGTTTCTCCTCTGTCTCTAGTTGAACCTGGAACAGTCTCTGTTTGGGAAACCTAGCTGCTGGGGTTACAGTGAGTGTGGAGCTCATATTTGACCTGGGAGAAAACAAAGGATTTAGGTCAGCTGTGTATAAAAGAATGTAAAGCATGTGTCATGTCAGATCAATACAGTCAGGGTCACCTTTAAATAACAAACACCTAAACTCTTATCTTTCCAGATTTGGGTGTTCAGTGTTTCTATTATGCAGCAGTTGGAAAAGCATGTTTTGAAGGAAGCAAATTAGACTTAACCCCTTCCTATGTTTGGGAGTTAGGTAGAGGAAAGCTGGCTAAGAGGTGGGAATTAGCGTCGGTCCAAATTGTGGAAGAAATGGGAATTAAAAATGAAAGGAAATATATCATCAAAATGTACAACCATGATAGAAGAGGGAGAAAGGACCATCAACACTGGACTACCTGCGTTATTAAAACGCACAAAAGCTGCACATTCTTCTTTAGTCTGAATACCTAAAAGTAGCAGCTACAGACCACTCACTCCTGAACTAATATATAAAGACTTTAAATGTTTTCAGCATAGAAAAAGTAGACATGTAAGGTTTCAGTATATTGTTCTGATAGTGCAGAGTTTCCTGTATTTCCCCAATCTAAGATACATACTTTACTGTGTTCTGCTGTTTCTCTGTGTGAGTGCGTCTCACTGCTGCTAACCAACTCTCAGGAGGAAGATAATCTTTAAGCTGCTCTTTGTAATAGTACACATAAATCTCTCCTTTGTCAGTGAAAACATCTAGAATAGACAGAAAGAAAAGATGGATAAAAAACTACATTGCAGAGAACATTTGGGTGTCTTTTTTCAACTTCCATTACAATACACGGTGTTTAGAAATCTCACCTGCTGCTACTGGGCTCTCCACTAAGTGCCAGTCTTTGAGTCGATGCTCTATGCAGAGGAGCAAAATGTCATCCCAGGGGATGGGATTTAAGGAAAGCCTATGGCACTCTTCATCCACATGGTCTCGCTGTATGTGTTGTGCACGTACTCTTGCTAGCAGGTGCTCAAGATGTGACATGAGGATGGGCTGACTTTGGGCAGAGCTGGGGATCTGGGACGCATACTCAAATATGGATGTGCACAAATGAGGCCATGGAGCTGATGGGGGGGGGGAAAGGCATTACATGACGTATTATTTCAAAGAACATTTGAATGATAACAACCTTGTTCCTCAAAAATCCAAATAAAAATCCCCTTTAATCTCTCGCAATTTTTCCATCATTTTAACTGACGTACTGTTTTGAGGAGGCAACCAGTTCCGAACGGGGATCCGCAGACTGAGGATTGTTCTTTTCAGCCAGACCAGATGCTGTGGGCAATTCCAACTCAGATGTGGTACAAGATCTCTGTTCTCAGGCAAAGAGAACTCAGGCGGGGGCCAGGAGATTCCAACCAGCGTCTCAGAACTGACCACATCTGCCAGGTGAAGCAGCACACTGTTATAGAGTTGGGTGACTGCCTCCGGCTCTTGGCATGGCAGAGATGCTTGTGCCCTCTCCTGCTTGTCATGAAGAAACCGGCTGTAAAACTCGCGGCATAACGCTCGTTCTACAAACTGCAGCAGAGGTTGAGAGGAGAGGACTGTGGAGGCTGGAGAGTGAGCAACTAGCCAGCGCACAGCTTCGCCAATCTAAAAATAAACAAACAAACAAAAAACACCAAGCATTTTTTTCATAGTATTTAAACATTCGTCATTAAGTCTGGCTTTAGGTTTGACGTTACTATATGCATTTCGAACTTCACTGCGAGTGTTTATTAGATGGAATTTATTAGTGTAAAAAACACTGACCTGTTTGGATCCTTGCAGATCAGTTATACTCCCCGAAAGATGAACAAAAATGTATTCTGATATAAGCCCATCTTGTACTAATGTCTTCAACATAAGAACTGTAGATTAAAAGAGATAGCTCCATTTTAAATAAATAAAAAAAAAAAAAATCACAGATGAAGAAATATTAAACATTCACAAGCTTATAAAAAAAAAAGTATACAACTTGTGCATTTGTATACCTTCTTCTAACTTCTGATCATTAACTGCTCCTTCAAGTTGGTCAGGTATGAGTAGTGCCAGGGGCAGTGCGGTGGTCCAGCCGCTGGCCTGCTGAACCTGCTTCAGCTGGAGGAGGGCAGAGAGGAGTGGTAAGTCCTCATCATCAAGCCCAGTGCAGGACAGAGGGGGCAGTAGCATTAACAGGGAGCTGGTACCGAGAAGCTCATTCCGTTCCTCCAGCTGGGTCTGCCAGTCCTCATCCAGAGGCCCACGGCTCACCTGCAGACACATTAGTTTTAAGCTGTAGTGCATTTATTTATACAGGTGCACTTTTTATAGAGTAGTTTTATGCAGGTTGCAGCAAACATAAACTTGAGAAAACATGCTCGTTACAAGATTTCGTTCAGCTAAGCGAGCATTTAAACAAATCATTTACATTCTGTTTATTTTCACATCACAAATATTTCATTTTATCATAACATTCTTCCCATTTTCAGTGATTCAAAAACAATTTCTACAAATAGCTACCATTGGAATGGCTTGTTTCTTTTGGTTAGTGTTTCATGTTTAATGGACATTTAATTTAACAATGTGGTATACAAGAAGGGTTGAGCCCAAATGGAGTCATATTATAACAAACTTTAGGTTTCCTTTAAAGAAGAAATTCAATCTGGGGAAATCAAACACCATTTCTAATACTACTAGTCATGTAAAGTGGCTATGTACAATTATTTGGTTACCCGTTTGTGTCCATTACTAGTTTAAAAAAAAAAAACTTGACAAAAATAAATTATAATCTAACAATTTTGTTGCTGTTTAGGCCACAGAGTTATATACAGAATAATGGGGAACAGTAAGATCTGGCTTAATTACTCGAAGCATCTCACCTGTACACAAAGGTGAACTTTGTGGGTCTTTTGTCCAACATCTCTCAAGCTGTTACTGATTACCAGAGTTTGGAGTTTGCCTTCTGACTCCAAAATGCTCTCTTCAATTCTCTCTCCACCACCCAGCTTCACTTCCAGCCATTTGGTCAGTGCGCTAAAGAAAGATCATTTCAAAACAAAGGATTAAAAAAATATATTTATCTTCAGGTTACACCAAGGTGCCAGGAGCTGCTATGTTGTGTCTTACCTGCTCATGTCACTGTCCTGGTCACTGGGAAGGAGAAGAGTGGCTTTCCAGAAGATCCGGTCAGGTGGATTAGGGGTGCTTTCAGCCACAATAGTGGGCAGGTCAAGGGGAGACCATACACACTCACTGAAGGAATCAAACAAAAGCACAGCATTAATTACTCGAATTACATTAACATGTCCACCATTTTCTTAAATGTTCATGCTCCAACAGGTTCTTACCTTAATAACAAATTGTAATAATAGTCTACTCGCATTTGGTGAAGGGTTTCATTCCTCGTTTTTAGTAACCTGCCAGCACATCGAATCACACACATTAAACAGCAACAAATCTTTCAATATTTACATTCATAAAAAAGCCCCTTGACATTATTGGTAAGGTTACCTTGTGCAGGACACTACCATGTTCCCTGCATTGCCCAGGTTAATGAGGCCTCGAGCAAGTGTGTCCATAGATTGGCAGGATGGAGCACTTGGGACCAAAGCTTTCAGCTTGAAACGAGGATTAACACAGCATGGGGCTGCAGGGAAACCACGCATCTGCCTCTTCAACTGTCTACGTACTGCTACCACATCTCGCCACCTTCACACATGTCGAACCACACGCAGAATTATCAGAATCGAGATGATCATATTGAGAGATAGAGCAGTACAATGCTACACACCTCTTAATAAACTTGCGGATCTGCTCGATTTGTGCATCTACCACTTCTCTGACCAGGCAGTCAATCTCCTTCACCAGTGTCTCCTCCACCAAGCTCTTACACACCTCCTCTGTGCATCGTGCCACACATGCAGCCTTCTCCTCCAATGCGATCCTGTGGGAATAACATTTATTCAATATGTTCATAAAAAAGTTTATTATATACCTATTATAACTATTCCAATATTCCAGATGCATAATACAATAACCCCCACTTTTTTTGTGAAGGTTTGCCACTAGATTTTAAAGCATAGCTATGGGAACTCGTAAGACTGGGCATTAATGTTAAGCAGAGAGGCCCAGCATTCCAATTCATCACAAATGTGTTTAGTTTGGGTAAAGTCAGGGTTCTGTCTCGGCCACCTGATTTCACCCATTTAAACCGTGGCAAGCTACGTCTTTTGGAGTTTGCTTTGTCAAGCTGCAACAGGCTTGGGTCTCCAAGTTCCATTAAGGACAAGTTGTTATTCAATTATATATGCTAGGGTTAGGGTACAATTGTTTGTTATAATAGCAAATGAACATGAAAATGAGACCAAATCCATAAGCTTTATACTAACTTTATTTCCATTTTAGCCGTTTCCCTGGTGCATTTTGCCAGGACCTCCTCGCTGATTTCAGCACACAGCTCTGAGCTCAGCTTGTCCAGGAAGGCCTCTCTTTCCTTTCTCCGCCTGGAATGAAAACACACAAAAAAGCTGGTAAGTAGGATGTGCAAGATGACAACAGACACACTTTGTGCATCATGGACATCTAGATTACGTGCATAAATGTTTTCATGCTTAGTTTGCGAAACTGCCATGCTTAGTTAGGCGTGACTTGCCAATTAAATTCCATTATTTAATTAAAAAATATCCGAAGACAATTATTGGCAATATACACCTTTCTTCTTCCAGCTTGCGTTTCTCCTCAGCAATTCGCTCCTTCTCAGCAGTGATCTCTGATGTAGACACTTCT
This sequence comes from Liobagrus marginatus, assembly GCA_028566295.1. Lineage (NCBI taxonomy): Eukaryota > Metazoa > Chordata > Actinopteri > Siluriformes > Amblycipitidae > Liobagrus > Liobagrus marginatus. The sequence continues at coordinate 12,855,588 of JAOUQX010000040.1, forward strand.
CGGAGCATCTGAGCAACAACGTCACTGACAATTGTCTGAAGCTCACTTTCACTCACACTGTAGACAAGCAAAAAGGTGTGACTGCATACCTACCAAACATGCCCATTAGTTTAAAAGAGTTTTCTATCAGCTATCAGTACTGAAATTAAATCCAAATTCACTGAAATTTTGACTGGAATATATTCCAGAGACTTTCTAAAACAATGAAATGTGGAGTATACCTACCTCAGAGCTGCAGAGACATACTGTGCCCCAGCTCTAGCAATGTCTAAGACTTCATCTGCCAGAATCTCCTCCACCACAGAGTCCACTTCAGCCCTTATATCCTGCAGGAAGGATATAACGAAGCTGATGACTTGCATCAACTTTTTACATAACAACTGACTGTTGGAGCAGGGCTCAACGCTAAGGATTTTTTTTTTTTTACTGGCCCAGTGGTTCAGATTTTTACTTGCCCTACAAAAATATTCACTGGCTCCATAAAAAATGTATAGTTATTTCTTAGCCGCATGTTTTAAATAATGTGTCAAAAGTCAGATTCGAAGTACATAGTGTGTAATGTGTCTTTTGGGACGCAGCCCAGGTATCGATTTCACCACCTCCGTCTACGTCAAGTGCTGGATTTATAAAATTTACAGACATTTTTCCAGATCTGGCCATTGACAATCTAATCTACTGTCTTGAGTGTCTTTCACACTGACCTTGGACCACTGGGCAGTCCTTATTGTTGAGCCCTGTAGAGTCCTATAATGTTCTCCCTGAAAATTCATCAGCTGACCTCACCTGGTCCGAGTAGGCTGGTTCTCTCTTTGGAGATGGAAGTCTGACAGGCTGGGGCTGAGCAATGGGTTGAGCTACAGGCTCAGCAATGGGCTGAAACATGAGCTGAGGGTTTAGTGGGAGCACCGGTAAAATAGACTCTCCAGTCTCCTGTGTGTCTTCATGTTGGGTCAGCTCCACTGCTGCAGGGGACCCAGTAAACAACCGTGGCTCTGCCCCCAATTTGGGTTTAAGCGGAGGCCTTGGGTCCTGTTCAACCACTACAAAATATGAGAGAAGATAATTAACCCACCTTCACCTTATACATGCATATGGCTACCGACATGCTGTTTCAGTCATAACACGTACAGAAAAATCACAATCTATTCACTATACAATGGACAATCGAATTTTGGCAAAAGATCTAATTTGATAATTAAATATAAAGCAAATGCTAATCAGTAAACAATATGCACTACAATGCACCAATGTTGGATTACTGCTCAAACTAAACTGTCATACATATTCTATTTTATGAAGCTTTATTACTTAAAATATTTTTTGAATATCTAGTGCAGAAGCAAGCTTAGTTATTGACAGGTTTTAACAAAAGTTTGATTACCACCACATCATTATTATTACCACCCACCTTTAAGGGCAGCTGGCAATAACTCCAAGGAAGCTAAATCTCCCTTGTATTTATTGTTTGAGTCAAAACTGCAGACTGGTAGGTGCTGTGGTGGATTGGGCAATGGGCCTCCATTTACAACCTCCCCAATCAGCACCACCTTCTTTTTCTCAATGGCAATAGACTTTTTAGGAGGAATTGGTAGATCTGGCTCCTGATGGGCAGTTCGGCTCAGCTCAACCATGCTAGAGAAATAAAAAAAAAAAAAAAAAAAAAAAAAAAAAAAAAAGAAAAGCCATTTGTCTACTACATGAATATTGACATATGTTAAACATACAGCATATTCTTAACTGTTAAATGTTTGCTAAATCCTCTAAGACAAGAAAGGAAATGTTAAGAATATAGAGGTCTTTACCCATCAGCAACGTTGAGCCCATAAAGCTGCACAAAGTCAATGGCTTCAGAAGCATTGCGAAACATAAGCATTCGGACCAAGTCCTCTAAAGGGAAAGTGGTGGATCTCTGAGAACCCACAGTGTAGGCTATATTCAAAGCTTTCAGTGCAGAAGCCCTTACCTACAACCACAAAAAAGCAAAGAAATGAATCAAATGTATCCGAGCCACAAAAGAAGCACTCTTCCTACCATATCAGTGCAGGAACCATGCACAATGATTTCTTAGTTCAGTCAAAATACAAAACTAAACACTATTCAAAAAGCCACCAACAGTATGCTCAACTTACTTGGTCTTGAGACAACTTTTTCTTTCTTTTACTACTAACAAATAAAATATTTTAAAAATGCAATTATATTGATAGCACTCATTGCACTAGGGATCAACTTCAAATTTCACAAATACTGATACACTTTTCCACCATGTGGATGTTCTGTTATTAAACCACTTCTTCAGCGTTCTTATCTTTTTAATTATCGACACGGTATTTTTAAAATATATGCAAAATATTCAACAGTTTCAGCCTTTAATAGCACTCACTTGGTTAAAGTATCTGTGGAGAATGCAGCCAGACAGATAAGATGATGTTTTCACCAGTTTGAAGAATCTGACAAAGTTGTTGCTGTTAAGGGCTGCAAAAGCTTGCACTGCAAACTTCACCGCCACAGAATCCCGGATCTCGTTGCGAAAATGCTGAACCTCACTTTAAGTAGAGAAAACAACAACCAAAAGCAAATAGGGTCAAAGTGATCTTCACAATATCACTGCCAACATATACAATACTCTGTAAAAAAAAATATGACCAAAGAATAACTGTTTAACTATCAGGGGTGAAATCATGAAGCCTTGGTCCAACTTCAATATATTTGACTACCATCGATCGGTAGAAGCCTACCGAAGAATATCGCCATCGTTGAGTTTGAGCAGAACGCTGTATTGACGGAACTCTGCTTCATTGGGGCAGTACACATTCTTGGACGCTAGGTCTTGATACATCTCTTTCAAACTCTGGAGGCATTTTGTCAGGTTCTCATTGTTAATCTTAGCATCGAAGGACATCATGGGCTCTTGGCAAAGGTGGTGAGCACAGTGGATGTGGAAGCGAGCACATTTCTCTATTAGAGACACCGTTACCGGGTCACAGAGGTGCTGCTGTGTAATATCCTGTGGAAACAGAGGACACGGACATGCCTTCAGTTTACAGCAATACGAACCATAAAGGAGTTAGGTCAGCACTTATTACTGTTAGCTAGTTAGATAAGTGAGATGGATGGAAGGTAAGAAGGAAGTAAGTGGATCAAAGGATGGAAGGTAGGTAGGAAGTAAACGGGAAGGACGGAAGGTAGGTAGGAAGTAAACGGGAAGGACGGAAGGTAGGTAGGAAGTAAACGGGAAGGACGGAAGGTAGGTAGGTGGGTTGATAGATATGCACTAAAGCACACCTTGCGAATCCCTCTGGTTCTGTTCCAAACAAAGTCGTACCACTCTCCGTAGTTACCCTCACCCTGGTCCATTATCTGAGTGACCAAGTAGTGCATGGTCATGCTCAGCACTGGTATAGGCCGTAGCTCATGAGGAAGAGGCTCTTCTTGGTCAGCCGACGATCTGCTATATTCTTTAATGGCAGCACAGTGGTCTACCTGTAATGCAGAACGCATTCAATTCAAGTGACAAAATAAAGTATTCTGTCAATAACCCTAACTAACAATGGGAAACGACAGCGCTGATAAAGATATTCAAGCTAATGACTTAAATCTTTACATTTAAAATAAGGTGAGAACTTTATTGCACTATTTAAAAAATGAGTGTGAAAAAACCTTTTCAGTCTCCGGAATAAGCTCAAAAACACTGAGTTGGTTACGAGTTTCTCTCATGTGGCGCTCCTTCTCTGGGCACATATCTGGACATGTGCCCACAAACACTTTAGACATGTCCAACCCAGATCTCTTTGACCTCACTAGAAAACAAATCGAGTGGTTATATGTGAAACAAAAAAAAAATGGCTGAAATAAAATGCAGGTGAATAACAATGTAAATTTACACTGGCGAAGAATCTTATCTCTCTGTTCAAGAAGGCGGAACTTTTCCTCTGCTGTTTCAGCTATTTGACCAATCAGAGGCTGAAGGGACGACGGCATGACGACCACTGGTCGATCTACACTCTGACATTCTGAGTTCATATCCTGCTGGGAGTCCATTTCAAACTGTAGGGTTTTGGCAACAGCAGATTTTTTGGCAGGAAATCTGTAAGAACACAACATGAACTTCCCTTTAAAAAAAAATTCCATTGGGTATCACTTCCAGTGTAATTCCCACAAACTACACACTCTAAAATGAGACAGCATTTTAAAAAGACCTTAATGACAAGCTAAGTTGAGTGTTTACCCAGTAACAAGTGAAGTGCTGACAGCAGGGTGTCGGAGAACTGCTTTCTTCAATGGGGAGCCCTCTGGCCTTGACTGCTCTTCTGCACTTACCACATCCTTGACTTCTGAAGGTTTTGCTCTTTTTGTACCTGGACCTGAATTAAAAAAAATTAAAATTTGAAATTTTATTACAGAATTACAGATTATGCACAAAATGGAGATTGGAGAAAGATTCTTTCATAAAGTCATCACATGATGAAATCAGAGAACTACCAAAAACAGTTAATGTACTTTGTTTCTTTCTTTGCCAAAATATCTGGATTTCAGTCCCCTGGAAATGTTTCCCTTTCTTTTGTGCAGCTGTTGCAGATGCCTGTAAGAGAAGGGAATACTAGCATTAGGAACTAATAACCCTTAATTAAAGTTAATGTAAAAAAAAAACAACAATCTGATTATACAAAAACTTACGTTATCGTGGAAATGAACAATAGCAAGATTCTTTTCAGGTCTGCAGTACACTCTGTGCACTTTCCCGAAGCGGCCAAAATGTTTTTTGACTAGGTCTTTTTGGTTGAGGTGAGGCAGAATTCCTTTGCATTGTATGGCAGTAAGTTCAGAAGTAGAGAGGCTATCAGTGCTCTGCCCACGTCCAGCTCGTCGAGACGGGTTACTGGTCTCTACTTCAGGCTCCAAAGCTGCAGTGATTATAAACAGACTAATATAAACTTTGGTTGTCTCCGGGTCAATTTTGACCAGGGAGGACAGGAAGGCAATACAAGGGTTAAACTAGGAGATAAAAGCAAAACACATAATTAC
>JAOUQX010000040.1:12898629-12923068 GCA_028566295.1 Liobagrus marginatus
TCTGGCTGACCCTGCGCTCTGACCCCAGCGTTCAAATTCATATGCTGGGATATGTGCAATAAAAACATTTCACTGCACTTGTGTATGTGATAAATACGATCTGAAAATGGAAAAATTTTTTTAAATGGTACCAGTATCTGAGGGTTCATACTGGCGAATAAGCTCAAGCGCATGTTCATGACTCCTCTCGCCTTCCAGCTGCTCCTCTTGCAGGAACTCCTCCAGGTCACAGTGGGATAGCACCTGTCCATTACTGGAATATTCCTGGAACAACTCCAGTATTTCCATTCTCTGTGTAAGCAACTTGTAGAAGTGGACAAATTCCTCTGAATCCAGCATTCCTGTCTGGCTCATATCAGACACCTATATATCAAGAAGAGTAAAGAAAAAAACACAAAAAAGAATAAACGACTTCCTCACGGTATATGTTATATATAGGAAGGTATATGTAATAATATGCAATTTTATGCACGTATTTGTCTGTCAGATGTAAGGTGGTTAGACTGAAATGTAAAGCAAACAATAAATAAATTTTCAGCATCATGTTCAGGGGAATAAAATATTGGTAAGTCCTGTTTGCAAAGCGTCTATAGAGGCAATTGAAAACATGTGTAGACTTTGTTCTGAGGATTTCAAATCATCTAAAGAAAAAGATTATTATTATGTAGACATCATTTTATAGAAAAGCAGAATTTACTGTGGTGCTGGAGGAGATTGTTGGAAGAAAAAAAAAACATGATGCATGTCTTTCAGCCAATGACCCAGTCAATCAGAGTTACTTTCATAATCCTGAAAGTATTTCCATTTGTCTCTGCCATATGCACCAGAAGTACAGTTAATTATTCATGGGCATGATGTCTGAAGCTGAGACTAGTGACCTATTAATATGATCCAGGATCATTTTCTTTCTTGTGTTCAATAAAATATAAATACATTTAAGCATACCCTATCTCCTCACCATGAAAAGTGCATGTGCATGGAGCTCATTCATGTCAATGTTCATTGCCTTCAAAAGCTTTTGAACCTCCTTAAAGCTTATCCTTCCATCTTTGTTTTTGTCTGCTGTCATAAACAAATCAGAGACCCATCTGAGTAGAGAAATTGTTCAGGGAAAACAATGTTGGAGTTTCCCCTCTGCTAAACATACCAAAAAGACATGAGGATTAGACAGACATAAAAAGGATACTGGTCAAGTTTTTCACACTCATCCATGTTCTGTAGGTTCTCAATGAGCGTACGCATGCCCTGAATCCAAGCCTGAGCCTCCTCAGCAGTTGAAGCAACAAGGTCCAGGTTCCTGCGGCGGCCACGAAACACCAGCGTAAAACTGCATTCTGGAGGAAATTCATCTGGCATACTGAAGAACACTTCAGACTGATGGCCCTCTCGCACTGCCTCCACATCACCTACAGAGACTGGTGGAATAACACATTAATATACTGTATACCCTTTTTGCTGAGTAAATTGAGCTGATTAAAAGAATGGTATTTCTCAGGTGGTCCAACAGCAGCAGCGCTCAGAAATCAAAACCTATTTAGCCAACTTTTACTGCTTATAGCTACATGTATAACTGTAGCAATAAAACATACATTGATGTGCCATGGTAGGTGTTTGTAAGCGCATAGTGAAAGTGGCCAGAGCGTTCTTGTTTGGCAAATCTTGCAATGAATGGTATTTATTGAAAATGAATTTACAACACAGACTCAGAAGTTACTAATGGCTTTGATAGAAGTTACATTTTACAAATCACTTTACAGTAATACTTGACATTAAAGTTTCCCTAACTAAGACTACTTACTACACGACGTACAATTACCAAGTTCAGCATTACCAACTTATACTGTATGAAATTATGAATTACCATATGCTAACATATGTCAAAACATCCATTACAACTATACAGTTGTCTAAATTATATTAGTTTTCATTAGTCAATATTAATTCCATTTGTCGGTTAAAAATAACTCGACAGCTTTAACATAAATGACAGCATGTCACTAAATGTTGTTGTTAAGAACCATGTTACGTAATATAAAATTTTTTATTTACACACAAATAGTAACCGTCCTTGCTGAGAATAATTTGATGTGTTCTGTTAGTACTTACAGGTTGAATAAGAGTTTATAGTCCAGGTGGATTTGTACATGACAGTTTTGCAGTCGTCCTGCAGTTTGTAGTGGCGATGTCCTTTCCATTTACGAGATGTTGCTTTTCTCAGGACACTTCCAGCCTTCATGATGTCTAGGTTGGCATTATTCTGAATGCCTATATTACCGAATAAAATATGCCCATGAAGCATATTGAACACATCACAGTAGTTGAATCAATGATATCAAAAAGGAGAGATGTTAAATTGAATGGTTTTTGGTGGGACAAACTTACAGACATTCTGTGGACATTCCATTTCTCAAATCTGAAGAATCTGTGGGCATTAGCACACATCATTAACTTGGTGTTTATAACAAACTATAGATTATAATGCAAAGCTAAATTAATATTATTTAGTGGTTGATGGAAGGACAGATAACAGATTGAGCTATGCCCAAGCATTTGCAAGGATAAATGAGAATATATAGATTTATATACAAATATTTATTTATTCATTTATTTTTAGCTTATCTACAGTCTCAGACTATATAGTAGGGGAACAATCATGGACATGAAGAATTAATGCAGGAAATGAGCATACAAAGAGTATGGTTTATGATTACACCCTATAGTCATATTATTTTTTTGTGTTCTGGTTTTTAGTTAACCAATAGTGTGCTTAATTATGTTAACTAAATATAATGAAACTAATAAAATGATCAATAGTCAGTAACAATCAAATTTATTAAGCTCTATTAATTTGTCTTCATCTTTCAAACACCACTAATAATACTGTTGAGTATGAAGAAATTACATTATTTGCATTCATACAGCGTTTTGGGCAAAATATTCTGGGTGTTATATCTGAATATGTATAGAATTTAAAAAGGAAAGCAACGCATATGCATATTCCTAACCCAAAAATGTCTCTGAACAGAGACAAGTAAACAACGCAGAAGACTTTCCACTGTGATTCAAATATTCCAAACCAAAGCTAGTATCCTGTGTCTACAGTATATGATGTCATTACATAGTGTATCTATGTACATTTTCATTGTATACCTAATGAACTTTACCTGCAATCCCAACTGATCTTTCGGGAACAGTGAATAAAATTGTTTGAACACAAATTGATTAAGAATCAATAAAAACAGGCAGAAACTGTGGCTGATTATTGTATCCATACAAATAAGAATGGAAACAAGAAAACGGAAACAACAGGAAAAAGTACTTACCTAATGGAAAAGGCACCCTCTTAAAGAAGTTACGTGTTAGAGGGGGAAAAGGAAGCCAAATTTGTGCTGAAGACACAAAGAGATCCTGTCTGAATACACACAACCCGTACACACAAGGCTGTGAGTGCTAAATGAGCTCAGTGAGCCTCACTGCAGTCTCTTTTCATCCCTCCTCCTTTTCCTTTACACTCCATCCTCAACACTCCCCCCCCCACTCATCACTGAGTCAGCATCTTTTTCTTCCGTCATTGTGCATAGACTACTACTGTGTTACAAATAGCTTTGAACATTATAATAGACTGAGTTTTTGTTTTATAATGCTCCAAACTGATCTCAGACTACAACTATACAAAGCCATTAGAAACATAAAGTTTAAGACTGGTTGTTTACCAGAATTTAGGTGGGGAAAGCCACTGTAAGATTGTAGTCAAGCCCTGAAGCACACCGCAAAGCAACAACATATATGAAAAGTGAAAGTTAAAATGAAAGTATGTGGACAATAAATAAAATGTTTATACAAATATTTTTTTATTTTTGACCAACCAACCAAACATTCCATACTAATATCGTATGCAAAATATGCAAAAATACATGTTACATGTAAGTTAAAACCATTACATCAGATAATAAGCCATAAAAAAGCTACAAAGATGTTTCTGCATATCTGTACTGTTATAACATGCTCCATTTTTTTCTATAACCATCACAATGGCTGGTTTCCATTAGCCAAAATGTTTCTCTTTGCATCATCCAATAATAAACTTAATGATTTAGCTATAACCTTACAAAACTGCATCAGATGAATTGCTCCCTGATGACTTTGCTACATCTGATCAGTTGATAGAGCATAGATTTCTTAATAGACAGGAAACGGTGGTGTGTCTAGGAAAACACATTAGACACATTCAGTACTGGCACATCAATTGCTTGTCCCATCTATTCAGAAAATTGAAGGTCGGCAGAACTATTCACATGGATATCCACCAGAGCTGTAAGAGAAATGAGATGCACAGATAAAATGTTACAGATCACATAGCACCTTCTATATTTGGTCTGTCTGGGCCGCTACAGCCAGACTGTCCAAAAGCTTTTACCCACAAGCCATCAGGCTTCTCAACACAAAGAACTGAAACACACACACTCAAATTCAATTGTATCATGCATGCACAGTATTAATTAATACTGTTATATTGTGTTATACTAGACACTTTAAATACTGTTATACTGTTTTTCTTACTGTTCTAGCCACTTTACTTTGCTGTGCGAAATTATGCTGCTATATTAACTAAATTACTGATATTATTCAGTACATTGCATCCTATTGCACAACCATTCAGCACTATGTTCTATTTATCTTTCCTGTAGTGTATTGTATGGTATTGTGTGTTTTGCACTGTCTGCACTTTGTGTTGTACGTATCTCTTTGTTGTTCTGTTTTGTGTTATGTACTTATGTGACTGTTGTTCTGTTTTGCGTGACTGTGTTATTAGATCAACACAGAGCTTTAACCCAGATGGACAATTTCTACTATTATGCTCCAGTAAAAAGAGGAAATCTGTTCGTCAACAAATCATTCAAGAGGTTAACTTTTGAGACTTCTGTTCTAATTGTATTATATCTTTACCATCTTTGAATGATCCCATTTTGTGTCCAGTATTAACATGCCAACGTGTGCACTGGCTAAATTAATGACTGAGTGAATGTATGTCCAGGTTGTAAAATTAAGCTCGGAGAATTGAGTTTCCAAAATGTAGCTGGTGTAACAGTTATTATGCAATTATGCTAGAGATGCATTTGTACTGTCCGTGAGTAAATCTCTACAGAAAACATTTATATTTAGAGGAATTTTTCAGTCCTCTCTCGAATGGTTTCAAACAAACTGCTGTCTTTATAGATGCGCTGGATCATCATGTCGTCCTGTGCGTACACAACAAAATAACGTAAAAACAAAAGATTTAAAAAGGATAACATAAACAAGACACATGGGTAGCTAGCTAGCTAGCTTGTAAAATGCAAAACGGACAAAACTACTTACAGGTAAAAAAAAGCAAAAAAAAAACTTTTCCGGCGTTGCGCCGGATGTTGCGTAGCAACTGAAACGAAACGCGGAAATAGCCGTGCACCGAGTCCATCATCGCGTGACTAGTCCTCTCGCCGCCTACTTCCGGTGTGAATTTTCACATTCCCGCCATTACTCCAACAACAACATAACACTGGGCCGCCGCATGCCGGCAAAATTTAATCTTTGGCAGAGAGCACGAGTAATTCGGAGAGCTATTTTGGGTTATTTTCAGAAGTTTTCCTGAGTATTTGTAACTCTGTAAAAAGGTATGTAATTATTTTTTATGACAAGAACCCCCACAATTTTCCCTCTCAAAGTACTAGCAAGCAAAAAAACACAAGTGAACCACTTAGCTCGAAGCTAACTTTTCTATTTTCTCTATGGATTTGGCTAAGGAGCTAACGCTAACTGCTAACAGCTTATGCGAGTTTCAAGTTATGTTTCTGAAACGTCGTCACTTTTGACTGATTTTTTTAAACTGGGACGTGGAATATTAATGTTGCGGAAAACGTCCCGGGTAATTTCTCATTGGTTGGTTGACAAGCGTTTGCTGTTTCGTAGTCAATATTATTCGAAACGTGAGGTGTGGAGTTAGCGACACACAAAATAGCTTTTTAGTTTAAGTACTGCTTGGAGCAAGTTAGTATGAATAAAGAAACCTACGCGTAGCACGCAATTCACGTTAATTTTTTACTAATTTACGCTTACGGTACTTTATTTCTCCGTTTTTCTATTTAACGATACTTTCGATGCGAGTTTTTAAAAAGCATTTGTAATAGTTTTATTGAGTTCGTGCTTTGTATATACACATACGAGTCATTATAACCTTTATAAGGATCATGATTTGTTAAAGAAAATCTCCACAATGTTTTGTGTGAACATATCTTGGTTGTATTTTAAAGTTTCCAAAAACATATTGGACAGCTAAGAATTTATATAGCTGGCATATGTCAGACGCCATTATTCAGCGCGCCTTTATCCCATTTATTCATCTGAGCAATTGATGGTTAATGGTCTTGCCCAGGGGCCCAGCAGTGGTAGTTTGGTAGCTGGGATTTGAACCCAAGTACCTCTGAAAAGCAATCCAACACCTTTACCCCTGAGCTGCCACTTCTCCTTTCTAAGCAACATAATGTTCCTTAATATGAGTAAAAACAGATCCTGTAATGAGGTTGTAGCTTGCAATGTCCGTCAGGCTGAGTTCAAGTATACTTGTATAAAACCTCTGCTTTTAATCCCACCCTGTATATATTTCATCTCTGCATGATCCTTGTAGCCAACCCATGTAACTCATTTCTCACCATCAGGGCATTGTTTTGTGAGGGACACTGGACTGCCTGTTCAAGCCATTATAGCACTCTGTCCTCTCACCTGCCGCACTGATGGCCGTTGCTTTGCCAAAGCTGACTAGTGGTGGCGCTATCCGCATACGCTTCACCAGTCTGGACGTGGGCACGACCAAATGGAAGGAGGGAATTTTTGAGGTCCACGAGAGGGACAACAAAAGCAGTCTGGTGTTGAAGTTTAACTGTGGTGGAGCACCGAAATATTTTCAGGTACAAATTTCATACTTTACTTATTAGAGTGAATAATCTGAGCATCGTTTTAGTTACATTTTATTATGCAGGCCTGTTTATTGTTGTTACAGTTGAACCACAATGTGAAGAATGTTGTTTTGGGGCCCACCCACAGTCAAAATCGCTTGTCGTTGACATTAAAGGACTCAAGTGTTGTCATTTTGGAACGGTTGCCCATCACAGTTGCAAAAAAAATGAAGGAATATCTGGAGACAATTAAACAAGGGAAGCAAACAGGTGTGTTAAAATGTGTGGCGTGAATTTGGTTGTTGTTACTTTTTCTCCAGTTGTAGACGTCATTGATTAAAACATCTCTTATATTTATAATGACATTATTTATTCACTTAGCTTATAAGACAAATCAGGGAAGTGCCAGTTTTGGATTAGTTCTTGGGAACCGAGCAACTCAGAATGACTCTGGTTTATCTTCATCAGAGAAGCAGGTAGTGTTTCCTTATTGGCGGTTATTGACTACAGTACATGTCTATCGCTACCTGCTGGCCAATTCTCTTTTGTAATTCTATGCATTATTTAGATGACACCACGCAGACCAAGTTTGGACAGCAGAGAAGAGAGCACGCCACGAAAACCTCTTGGTAGTCCGAGCAGAGTAACCTCAACACCTGTACGGAACGGACTATCTGAAAACAGGTTTGTGGTGCACCCGAGAGTGATATCTGAAGTAGGTGAAATTCAATGCAAATTTGTGCATAAATACAAGTGACTGAGGCGTGGCCCCCCGGCTATTTTTATACAAAGCAAGGAGACTTTAGATAAACCAGGGGCAATTTTAGAAAGTGCTGTGGACTAAAGAAATGTGCTTTGCTAGTTTGTTATGAATCTAAAAACCTCCCAAAACTATTTAAATGTAAGTTTACCAGACATGTTATTTAACTCTAGATTAAATTCATGAATGTGCATCTTTTCAGGAGTGAGAAAAGGAAAAGGTTGATGAACTCTGATAGAGATTTAACTGAAGACTACCCCAAAGAGAATGACTCTTCTAGGTAGTGTGCTTTCAGTTTTTTTTATAGCAAAACCTAGAAATACATTTACATTTACTATTTGGGTAAATGTAAATTGTAATACTTTTTAATAAATTTCATTCTGTAACATCTTCAGATGCATGCTAATAGTACATATGTTGTTAAATATGGCACCAAATTGTAATTAGAGTATATCTTTCCAGCAACAATAAGGCTACTTCAGACAGTTCGAGGAAGTTTCTTCTCAGTTGCAAAGAAAAACTGAAGCAGTCAGAGGAGAACAGGGCTTCAGGTTGGTGTTTGTTCACATTCTATTCATTGCAGGCTTATCTGTTTGTTTGGCAACATTTGTGCTTTCTTCTCTTGATGCTTCAGCTCCTCTGGGCTCTGCACCTCTTCAACCATCATCCTTTTATGGCACCAGAACTGGAACAAAAGATCACACGCCAACACATTCCTTACTGGACAGGTGAAAATGTATTTACTTATCCTACTGTATGTTATACCATTTATTACTTGCTAACCTTTATAGTTCATGGTTTTATTGTGTTGGAAAGTAAAATTCTTGCTACATTTTAAAATAAGCTGTCTTTTGCTATAGGCCTGCCAGTGCAAATCAGTCACCTGCAGCTAAAAGAAGTCTTGTGCTGCCCAATCACTCCACTCCCTTCAAGAAAGTCTGTTCGTCTCTGGATTATGGAGGATGGAACAAACCAAGACCCTCTGCTCTTGCGCAACCTCAGCCTCCTTTGCAAGGGTGAGCCTCCTTCGGCTTTCTTGAGTTTCTACTGTATTGTGCAATTATTTACATTTCTGTTGGGGTTCTGTTATGTGCAAATTTCTTCCTCAGATTCTCCAATCTGGGAAACACTTGCTACATGAATGCTATACTACAGTCACTGTTCAGTCTGCCCTCTTTTTCAAATGACCTGTTAAAACAGGGTATTCAATGGAAGAGGGTTCCTATGAATGCTCTTTTAAGGTACTGTTATGCCATACAGCCTTTTGTTAATTTTTTGGCTGTCAGACAACCTGTATTATAATCGTTTGTGTTCTCTCTCTGTTAGGCGCTTTGCTCACCTGCTTTTGAAAAAAGATGTTTCTTCTCCAGAGGTGAAGAAGGATTTGCTGAGGAGGGTGAAGAGTGCTATTTCCTCCACTGCTGAACGGTTTTCTGGATACATGCAAAATGTATGTTTGTGTGTTTATTTGACACATGAAAAAATCTGTTGCCTAAAATAAAAAACGTGAGCGGAATGTTCAGTGTTTTTAATTTAATACATGTCCAGGATATATAATCCACCTACACTTCAAAATATCTTGTGACTGTATGTATAAATATGAATAAATCTTATTTATTCTAAAGTATAAATGCGGATATGGTTTAAAAATATAATTGCCACACGGTAGAAAAGTATTCCGACAAAGTAAATGACCAACAGATAATTCTGATAACAGATAGTGTATTTAGACAACTACAGTGTAAGGTGTTAACAGCTTTGGTTTTGGCACATTTCTTTTTAAAATCATCTCAATTTTCCAAGTATATTTGGGTCTCTAGAGAATTTGCAAAAATGCTCCATATCAGTAATCAATGGGTGGGATTTCCTGTGCACAGCACTCATTAATTTTCTTTATTGTCTGTCAGAGGCAGTCGCTGTCCATGACCTCTCAAAAGAACAGTTTAGTCCCCTATCAGTTCAGATGTAGTTTCTGGTTCTGCCAGAAATGTAGATGGTAGTATTAAATCGGTGAGTTAATTCTATGCTTCCAGGATGCACACGAGTTCCTGAGCCAGTGTCTGGACCAGTTAAAGGAAGATATGGAGAAGGTTAATAAGAGCTGCAGAAGTGAATCTTGGGATGAACCCCAGAGCACACGGCTTACGGAGGACGTGGATACCTCGCGCATATATACATGTCCTGTTACAGTTAACATGGAGTTTGAAGTGCAACACACAATTACTTGCAAAAGGTGGGAGTTGTTTTTGTGTTAAATTGTTTTTTGTTTCTACCTATTTTGCTTAGAGTTAAGTAACAAAATCCATTTTTGTCCGTTTTCTTCTGTGCACTTTGAAAACTGATGTACGTGATTAGTTTTTCTAGCTTATCGAAACTGATACGAAGAACTGGATTAATATTTCATAATGCTGCTCTATCCACATGAAACTCAGCTGTGGGGAGGCGATAACAAAACGTGAACAGTTTAATGACCTGTCAATTGACCTGCCTCGCAAAAGGAAGTCCCTTCCTCTAAGATCCATTCAGGATTCACTGGATCTTTTTTTCAGGGTAGGTTTATATATTGTCACTTTCATTAGACCGTTTACAAGATATTGTAGAAATTTTCACATTCCCTAATAGGTTTAAGTGTGCTATTTTAATACCGTGAAACTTAAGTTTAAGGTTATTCTAAATTTATTTAGTTCTTCTTCTAGATGGAAGAAATTGAATATTCGTGTGAGAAATGCAGCGGGAAATCGGCAACTGTCACACACAAATTCAGCCGACTTCCCAGGTAAAATATAACTATATAAAATTATTTTTGAGCGCTGCTGTAATAAGCTTTAAGTTGTTTTCATCTGCTCTTTCTTAGGGTGCTGATACTTCATCTAAAACGGTACAGTTACAACGCACAGCTGTCTTTGAACAGCAAGCTGGGGCAGCAAGTCCTAATCCCAAAGTACCTCACTCTTCTTTCCCACTGCACAGAAAACACGCGTCCCCCTCTTGCCCTGGGCTGGAGAGTCCAAACTGCCCTGTGAGATTTCACCCAATTAATTTACTAATTACTTATAGGCTGCCTGCTAGACTTGTTACTTTTTGCTAATTCATTCTGAGAAAACAATTAGTGTAGGATTTGTAGGGTTTGCACTTTCGGTGAGTTGTACCAAGTCATTTAAATATGTTGCATATTTCTTTACAGGTCAAGAACACTGAAAACGTCACAATCTGTGAACAGCTGTACGCTACGGTGAGTCAACAAACCTGGTATTTGTTTCCATTTTAGTAACGCTTGCAATACAAAGTTGATTGTGTTTCATTAAACCTTGAATGCTGTTCACAGGAAAGCTTCAGTAAAGTGTGAAAACTCTGGAGTCGTCATTTGTGACTCAGACAGCGAAGAGGAATTGATTAGAAAAGTTGCTCGTAGACCTCGCCTAAGTGAATGTGTCACAGATGAGGACAGGACAGAGGAGGTGAGCTTGTGTACAGCCAATCGTGTATTGGTTTACGTTCCGTTTAATATGCGGCTAGATTGCAGCTATAGCTCATTCTTATTCGACTTGTGCGTGACTTCTTTCATGCTGTGAAGAGACGCTTGTTTTCAAGCGTCTGTTTTTGAAATTGAAATGGCTGTCTTCATGTCTAGGTTCAGCAGAGCAGTCACGTGGTCCAATCAGAATTTACTGGCATGAACGACGATGAAATGCTGGCTGTGGTACTTGAGATGAGTCGTCATGATGCTGGCCCTAATATCGATGAACCAACCAGTAGCCCTGACACAGGGTTTGGAGATACAGATGCTCAGGAGCTCACTCAGCATTTGGATCTTTTGGAAGGAGATAAAGCATCCGGGGGTACAATGCTAAGTTTTTATTTTATGAAGTACAGGATGTTAACCCCCTTTCAGCTTTTGATGGCTTATTGTGAGAAAAACACTTATGCATATGCATTTACGATCATCTATCTCAGATGTGCTGAGCTCTTTGGACCTGACTATGGATGATAATAAAGAAAACCAGACTCCAGATGGTGGCCAGGGTGAGTTGGACTGGGCGCAGCAGTACAGTTTGGACCAAGAGCGCGAGGAGCAGGAGTTACAGCAGGCCCTTGCTCAGAGTCTGCAGGAACAAGTATGTCTTGCACCATTTTCGTCCTCTTGCCTCAGAACTAGTATGGCTTTTGCTGTTTATAGTCCAAAGTAACAAGCTAATATTAAACTATTGCATGCACAGGAGGCAAGGGAGATGAGAGAGGAGGATGATCTGAAGAGAGCAACAGAGCTCAGCTTGCAAGGTAGAGTATTGAATATATAAGAGGCTTGTGTGAATGCGTGCTCCATGTTCAGCATGAGGAATCATTTTTTCCATTTATGGGTTATTTTGGCTCTCCCAGAGTTCAACAACTCTCTTCCGGATCTTCTGTGTTCTGATGATGACTCTGGAAATGAAGATGCTCTAGAAATGGAGTACAGTGAAGCAGAAGCCGAGGTGTTAAAGAGAAATGCTGAGGTATAGGCACCCAGTCACAAACCTAAAAGTTTCCCGTCTTGATTCAACCAACATGTTATTATACTTGAGTCGGTTTTCAATTACTTAAAATATCTGATGCAGAGTGGAGAACTTTCCAACTCCTTCAGGCTTATCAGTGTGGTCAGTCACATCGGCACCAGCTCCTCCTCGGGTATGGGCAGTCTGTACAGTTTGGTTACTATTCTAGTTTAGTATTCTAGTTTGTATAAGTATACAGTATATTCCATTGGGTATGGATGTATGTATGCGAGTTTGTGTGTACGACCAAAAAAGTCCGCATTCTTAATCACAAGTAGCTTTGTCTCTAATGTTGGAGTAAATTTCTCTTTTTTTCCTGAGTATTGCTAAAATGATTTTACATTCGTTATTTAGGCCACTACATAAGTGACATATATGACATGAAGAAGCAATCCTGGCTCACCTACAATGATTTAGATGTGTCCCGTACACAGGAATCCACCGTTCAAAGAGACAGAGACAGAAGTGGATACATATTCTTCTACATGCACAAGTAAGGCTTTGTTCAAACCCAATTATTTCATTCAAGTGTTTGTCACTGTAGCACAGTTTTTAATTTAAACACCTCAGGGTTGCCCATGTAACCAGTGTTCAAGTACTTTACCACTAGTAAGACACTTCCTTTTTTTTTTTTTTATTTAATTGCTGTCTCAACATATAAACTAGAATTACAATACTACATATATAACAGTAAGTTTAGTATATCTTGTCTATAAAACCTGGCCAAATCTTCCTCGTGCCTCTCAACACTTTTTACTAAAAACACCAAAAAAGCTTATGTAGTTTTCTTTTTTTTTGGGGGGGTTTTGGCACCATTTTGAGTAAACTCAAGAAACTGTTTAGTATGAAAGTAAATCGGTGTTTCTGAAACATCAGCCACATAGGCAAAACCAGCTTGCCATGATTACCATTCCAAAACAGGCAGCACACTTTTCCCCATTCTGATTTTTGATTTTAAACAATCTTTTGACCTGTGTGTGAAGTTTCTATTTGTTCCATGTGATTTGCAGATTAAAAAACTCCATAAATGAGTAATTGTTCCTAATAAAACTGATTATAAATGTATTTCCCAGATGATAAAATATTATTTTGTTCAGGCTGTTTATGGTACTTTAGTTTTTATTTTTGTTTGTTTTTGTGCCATAACTATTTGTCCTGTTTTCAGGAACATATTCGAGGAGCTGTCTGAACTCGAGAAAGGAGGAGGAAGTACTGATGCTGGCCGCACAGTTCTGCAACCTTTATAAGTAGCTTTGTATATCTGACTTCTACTGGAGTCCTGCATGGTGGCAGAGAATGGATAAGCTCAGTCTAGGGTAAAAATGAAATCTGTCAAGTACTACTGATCTCATACGGACGATTAGATTTCAGGCACTTTCTTCTATTTTTTTCTGTTTTTCCCCCTCTGTGAGACTGCTGTTTCAAGAGTGTCTAATAGTCTTCTTTAGTTTCATCTAGATAAAGTTTGAGGGAAAAAAAAAAAAAGTTTAAGTATTTTGGGTTACTGAAAGCAATGCCGTTCAGCCCCTGAAAATTTGCTTTGCTAGTTATGTGCTGATGATTATTGCCATTAATTAAGTCTCTTAGTGAAAAGGAGACTGATTAAATTTAGAGCAAATTATCTTAGGGGGTGTCAGGAAATGTATGTCCATCTCGAGCAGTTTCTTTTTCAAATTCTCCAAAAATCTTTATTGAATCTATTGAATATAAAGATTTATTCTTGTATGTTGGACTGATTTTGGGGTGTCTGTTTTATATTTTATATGCAGCAGAATGCGGTGCAATATTTACTTTGCCTGTTGGTTTTTATATGTCTGTCCTATAGCGATGAGTGGAAGATAAGTTTGATTCTATTCACAGCTTTACTGATGACTGTTTATTGAAATTTTAATCCTATTTTATAAATACAATTTAACAAGTTAAATGTCTAGATCTTTTTTTTACCCTTAGACCAGGAGTCTCCAATCCTGCTCCTGGCGGGCGACTATCCTGCAGAGTTTAGATCCAACACCGCCTAGAAGTTTCTAATCAGGTGTGTTTAGGAGGTGAAGGGTGTGGAGGCTCAATGGTAAAAGGCTCTGGGTCAGTGATCAGAGGGTCGGGGGTTCAAGCCTCGCACCAGGCAAGCTACCATCATTGGGCCCTTGAGCAAGGCCCTTAACCTCACTTGCTCCAGGGGTGCTGTTTGTTCCGGCTGACCCTGCGCTCTGACCCCAGCATTCATATGCTGCGATATGCGGAATAAAAACATTTCACTGCATGTATGTGTATGTGATAAATAGGATCTGAAAATGAAACTTTAATTAGGGTTGGAGCTAAAATCTGCAGGACAATGGCCATCCAGGAGCAGGATTGGAGACCCCTGCCTTAGACAATGCTTATACAGACCTCTTTAAGCCCTTATTAATAGTTATGTCTTCTCCTGCTATATTGAGCTTTATGTTGTAATGTTGCACAGCCATTTTGTGTAGGATATCTTTCATCACAAAGAAAACAAAATGCCTAAATATTTAAGCTATATTTTGTGAGCTCAGCACACAAGTGAATATTTATTACACAAGTTGTCTTTGGCGCCATTGTTTCCTATTTTAATGTTTAGTAATTTAAGCTTTCTGTTGCTACTTTACCTGTCCTGATGATATCCAGTAACCTTTGTGTCATATTTTAAGGCACAGGTCTCCTAGAACAGTGAGTAAATGCTTTAGTTTGCTTAAGGGTTAGTCATTGGCTTCTTAAAGCGATTTTTAAAAATGCAATTTATTTATGAAAAGAATATATAATTGTTTCTGTTAGCTAAATCATTATTTAGACACAGCAGGTTCAATAGAGGTGATTTGTCATTTTGTTCTTTGCTTTCAAGTCAAGCGTTTCCAACGTTACCCGTCTCCTGTGCACCTCTTTGTTAAAGGCTCAAGATGATTGCCGGTTAGTCTGTTGAACTCTCTCAGGATGTAACTTTCCTTCTGAAACATCTGTCAAGAGAAGAAATTAAGATGTAAAATTTCCACCTTTTCAAACTTTTTAAATTCCATTTAGTACCAGTTGTCATGTGAACAACTATTTTAACATATTCACCTTTACTACAATGTGATGAATTGTTACCGTGGCTCTAACGATAATTCCCAGCTTTCAAGCGTACAGGTTATAAGAGCTTTAACCCAGAGATGTCCAATCTCACGCTGGGTTAACACTTTCATCCCAAGCAAAGAGTCATTAGATGCCAAACTTAACCGATTAAAGGGGAAGCAGGTGTAGATCTTCGCCCACACCCCTAATAAACAGTACTGTATATAAATATAGGCTCTTATTTAACAAACATACAGCTTTAATTACTGTAGTGTTTTGTGATTTGGTTTTAAATATTTGAGCCTCTAATGTAACAACTTCTGTTACAGTCGGGTCAAATCATGAATGTTTCTAAGATTTAGAATTTTATTTTATATATATTTTTTAAAAATATATGAAGACCACACTTCATATAACTAAACCAACACAGCAGGTGAGTGAGACTGTATATGGTGATGTAAGTAATAGAAAGATATTTCACAACATTAAATGTAACTGTTTAAAAGCATGACTTGTTCATAAATAAATCAGTTTTAAATCAATCATAAATTTTGTTCATCTTCTTTGTGGTGCGATTGTAACAGCAGTACTGTTGAGTTCTTTCACCTCCAACAGGTCCTAGCTTCCCTTGCGATTAAAGAAACTAAGATGATCACTGAACAGGTATTGTTTACCCCTTCGCAGTTGTGAAGTATGCGATGTGTTCCACAGCTCTATACAGAGCCAAATTGTCACACCTAACTTTTCTGAAAAGGAGCCACAGTGTGAACGCTAAATCTTTCACATATTTCATGGTCCCCACATCCCATCAAAGAGAGAGGACATCTACCAACTACCAGCAAGAGGAACTGCAATTCTGTCACCTTTACTCATGACTCAGTGAGTCACTGGTAACAGATCATGACTACAAGTCAAGATAGTGATGTTGACTGGCTGGTAAACAGGGGCAAGCTTTCTTCACTCACCCGGAAAGTGTACCTTCTGTATTTCTGTTGATTGTTTTACCAGAGCAGCAAGTCTGTTGTATTCTTTACTTGGTCCTATCTTATGGGTTAAGGTTAGGGTTAATGTGTTCAACTGCTGATCAGAAGATCGAGGGTGTGATTCCCATGACCGCCACGCTGCCACTACTGGGCTCCTGAGCAAGGCCCTCAACCTACAACTGCTCAGTTAAATACTTTTTTTTATATAGTTAAAGTATAGTTAAAGTTACATATAGATGTACGTCGCTCTCCATAATGGTGTCGGACAAATGATAGAAATGTAAGTGTTCTGAAGCAAGTAAAGATAATATCTGGGATATATATATATATATATATATAAAATTAGTTTTAAGCATTACCTCGTCCCATTCTTCCTCAGTCTCGTGTCTGTATCCGAGCAAGTGACAGATTCCATGTGCAGCTACTACCTATTGGACAACAGACAAGATGGCTTACATGTTATATATATATATTTTTGAGCCCGCTGAAAAATATACATAAAGGTCGCAGCAAATCTTGGGGTGGAACACCAAAAAAGAACTTAATAAAAAATGGCAGTAAAACAAATACACTGGTCGTGCCATTGTACAATATTTTTGGTGGCTGCATTTTACTTTCTTAACTTTCATTTTTAACTACTGTGAATTTACATTAAGCATTAAAATGAATAAGTACCCACTGCAAAATCATATTGAGGTGGCAAGGATTTCTGCCACTTCCTGGGTGCGCCCAATAGCTAATAATGAAACAGGGTTGCAGTAGCTTACTGTGAGGGTTCCATGAAAATCCCAGGATCTTTCTTGACATTGCTGCATTATATACTCCACTCCAAGGAAAACATCTCCTAGATTATACTCATCTCCGTGAAGGGCGCATGGGAGCTTCCCTGGCCTCAGGTCCTTTGGAAAAGAATGGTCTTTTTATGCACGGAAAGTCACTGTGAGTTACAAATTAAAAAGTTTTTTTTTAGGTGCTTTACCTCATAGAAGGGGAATGAAAGCACATCTGTAGGCATGTTCTTTTTCCTGTAGATGTTATTGATGTGTTTGATTTTGCGATTGTCCATACACACTATGCCTAGGTCAAATCTCCGAACTCCCAAAACGCGTGTCAACGTCTCCACGTCTTTACGCAACCTGGCACGTCGAACCGGAACAACGTTTTGCAGATTTCTCAGAAGTATAACCATTTTAAACAAATAAATAAAGCTTTACGTTATTAATATCCAATGCAATAAGAAGCCAGTGTTCACAGTTTGGTAGTCATTGTTCGGCGTGTTACCGAATGGTGAATTACAAGATAACTAAAGAAGCGATCAGTGTGATGACGATGATATATTTTAAACGAATAAAAATTTATATTGTACGAAAAATACAGTGTTCGCTTTCATTCAGGCAAAGAAAAAGCTATAAAAAAAAACCCAGCATTTTAAATGCGGCGTTTCATTCAGTATAACCGGAACATTCATGACTGAGACAGTTTCGTAATTTGTTTCCACCAGTGCCTAAAAAAGTTCGGACCGGAAGTTCGCATGCTAAATGCTGTTGCCAAATATTAGGCAACTATTGAATTAAATGTGAATATAAATCATACTCTCGTAAAATTACCAATATTTAGAGTTAAGAGTAAAACGTACTCAAGTTAACTTATTGTCTATCTAAATACGCCAAATATCGCATAATAAATATTTACTAGCCTGTATTTTGCCATGGCTATGCTACAGGGAAAAGCGAAACGGAAATAGACGAATAAACGAACATATAGCATTTTAAATTAATGTTTAACTTCAATGTGTGTTCAAAGAAATTCACCAAAGTCATTATAGTGTTGTTCCTATACACTTAACTTACTGTACACACAGTTACTGCATTGCGTCACAGCAACGGAAGTAAAAGAATGATTGTCGGCATTAGTAACTGGCAACCCGCAGGTCTCAACTAAATGGAAATAATTTCATGCTGCTGACATAAAAAGATATACTGTAAAGTGAATGCTCCTGATCCTGACACACCGCGTATGGCCCTTCTCACTATCGGATCCACTTGATTCATCCTGAGATTTCCTTTTTGGAGCACTTGTGAATTACCTCATAATGCTCCTATGTCATAATCTTCTGGTTAAGAGCCCTTGTAATCATAAACACTTGCGAGGACAAGATTTCCATGCTCTGGCTTGATGAGTAGGAATAGAAATCTACACATGGATTTTTTTCAATGTTGAGTTTTATATAACCACAACTAAATTAGATGTGATTATTTATTGAGCTGATTAAATTGATAAAAAAAAATCACAACCCAGTGAAAAGGGTACCTCGGTAAATCATTAGCTCCGACTGTCCTTAACATAAATCGTAGTCATAGATAGCTTACAGTACAGTCTGTAAATTCCAAAGGTCATTTCGGAGGTTGTCAAGCGTCTTTTCTGGAGAAGTGCAAACCATTTTGTTCACTGAAATCTTCTGTAAGTACTATACTTTTAAATTAAACAAATAACAAAAGTGGAAGGTGTAATACATTGCAGGTTTAGATTAATCTTATAGAATTAATTTTCCATCTGTGATATAGCTGCCTTGAATAGCTAACATGAACACTGCATCCAGAGACATCAAGATTGTAGTGGTGGGTGCAGGATTTGCAGGTTTGGCTGCAGCAGCCTCTTTGATTCAGGCTGGATTTCAAAACGTCAAGATGGTTGAGGCTAAAGAGAGAATAGGTGGAAGAGTTTGCTCTATTAAACCATTTACAGAGAACCTTATTGAACTGGGTGCTAACTGGATTCATGGACAGGACGGGAATCCCCTTTACCAGTTAGCCAAAGAACAAGACTTGCTTGTTGAAACCATAGCAGCAAGTAAGATCATGTGTTTGCCCCACTGTGTTACGCCACATGATTACTTTTACATGGAAGGTGGGAAACAGCTTTCGTCTGACACTGTCGACCAGGTCTGTTCTCTGTTCAGTAAACTCACTGCGAAAGCTTTTGAGTCAGAGCTGGCGGATGAACATAGAGCCCTAAGTTTGGGAGCTTATCTTGATGTGTCCTTTGCTGAATCACGTTTAGCGATTTCAGAAGATGCATCAAACATTTTTGAATGGTGTAAAAGAAGTGAATGCACGGATGAGGCTGCATCTTCTCTCTATGAAGTGTCTGCGTCTCAGATTGGGTATTACATTGCTCTGGAAGGAGGGTTTTTTAATTCCCTCGGTCCTGGAGGTTATCAAGCAATTCTGGATATTCTTCTTAAAGCCCTGCCTTCGGGAACCATTCTGAACAATACAGCAGTAAGAGGTATCCAGTGGGACGCTCAGGGCAAAAAACAGAACCATGCTGTACAAATTATCTGTGAAAATGATGAAATCATTGATGCTGACCATGTGATTGTGACTGTATCGTTGGGGGTTTTAAAAAAACAAGCAAGAACTATGTTTCAACCTGCCTTACCCAAATCAAAGATGGATGCTATTGAACGACTCGGCTTTGGCACCGTGGACAAGATCTTCCTGTTCTTCAGTGAAAGATTTTGGCCAGAAGACTGTGAGGGAATCCAGCTTTTGTGGGACGAGGGACCTGAAGATAAGGAAGTCTACAGCAGTCAAGAGGATGAAGATTCCTGGAAAGAGACATGGTTTAAAAAGATTTGCGGTTTTGATTCCGTAGCCCGTCACCCTACAGCACTCTGTGGCTGGATCACAGGCAGAGAGGCTCTTCATATGGAGACACTGCAGGACAGTGAGGTTGGAAACACCTGTATAAGGTAAAATATGTCAAGTATTTTTTAGAAATATATATTTTTTAACAAAAAATTGTCTTTATAAGTATACTTATAAATGGTACAATTTTTTTTATGAAAGATTGCTCAGGTCCTTCACAGGCTGGTCTGTTCCTGATGTGTCTCAAGTTCTTATCTCCAGATGGGGTCATGACCCACATGTTGTAGGCTCCTATACTTTTGTTCCTCACTTGGTGAACGGAGTAAGAGAGCATGAGGCACTTGCAGCACCTCTTCCTTTTTGTAGTCAAGTCAGAGAGAATAAGGTACACACTTTTTTTTCCTCGTACAATATGACCGGCTACAAAGTTGAAAATACTTGAATGTAGCTATCTTTGACAGAATGAGCTTTAATGTACATTTTAAATAATTCTTAACAATCCTAACCATAATAATGGTGCATGTGTGTGTTTAAAGCCTTTGCAGGTGCTGTTCGCAGGTGAAGCCACTCATGTGAACTTCTATACTACCACCCATGGGGCCTATCTGTCAGGGGTCAGAGAAGCACAGAGACTTATTACCCACTACTCTAATTGAGTAGTGCTTTTAATTAATACCCCAGTTTTTTTCTTCTCAATGAAAAGATAAACCAGTAAACTCTAATTCCTGTTCCACGCAATCGGTTTCAGATCAGATGTCAGGCATTTGGCAGAGACCCTGATTTATTATTTATTTAAACTAAGCAGGTTAAGGGCCTTGGACAGGGGCCCAGCAGAAACAGCTTGGCGATCCTGGGACTTGAACTCACATCCTGTGAATAAAGTGTCAAAGAACTTTGTGTGAAATCATTGATTCATTATAAAATAAGAATTTTATTTAAAAATGAAATATCATTTAAATGAAATGATTTATTTAAATGTGTTTGCTGTTTTTGTTTTTTAAAGATAGATTACTGTATATGATCTGAGGTATGAGATAACAAATATCAGCTTATACCTTATGGCCATTTTGTACCTGGACTTTGAACCAGGGGTTTCCTGGCTGGGCTTTTTTTAATAAAAAAAAAGCTGGTTTAATAAACCAATAAACTTTAATTGTATTCAATGCATTGTTGACTGCATACACGTTACTGTCTAATTTATGAAAATTTCTATTATAGTTTCCTGACCTAATCTAATGTAATGCTTTCTAATCTAATACCGCATTAGTTTTATTCGGATATTACATTACAAAGATCCTTTAAAAGCCAATTAGTGGCTTTGCTGTGTGGTTGTCTGTAGTTAAGGCCTAACATTTCTTAATTCATTTCTGATCACTAAGTGGGGCCATGAGTCTACGACCGTAATGTTTACGGCTCCTATTCATGTATTCCTAAAGAGGTGAACGGCGTGACACGGCAGAAAGCACTAGCAGCACCTCTTCCTCTGGAAAACGCCTCAGACATTGAGGTATTTAAACTGATCTTAAGTATTTAATCCTAATTTTGTGTCTGAACTAAATGCACAGTGTTGTTATTTACGTGAGTACTTTAGCGAGTCAGATCCAAATTCCTTGTGTGTACAAAACATACTTGTCCAATAAACCGGATTCTGATGCTATTGCT
The DNA here is from genome assembly GCA_028566295.1 of Liobagrus marginatus. Classification (NCBI taxonomy): domain Eukaryota; kingdom Metazoa; phylum Chordata; class Actinopteri; order Siluriformes; family Amblycipitidae; genus Liobagrus; species Liobagrus marginatus. The sequence goes on from JAOUQX010000040.1 coordinate 12,920,212, forward strand.
ATTAATACATTTTATGTAATATGCAACTTTTAAATTCCATGTACTGCTTTTTGTTTTTTAATTTTGTTTGCTAAAGCTCAGAAATAGACAAATGTTTTTGAAAAGATGTTAGATAATAACAACTTGCAGTTGAGGTTGTGAATACAGTATACGGTGTATGGACAAATGCATGCAGACTCCTGATCATTACACCGGTTTATGTGTCAGTTCATTTGCATTAACATGGAGATGGTCCCCACATAAAAATGCTTCACTCGTTTAGGAAGGCTTTAAATCTATGATTAAGGTTCTTTGTAGAATTGCTGTGGCATCAATAACTCTTAGAGTAGAGTGCATTATAAAGGGGTTCCTTTTGGAAATCATTTTTCTTTTATATTTATAAGAATCTACTATTAAGTTCATTATTCCACATTTAAGTTTTCTCTCCAGAAGGACAAACTTAAAAGACTAAAGACCTCTTTCTTATATCCTTACTAGTTGATATAAAAAACAAAAAAAAAACCTTATTGCTATTTTAACAATTGCTCTTTTTCCAAGAAGTTAAGATTTGTTACGCATTGTTGTGATCTATCAAACCAGAATTAACATTTTTATTGATAGAGACTTTAAAGCACTTTTGTACGTCGCTCTGGATAAGGGCGTATGCCAAATGCCTTAAATGTAAATGTAAATGTAAATGTCAAAGGTGTATTCAAAAGGTTCTTTTCGTGTGCTCTGCTTTTGTGCGCTTTCCTATTGGCTGGATTACTAATAATACTCCACCCAACCAAACACAAGTATTCAAGCATGGTAAACCAACAAAACTAGTTTGTACACATGCTGGTACACAGCTGGTTGTTTTCGTCCATTTTCTGGGCCTGTAAATGTTAATCGTCAACTCACTGGTCAATGCCATTAGGGGAGATTTTCTTTAAGACTTCTTAAAAAAAAAAAAAAAAAAAATCTCACACAAAACAATGTAAAATGAGGCTTTACGCTAATGTGTTTTGTGTCTAAAGCCTTTACAGGTGCTGTTCGCAGGCTCTGGATAAGGGCGTGTGTCAAATGGCTTAAATGTAAATATCAAAGGTGCATTCAAAAAGACTTTTGTGTGCTTGCCCAGATGGCCATTTTACTACTACTATACTACTACTAATAATATTAATAGTAATATTAATAGAAATAGTAATAATAAAATGAACAGGACAAGGTTCAAAGAATCTAAAAATCAAAGTTTATGTATTTAAGAATTATATTTGTTTTGTTTTATATTGTTGCTCTTCTTATGTCACGGTTTCTTACAATTGGCTTTGTATTAGCTGACCTTTTTAATTTGCTATTGTTTGAGATAATGAATGGATATTTAGCTGTGAAAAACACAATACATTTAATATTCATATTAAAGTAGTGAACTGCGCTTGCTATTATTATCATCATTGTTACTGTTGTAGCGTTCAGGAGGAGGAGGAGGAGGAGGCTTGTGCCTTCCTGGTTGATAGAATTAATATGATGCTTTACAACTGGGATTGTTAACAAGGTTTTCTAATATTAGTCACTGTAAAGTGTGATGTAATGTAATGACCAAGTAATCAAGTAAAGCACACAAAGAAAAACATTGTCGGATTATTTTATGAACATAATCAGTGATGCGTACATACGTTTGCGTACAAGTACAGCAGGTGTTTTTTTTTTTTTGCGGTTGGTGACTCATGCTGATTTAAGGTGTGGAATGGGATCATGTGACCTTGCTGCAGTATATAGCCTAACACAAAGGTAAGCCTTTCCCCTTGATAAACAGGTATTAACTCCATATGAGAGCACAACATTTCGAGAGAACAACTCTACTGTTAAATCAAACAGCTTGCTGTGATTAGAATTTTTCATTTGGAATTATTAACGACCTACACTGCATTGGAAAATATTCAAAAAAAATCCTAACATACATTTGTGTGAATTTTTTCATTTAAAGGAAGAAAACCTTCTCCATCATGTCTGAAGATGCCAAGGTTGTGGTGGTGGGTGCAGGATTTTCAGGTCTGGCTGCAGCAGTCACATTGATCCAGAGTGGATTTCATAATGTCAATATCCTTGAAGCTAAAGAAAGGGTAGGAGGAAGAGTTTGCACCACTAAGCCATTTACAGACAACATCATTGAAAAGGGTGCAAACTGGATCCATGGGCAGAAAGGAAATGCCCTTTACCAGTTAGCAAAGCAACATAAACTGTTAGCTGAAGAATCTTTGGATGACGATTCTGAAAGTTCTCGTGACTACTTTTTTACGGAGCATGGAAAACACTTGCCAGAGTCACTTGCTGATCAGGTCACCTCTCTATTTGAAAAGTTTACCTCCAAGGCATCTGACGCAATGTTACCACGCAAGTACCAAGACCTTACGATGGGAGATTATCTTGACGCGTCCTTGGCTGAATCACATTTAGCTAATTCAGAAGATGGATCAAGAATCTTTGAATGGTGTAAAAGAAACGAATGTGCAGATGAGGCTGCATCTTCTCTGTATGACGTGTCTGCATCTCAGGACAGTGAATATATTGAACTGGATGGAGAGTTTTTAAATTGCCTTGGTCCTGGAGGTTACCAAGCAATTTTAGATTTTATAATGAATGATCTGCCTCCACTAACGATTCAGAAAAATACAGCAGTGAAAAGCATCCAATGGGACTTGAAAGCAAGCTCCCAGGATGACGAGGATGAAGAACAGCAGAACCATGCTGTACAAATTATCTGTGAAAATGATGAAATCATTGATGCTGACCATGTGATTGTGACTGTATCTTTAGGAGTTTTAAAAAAACAAGCAAGAACTATGTTTCAACCTGCCTTACCCAAATCAAAGATGGATGCTATTGAACGACTCGG
>JAOUQX010000040.1:12951692-12962779 GCA_028566295.1 Liobagrus marginatus
AACCTGAACCATTTGTTTGTTATTTTGGCCTTGTCAGCTCCTGAAGCTAACCCCAATAAACTGGCGACTGTTTTGAAATTGTGTCGTCTGTGTAAGTCCTTTCATGTTGCGCTTTGACCCTAGACAGGGCGTAACACTTGATGCACTTATTTATAACAATCTTCTCCAGTACACCTAAAAATTGAGCAGTTTGTGACCAAAAGTATTATGTCCTAAGTTATTAAAGACATATATAGTTCTTCATAATCTGTGCATATGCTAATTTTTTAAATTATAGACCCAAAACAACAACAAAAATGTGATCACCATTACCAAAAACAGCAACATATAAAGCGGAGTTTAAAACAGATTAAGATTCTTATCATACCTGCATATGCCACAGACAACGGTTCCTGCATCATTACAGTACTTGTGTACTCTAGGCTGGTTGCCGCACTCACACACACATTTTGTCTTCACCACAACCTTCAGTTTTTCAGTGAACCCCAAAGGACCAATCTTGAAGGATTCATCCTTTAAGCACTTTGATGCTTTTACAGTCACATTAAAAATCACCTGGAGAGAAGAAAAATCAAGATATTGCTAAATACGGAGTCATGTACTTGATTTCTGAGAATTTCAGGATCCACGTAACCTATTTTATGATAACTTTTACTATATGAACTACCGGTATGTACACAATGTCACTGTAAATGTAATTGGGCATCACTATTACAAAATAAGTTAATTGTAATAATTTAAGGTAAAATTTGATTTAAAAATGCTTATTAATAGATTGTATGCGCGTGTGTGTGTGTGTGTGTGTGCTGTGCATTACGATACCTGCTGACCGATGCTGACATTGTCACATATCCCTTTATCACTAGGCTTTCCTCCACCTTCACAACTAGATGTAAATGTTACTGATATGTCGTCTGGTAGTCCATCATGGGTAATGATTATATTAGAGGAGAGTTTCTGTGAAGTAAATAGATCAATCAATAAACAGATAGGTAGATGGATGGATGGATAGAGTTATACTGAACATAGTTACATATAGTTATCTCAAAGAAATTTTACACATTTTATGTGAAGGTTTGTAAAAAGAATTTTTGCTTACATTGTAGGCATCCAAAATTAAATTGACCACATTGTCTGAATTTTTACTTAGGATTCCAACTTCCGATTTAGGAATTAGTTTACTCAGCTCCTTGAGAAGAAAACATGCTTAAATTTCAAGTATTCAAATATCACTACATATATTTATTATTTACTACATATGATATAAAATATTATAATTACTACATATTCTTATATTAAATAGTAAGTATGAATAGCACACACTTGATATATATCTGACACGTCATCGGTTACAGCAAAAATGGGCTGAATATTTTCCTTTTCCAACTTCCTGGCAATCTGACCGACAGACGGGTAATCCTGACAGAAACAGGTCAATAAAGATGAAAGAGGAACTGCTTTCAAGAAAGCAGCATAGCTTCCAAATGTTTAGAGGCAAAAAGGAATCATTTATTTATTAACTTCAGAAGTATCCAGACATACCCAAGTGTTGCTCATGCTATACAAGTTTTTATTATCCAGCTGACAACTCTCCTGGTTGGGTTCCAGTATGCCAGCCAGTTTCCCATCACCTGCCATGTGAAAGCCAGCATCAGTGGCCAGAACCAGCAGTCGTGTGCTGTTTCCCCAGCCAATCTCTTTCTGTACATGATTTAAAAAAAAGGTCTACAACATGGCTATATATTTGAATGGCAGGAAACCAAATATTGATTACATTATCGATTCAATTTTCTCACGAGTGTTCATAGAAAACAGATCTCATTAAAACAAATGATAGGCAGTATTGTTTTTAATATGTAGATTGTTATATTAAAGAAAATTTGATTATATCAATGTAGGTGGGGCATATTTCTGTATAGTTTTTAAAGGAATTTGGTGACACAAGGTTGTAAAGAGTAATTATTTGAGCTGCTATAGACTTCCTATCAGCTCAGGCCAGTCTGGTCATTCACGTTTAATCTACCATATCAACACTGTGTATGTGTCAGTGATATGATAGATGTTGAAAAACCTGCCAACTTGAATGGAGTACGTATGTGTGTGTAGAAAATGTGACCAAGTCAACTCTGATGGACATAACGTGATGACATGACTATTAAAACAAGAAAACTTAAGTAATATCTCACCACACAGGTGACTACTTGCATGATGGCATCAAGACCTCCCTCTGGGATGTCCAAGTTGCCAGATATTTTCTGCATAGACACAAATTCATTGAACATTTTTTCATCCTGTGTTAGACTGAGGACATGCCGGAAACCAAATGCTGGCTGACATTCCACTTCACTGGCAGGACATGGCTTTTTTAACTTCTCTTCGGCTGTGTCCGTGAATGGAAGAAGTGTTTTATCAACAAATGAGCCAAAGCCTGCATGAATAAATGACATAATACACCAGTCATTTTTTGGAATAAAGCATGTACAGTCATTTTTAATAAAAGAAACTTGTTTATCAATCAAATCCAGTTTACCCTAAATATTTATTTCGTAATGAAATTTTTAATTGGCCACTTTAGATTAAATGCTCTACATGTTGGTCTATATGTACTTCAATTTTAACATTGGTAATGGTTTCCTAATTACCTACAATACCACTCTATTGCAGCAGCACTTTAGTCCTTTAGTACTCTCTTTAACACTCCCTTACACTCTTTTGTTTGATTAGACTACGTTCCAAAAACAGATTTTTTATAAACTAAACTAAATTATATAAATGATTGTGACATTTCCTAAATTTTCTCTGGCTGTTAATTAGGAGAAAAAAAAGCAAAATACTTAAAAAAAAAAAAAAAAAAAAAAAAAAAAAAAAAAAAGTCTGAGATCACAAAAATTTGTTCTCTTCTTAATTTTCATTGTAATTTTACTATCAATGGCTCCCTGTGATGTGACGCAGCAGACAACATCCAAAACTTGTTAGACATAACAACCATACAACGCCAACCACTAAAAACTAAAATCGCTAACCATGCCATACATATTTCAATATAGTCATATGTAATGTTACAGAATAAAGTCTTATTTAACTAACTTCATAATATGTTGTTTTACCTATTCTTGCATTTCCAGAAATTTCCTGAAGGTTTTTAAGGATTTCCTTTCCCAGGTTTTTAACATTCTTCAAGTCATCGCCCATTGAGTAGGACAAATCCATTAAATAATACAGATCAATAGGGTAACCCTCAGCTCTCTTAAATTTGAGCTCGAACGTCAAGGTATCTCCTGAAAAACATTTGTTGTTAAAAATGGTTACAGCTAGATTGTTTTTAATGAACTGATATGTTATATTTCTAATAATCAACTGAATTTGGGGTCTTTATGATTTATTATTTTGGAAATTTGTTCAACAGCAAAGACATTGATTGTATCAGTTCTTAGCATAGGATGCCCCTCTTTAGAAGTAGATCTATATATTGTTGTATCCTTTTATATAGGTAATATACCTGGTCGTAGACTGAGTTCAATTTCTTGTGGCTGCAATTGAACTGGGTTTTTTGTTATGCCTGACGTTCTTGTCAGAGCGTTGTTTTTAATATATTTCTGATTGCTGGATGGGTTGATTATCATTTCCACTATGCAACCTTTTTCTATAAGCATCTTCTCTGTGTCACATCGTACTGCTTCTGGCTCTCCAGGCTTGGTGAAATTCTGTGTACGGAAATCACATGGCATATAAAACATTTTTTTTATTATTATTTTTGTATGATCATATTTATTATATTCATATTTATATGATTTCATATGAAGAATTAATGTTCAAATTATAAAAAAGGTCTTTATAACAATTTCATACACTGACATGCAGTGGAAAGGATTTATTATTGTAAGGTTAATACAGTCTAGTTTACTCACCAAGTCCTGGCACCAAGCGCATCCGGGTCCAGACTTAATGCAGTCATCACAAGACACCACAAATAATTTTATACATTCCTTTTGAGAGTAGGCTGATACAAAAACAAATCCTGAATTTATCATGCAAATAACTAATACAAATCAGCTGTCTCATTTATTGCCTTATAAATTTAACCTCACCATATTGTCCAAATAACAGCAGGAGAATGACCGTCATTGTCTGTGGCATTTTCTAATGAAAAACATCATATTTTTAAATGAATGATACAATTACATTATCCTATAGAAATCCTATACACTACTAGTTAAAATTCTTTGGCAATCAACACAGCCTAATGTTTGTCTTTTTTTAGCAACGATATATGTGACAATAATGCTAAAAAAGAATGCAACATCACCTTATAACTTGGTTTAAGGTTTTGCAATAGAATATTGCACCTAGGAAATGTTAGAAGTGCGTCTTACAAAAAAGGGTGTTGAAGTTCTGCTCTGAGAAATTGTATCACAAGTGTGAACAGGAAGCTGACCAAATATTCATTACCTTATATTTCTTGTAGCGTCATTATTTCCAACAATAATTTCTTTCCACTACAGTAATATGTTCAGACATAACCATAAACAATAAACACGACCCTGGAACGTCCTTCCATTCTATTAGAGAATTCCTTTGTACATAGTACCCATGTACTACCAACATGTAGACCATGAAAATATGAATTGTATTGGAAAAAAGAAACATTAACATGAAATAATATATATAATGCATACATCAGCTAGAGAGAGATAGAGAGAGAGAGCGTGAGAGAGAGAGGTAAATAATCACAGGACCTAACAGGATCACAGGAATTTGTTCCTCTTTATAAAATCATTTAATGAAGGAGTTTATTCTAATTTCTAGATAAAACAGAAAATAAAATATGAAAGTACTTATCACTCATTATTTGTATAATTAAATAATAAACTGCTTACTTACAGGTGCTGAAATGATGTGTTTAAGGCAGGAGTTCATATGAAAAGCGTTGACTTCCTGCTACAAATGTCTGTTACTTCAGGAGGGAAGATGAAAAGTGCAGAAATGCAGCTGATTTGCCAAATAGCCAATGGAGGAAGCAGACCGCACCTATAGCAAAAACCGTTGCAGAGAAGTGAAAGAAAAGAAATGATACAACTCTCAACCTGTTAAGCAGCAAAAAGCAACCACAAAGCCACACTTTAAAGTCCCTGTAATCTACCAGGGTTGCATAAGCTTTATGCTTGTACATGGACACTTGATCCTTTTTTTTGGACACTAAAAATGTTATTATTATTACATTAAGAACAGGGCAGATTTTCAGTCTTTCAGTCACACAGCTCAGCAGTTTTTCGTTGACATTAAAACAAGTTATATATTAATGCGGGTTTCGTAACTTTTGAGGAAGAAGGAACAAGAAAGAACCTCCTTCCTGTTCTCGTAAAAGTTAAGGACAAAAAACAAAAGATCTATCCAATTAGATGTAAAAAAAAAAAAAGACTACAATATGAAATTCTTGAATATGCAAGAGTCTTAAAGGTATTAAGTTATTTTAAAATCGCACTTACCAAAATACTCAATTACACAATTCCGGTAACAGCATTAATCAGTATCTTAAAATAAATATTGTGGTTTACTACAGTTCCTAATTTTTTCTTTGTCACATGGAAAGTTTTGTAAGCAGAACTGCTTCGTATATACACCTCACCAAAGAAATCATTCATAGATTACACATACACAAATAATGGTCCTGATTTTTCCTTTTTTTTCCACCATTAAAAGAAAAAAAAAAAAAACATTTACGGAAACAATACAGCACAATACAATACAATTTTAAAAACATGTGCTGTGAAATTTCTTTTCCATCTAAACCCTAATCAGTATAACTATGATGTATAACTAAACTGAGGTGAAAAATCATGGACACGTATGTAGCAGCTTTTAGTCACATAGTCAGACCTTTTAAAAAAACAACAACACTCCTATAGGGATGTCTGACATTTTAAGTGATCTACCAATATCCTCTTACCAAAGACCTTACACTAAAATGATTTCATGTCTCTCTGACTGACTACAGTTTATAATGTGTGCTGTTTTTAGCTTCAGTCTGAATCATTGCAGACTACACAACTTCTGCACACACAATGCTCTGATCCTACAACCAACAGGACGTTTTATAGATGAACCCACACAGGGCATACTATACATCTATGAAAACGCAAAAGTGGTTTCTGTGGTTTTTTTTGTCTCACATAGTAGCTGTCAAGCTAAGCCTGTCAACAACAGCAACAACATCATATGATATGTAACTGACGGATGAGTTCATTCATTCATTCATTCATTCATTCATTCATTCATTGAGTTATCCATTGTCTAGCTAGCGCTTATCCTGTTCAGGGTCATGGGGGGCTCTGGAGTCTATCCCGGCTAACTTAGGGCGTGAGGCAGGGTACACCCTGGACAATCACCATTTAATGCCAGAGCAAATACTTAGAGACAGACAACCATTCACACACACATTCACTCCTTTAGAATAGCCACTTCACCTACGCCCAATTGCATGTGTTTGGAGGCCGGAGGAAAACCAGAGTACCAGGGGAAAACCCAGGCAAGCACAGAGAGAACATGCAGAGTCCACACAGAAAGACTTTTGGCGGTAATCAAACCTATGACCTTCTTGCTGTGAAGCAGAGGTGCTAACCACACTGAAACATGACTGAGTTTATTTTTGGAATTTATTTCATACATAAACCGCCTGAGGAAAAAACATATACAGATACGATACACAACAAAAATGCTCTAATTGCAGCAAATGCTTAGTGCTCATGTCTCTACTCCTGTGTAAAGGTTCGAAGTCAAGTGCTTCAAATGTTTATATTGTTTGGTAGTTTGTTGCTTAATAATACACTATAGTTTAGTGGTACTAGAACAATTGTGATTCTTAAATCCTAGACCATTGATTAAAGCATACAAATGTAAATGATTGAAACTGGGTTTTGTGGTATGATGTGGTCTCTTTTGTCCATGGTCTTCTTTATCCATTTCCTCTCTTATTCTCCATCCCTAAAGAGATATGTAATATGTTAATATGGTATGCCTATAGTAGATTATTGCTGGTATGGCTGCTGCAGAAATGGTTCACAATCGCCACCAGATGGCAGAAGCGTACTCTAAAGTTTGATTATACACTATGGAAAATACAGGATAGCACTGTACCAAATGTGGTATAATTCATTATTTGCACGATTTATTATGTTTAGTTTATAAATAGACCTTATATATAGCTTTAGAGACCCAGGTTTAACATTGTGCTTGTCTTACTTTCTGTGTAGGAGTTTTTTATGTTCTCACAATATCTGCCTATAGGTTGTTGGTTTTTTCTTATTTTCTCACCTACCAAAACATTCCCGTAGGCAGACGGTCTATTCAAAAATGCCTCTTGACTTCAATGAGCATGGTGTGTGTGTGTGTGTGTGTGTGTGTGTGTGTGTGTGTGTGTGTGTGTGTGTGTGTGTGTGTGTGTGTGTGTGTGCACCCTAACGCTAACCCTAAAATCAGTGGCGCCATCAGGGCCAGCAAGGCCTTCTCTGCTGGCCTAACATAAATCATGATCATAATTTGATAAAAGTTCATTTAATTTTGAATTTACTTTCCCTAAATATATAAAATTATTCTTCATATTTTCTTCATGTTCGTGTTGTCTTTTAGGTTAGAGTTTTTATCCAATCAGAATTCAGCTAGCTTGTGTTGCCACTGGCTTGCCAGACTGTATGAAATCTGCTTGAGGTCTTCAGAATCCGCAATGCTGGCGTCTTTGCCATGTAAGTGACCGGGTACATACAGTTGATAGACAGTTGCGATAGCTAATCAGATCACGAGCTGTTGACAGTAGGCCTTCTAGAAGGCCTCAAGTTGAACCTGACATGTACGCGTCCTGTGATTGGATACTCACTTACCACCGTAAAACAACTAGAAGAAGGATAGCCTACTTTGAACTTGTGAGTTCAACGCAGTTCAACCGAGCTGCACCGGAGCAACACCCAGTTAGCAGAGAGAGAAATCTAATTATTGTTATAAAAATTATTGTTTCTCTCCCTTCTCGACCCCCAGTACTTTCAGACATACCAGAGAAAGTCTCAGTAAATAGCCTTTTGCAGCTTAACAAAGTCACGGCGCACTGTTCGACCTGCCCCGAACAAAAGCAGTACTGACTGTAATGTATGCCATGACTGATTATTTTGAAGGGAAAAGTTCAGCGGATCTCCTTGATTTTCTTAGAAACAAAGAACCGTGTGAGAGTATGGGACAGCTTTATGCACTAGCTTGTTTGGCTATGACAGTCCCTGTGTCCACTGCTTCTGTTGAGCGGTCATTCTCGGCCTTAAAGCAAATTAAAACATGCAAGAAGCACGACTGGACAGAAGCGTCTTTCAGCATTGGCCTCCATGTCTATAGAAAGGGATTTATTGTTGGAACTGAAACGTACAGATTGATAAACTGTACAACCAAGTCATTGGGTCTTCTTGAGGAAAGAAAGGAGAATGGCTTTTGTGTTGAAATAAGTGTTTTGGAGGACAGGCGTTATGGTCAGTGCAAACATTATAATTATTTTTGCATATGTTTATGTTTAATATGTTTTTATAATTAATTTGGTTTATTAATATATGTTTTCATTGCTGATGCGAGTTTAATATACTCAGTTTATTGATTTTTAAATGTGCTGGAAAAGGGCCTGTTTTGTACACAATTGAGGTGATACAATACCCAGTAGTGCGTAAGTGTGTTTCTGTATACTACGGTATTTCTCCAGCCGTGCTCACGTGGTGTCATAAATGACGGCATTATTAGAGGTATTTATTGAAGTCGGACTAAGTAGGACATCACTAGTGAAGGCCTAGGTGTGAAATGCACTGCCTAAAATAGATTGGCCGTATTTCATCCTCACACCTATTGTTCACTGGTTACACTTGATTTATCCTTGATTCGGATAAAGCTGTTATCAAATAATTCACATTATAAATAAATCAATAGCCTTTTTACTGATCTATATGTTCATGTATTCTGTATAACTTACATATTTTATACTGTGCACACTTGTAATTCTGGCCAGTTTTGCTGTCATTAGACACTAGTTAAATATAGAAATAGAGAGTCTCAATTCCAAAGGGAAAACTGAGTGACAGAGAGTGTATTACTGAAGTATTCTGCATCTGATTTGACTACAATTTTTATCTTTTGCCAAATGCGCACAATAGCTCAGGTATCCCACCGGAGGCACTTTATTACCCACAGGAGTCTCCATGCCTTCCTGAGCATCTCAGCTAAGGCTTTGCAATTCTGCAAGTCCTTGATCTCCGCTTGAGGGAATGAAGTTACCTCCACTTGGAAGTGCAGCCACATGTGCGCTGAATAAGAATTCAAACTCAAAAATGTAAACACTCAGAATGCCGAGAGTAAAATCTGGAGTGTTTGAATTTTCTTCTCGTAATAAAGTGCTGTCAGTGGGATACTTGAGCTATTCTGCAGATTTGATAAACCCTAAAAATGCTAAAGAGATTGTAGTCAAATCAGATGCAGAGTACTTTAGTATTCATCTCACTCTGTTTGTTTAGTCACTATCTCTTGTTTTTATTCTGAATCCCTGCCGTTTTATTTAACTTTCCATATTTTTTCTATACGGAGCAGAAGTGTGTGTGTGTGTGTGTGTGTGTGTGGTGAACTTGTTTTCAGGAATTTATGAGGATGCAAATACAAAAAAATGTTGTGTATATATGTCAATTATTATATTCTATTGTAAATGTATTGCACAAAAAAAAAAGTATAATGAAATGGGTACTACACTGGTATTACAACATAAGTATGTTTCATGGGGACATCTCACGAGTCCCCATAAGTAAAATGACTTTAAATACATACTAAACAATGTTCTATTAAAGTGTAAAATTGCAGAATGTTTTGTGTGATGTGTAGGTTTAGGAGTAGGGGTAGTGTAGGGGGATAGAATGTACAGTTTGTACACTATAAAAACCATTACAGCTATGAAATGTCCTGACTAGATAGCAAAACAAGTGTGTGTGTGAACAGAGCATGCCGCAGGCCTGCAGTAGGAGAGCTCAGCAGTGTAAGCACGAGGGACAGTGCTATAAATAGCTGTCGCTGTATAAATAGCCCGTGTGTTAAGCAACTGGTCTAGCTGTAGATGTATTGTAGCTATGCAGCTTGTGCACTGCAGTAACAATTTCATGCAGGAGTTATTATTGTCATATTGCAATGGTCTTGAAATGTAGTGATGATCTGCCAACACTCTCGGCATCTGTGTACACTTTGCTTGCAACATTTGCAACCTATATCTAGGTAATTAATCTGTGGTGAAAGGCTGCAGTCTGATAAATCAATGGAGTGATTAATATCTCATTTGTCATCTAATAATCACAATTGACATGTTTTCCATTCATTAATCCTAATTCGATCTTGGTGTTTGTGTGCTTGTATATGATGATAATTGTGCAGATTTCTCCCCCCATTCTTGGGTTGTGCTCGCTGATGCCAGCATCTAACTGTGCTTAATACAGATGGTGGTTGTTGCCTGTAGCTACTAAACATGATAAAAATAGCAACAGTTTCACACACAGACACTCAAATATGCTGGCTCTCTGCATGCAAATATTTTGTCATTTTATATTGCATTGCATTTATAAGCATCAACTTAGTGATATCTTACATGAAGGACATGTAAACATTATTGAGGATATAAGGTCAGTTCATCATGACAGTTTGTCTCTAGTGAAAGAAGAGTCCTGATTTGTGTTTACCGCGGTCTGAGTCCACAAACCCGCCTATCTCTGAGGCTAATTACTAATAAGTGTTTTCTTTACTATAACACATCATAAAAACGATCATAATATACATTGGCAGCAGGTTATCTGGATTCTACATACACAGGATACATGTGACATAAATCCTGTAATGAGCCAATCAATGCAATGACTGCAATGCAACGATCCACCCAATGATAGGAAATGCTTATGTCAAGGTTTTGTGTGACTTTGTCTCATGTGGAACACTGACCTTAATATGGCAATGATGTAAACTTATCGAGCCTCGCGTTAGTTCAGGCAGGTGCGACAGTCGAAGGCAATCAGCGACCGCCAGCCGTGTCGGATCCAGAC
>JAOUQX010000040.1:13000575-13021027 GCA_028566295.1 Liobagrus marginatus
GTCCTTATGTTTTCTTCTTACGGTTTTAACTGTGATTTTGATGATTTTCTTTGGTTTATCTCGTCTTAAAGCTATTTTATTTGTAGAAGATTCAGGAGCTCCCGTAAATCATGACTTCTCTCACTGTATCTCTCTCTCTCTCTCTCTTGTGCACTGTGGTGAACTTCAGCCAGACGTCGTTGCTTGTCCTGTGATGCATCGTGGCTGCGAGATGAATGACCTGCTGACCTTGGTTTGCCTCACTGATCACAGACTCCCTGCTATAGCTTAAAAAGGTTAAGTTATTTAAGTGGAGTTTGATGATCTCATTTAGTTTAGAACAGACATTTCTCCGTCAAGCTATTGGCATATTTATTCTTATGTGATCCAAAACTAATTATGTATGTATATGAAAGTTGATGAACTGGAGAAAGAAAGTATACACATGAAATGTAATCTTTAATAATAATAACAACCTATAAAGCGTCACAGTATTGTTACACATCTCAATGCTGTAACTATAAGAATTATTGACTCAAAAAACTGCTAAAAACATCTTGCTTTATCTACCACGATCATGCTAGGAAAATATCATTATTACAAAGTCATTCCAGACAATCTAATAAACCCAGCGTGTGTTCTTGGAATGCTGGGACATAAACCCTTGGCCTTCTGATCATCAGCCCAGTGCCTTACCTGATCGAGCCACCACTGCCTTTAGCAGTTAGCTATTATGTTTTAGGCTAGGCATTTATATATTAAGGACACCAACCAAAGCATTGGTCTAAGAAGTACACTGTAGCTTCCTCATGAGCTAGATGATTAATTTATGATTGTGAATTTATGGACTTGTCCACCACTTTAGGACGTTGTGGGGAACGTGTCCAAAATGTCAATGTTCTCATACTTGTTCTCGCTTCCCAGTGCTACATTAATGAGTGAAACGATATGGATCATTAAGTTCTGATATCAGGTCATGTGACTGGATTTAATCGCTGAAGTCTTGTTTTTTTTAATTTTATTACATTTTTTATATTGCCTTGCACATTGCAGCGTTTGTATTGGCGCAGGACAAAAATGATAAAACATGCCACATTGATGCACATGCAACACTGATGTGATTCTGCACAGACATTTTACAGAGTATTAATAAAACACACATTGTGAAAGTGTGTTTAAAACAAAAACAAAAAAAAAAACAAGGACTGCCGGACTATTTGGTCTCTGTAAATCCTAGACAGACTCACTTTGATGTGTGTATTCTGCTGCTTTTTTGGTCCAGTCGTATCAGTTCTAAAGCTTTGTTGTCCTGGTCCCAAGCCTTAGATCTTCTTTGCTTTGACCACTCTGGTGAAAATTCAGCAGCAGCGTGATTGCTTTGTAGCCTGCCCTAAACTCTAACTTCCTGTTGCACTGCTGCTGCCTGAGTAATAAAGTGACTGCACTTAGCCGGTTCACCTTAATGATTTACACCCAGCAGCTGAACCGGAGCTTTCCTTATTGTAAGCCTTACTTCGGCTTTGTTCCTAGCTTGTTAAGCAAAAAGGCTCTGAAATAGGAACCTGATTGCCCCTGGGTTACTCCCGACTTCTAAGGCTTTGTTAATTATGCGGCAATATGAGCTTAGTGATGATGCGTTAATTGCTGCAGAAATACCTTTATGTGAGACTTTTGATTTGAAAGGAACATAAAAAGGGCCGTCGCCATTATACACTGTATAGCTAAAAGTTTGTAGACCCCTCACCAACACATGCAGGGAAATTGTAGCTCAGTGGATAAGGTGTTGGCCTGCTGGCCAGAATATCGGGGGCTTGATTCCCAGCACCACCAAGCTGCCACCGCTGGGCCCCTGAGCAAGGCCCTTAACCCTAAACTGCTCAGTTGGATAAATGAGATAAATGTAAGTCGCTCTGGATAAGGGCATCTGCCAATGTGTTTACTTTGTCTGTAAGTATGGTTCATAGCATTTACATTATTCCTTTACTGGAAGGCTTAAGAGGCTTAAACACTGTGCACAAAGCCCCTGAGCTCCATTAAGACATCGTGTGTCATGGCTGGAGTGGAAGAGAACTGGAGTGAACTCAACCTCACTTGAACACATTCTCACCCAACATTAGTGCCTGATTTCACTAATGCTGTTGTGGATGAACGAGCAAATCCAAAATGCTCCGAATGTAGTGGAAAGCTTGCCCAAAAGTGTAGAGGTTATAATAGGAGTAAGAGAGGCTAAATCTAGAATAGAATCGATTGCATAATAATTCCATGGATTTCCATATAATAACATATGGAGGTGATGGCGAGGTATCCCAATAATCCCAAAAAGTAAGTATACTGTTGTTGGTATCTTATTAACTCTTGACATTACAAAGCATTTCACTGCATGTTGTACTATGTATGATGTACATGTGACAAATAAACTTTTAACTTGAACATTATGCTGTGGAATCTGGGGCATTTTTACATAAAAATGTTTCGGAACTAATACCCATGTAGACCCCAGAAAACATATCGCTATAAATGCTAGTGACCCAGAACTGTTACTCCACATGAGAATGCTGCTTTGTAGTAGGTCCTAAGCCAAAGGTCTTAAATGCTGATGTGGATAAATACATCTCACGACTTTGAGCAAAGTAGTGTGTGAGCGAGGCGAGTAAGTAAAAGAGAGGTTGTTAGCACTATGTTATATGGCTGAGATACAGAGGCACTTCAGGCCCCGAGGCAGTGGAGGAAGATCTGCAGCTTTCTGAGGGAAGTAGCATCCAGTTCGATGCTTTAACCTTGTGGGAGGCCAAGTGCATGACCTCAACACCGGCTGCATAGATAATGCTGGAAATACTGGATTGGGAAACTTCGAGCGTTCTATACATCATTTTTATATATAGAACCTTTAATTATTTCTAAGCTATAGAAATGGACTTGGTTAGCACGTTTGATTCCTGCTACTTCCCTGATACTGTAATTCAGTATTGAAATACTGTATAATCCCATAGAAAAAGGTGGAAGAGAGGGCAAACTGACAGGGTGTGATGGTTCAATGGTTAAAAGGCTCTGGGTCAGTGATCAGAGATCAGAGGGTCGGGGGTTCAAGCCTCGCACCAGGCAAGCTACCATCATTGGGTCCTTGAGCAAGGCCCTTAACCTCACTTGCTCCAGGGGTGCCGTTCGTTCTGGTTGACCCTGCGCTCTGACCCCAGCGTTCAAGTTCATATGCTGGGATATGCGGAATACAAACATTTCACTGCGTGTATGTGATAAATATGCTCTGAAAATGAAAAATGTATTTAATTAGACTTCAACTGTCAGTCAATAACACAAAGCAAATTGCCTAACACTGAGTATTAACTAATGCATGCAACATAGGTGTGTGTTAATTGCTCGTTGTTAAGTGTTGCATACTATATTACATACTTCTTAAGCACCTCCTACATTTGAGTTAGTACAAACTTCCCGATGGTACATATAGAAGTATGGCTTTTCTGTGTTGCTGGAGGAGTTTGTTGTCAAAGCAAACACACCTTCCAAAAAAAATCCAAGCGCAGCTGGCCAACCAGATTAACTGTCCAGATGCTGAATTTGTTTCCAAGTTCTGTCCCATTTGTAGCAGATGTTCAGTCAACAGTTTGTGGGTATGACCTTTAATCCTGAGACTAGGTTGAAGTTCAACTCTGTTTTCCCCCTAATGTAAAATCAGACTCTCAATATGACTGTCAAATGTGGTGTTGGATAAGTTTCAAATTTTTTCCAACTTTATTTATCACAAAGCAGCTATACAAAAATGGAGACGCCGCATTTCATAGATATAAAATAAGAAAGCCAGAGTTAACATGAGGGTGAAACCCTGGGAGCAGCCAGGTACTAAAGTAGAGCTGCATCAGTAGCAGTTTAGTGTTTAAAGCAGTAAGCAACCGGCTTAGTATAAGTGTGTGGTTTTCCCAGGGATCCACCTCGCTGCACATTTTGTATGTATCTGTTCTCTCTACTACAGTGTTTAGTTAAATGCTGTCTCATAACATGCTGCTGATCTGAATCAGGTACGTTAAATAAAGAACACACGCATGTGCAGAGCAGTGGGTCCGCACGACCGACGTTGAGAACCACTGGCATAATTAAATCAAGGCCATTATCAATCATGATGATAAGCTCTGGTTATGCATCCCAAATTTACATAAACTCCCACCTGGATTTTTCTCTTTTTTTTTTTTTCTTCTTTTGCACGCAATAAAGCAAACGCTGCTATATACAGAAGAGCTTGTAATTATTGAAAATTGTCTGCAGATTTGGCCAAGGTGCCATCTTTGATTCACGTGTGTCCTACATGCGAGTATAGCTATAATAAAAAGTTATTACATGTCTGTCTACAGTGGTAAGCGTTTAATAGAAGAATTCTGTAATTGGTCATATCTTTAGCTCGTCATGTTGGTTACCTTGTAGAGAAGTACGGTTTGCTGAGGAGAGCAGGTTTAATTCTGGTAGAACTTCTTATGTGAATGCTTTTTTTTTTTTTTTTTTTTTTTTTTCCGTTGTTTACTTTTGCAGGTTTCTTGCCTTAAGCTCTTCATGCTGAGTTGTCTGTTTTAGGTTACTGAATTTCTCAGGTTACTGCTGGTGAAGGAGAACTGTAGTTCCTCATCTTGATACTTTCACAGAGGACAGTTTGCTGTCTGCTCAGCTTTGATTGCCATCATTAATCATAACGTACATAAAGATATTGCTTTGTCGTGTCCGGGTATTCATGTGGGCCGTCCATAATCGCTGAGAGCTGCAAAGTTCAGTAAACTTTGCAACAAAGACTTCTCCACAAGCTGAGAATGCGTAAAAATCTTTTCATTCTATCCTTCCGTTCAGTGTAGCTAAAAATGAGTTTTGCATTTTGATGAGCTTTATTCCCTTTCTTGGGCCTCATCCGCCACCCGAATGACCTTCTGGATTAGCACGTTTGTAGTCTCGCAGCAGGAGAGTCACTGCCCAGCTAGGGATGATGGGATTTGGCAGAAGTAAGCCGATTTTTCTGTCGTATTCTTGACATCTATGGTCTTTACTTCTTCAGCAACAGTGAGCTCCAGCCTTAATCTCAGGCAGATAAAGTGTGTTCCATCCTTAGTCCTTACAGGCCCGTTCTATTTCAATACAGCCTTCATTCTCCATGAGCGCGCATTCTCTATTCATTTACTGTTTAGAACAGTAACATCGATCGGCTATGGATTTCTCTTAGTCTTTTCTTTCTTCCTTTCATTTCCCATCTTTTCTTTCCTTTCTTTCCTTTTTTTCTTTCCTTTCTTTCCTTTCTTTCCTTTCCCTTCCTTCTTTCCTTTCCTTCTTTTCTTTTTTTTCTTTCCTCCTTTCCTTTCCTTTTTTCCTTTCCCCTCCTTTCTTTCCTTTTTTTCTTTCCTCCTTTCCTTTTTTCCCTTCCTTTCCTTCTTGCCGTTTCCTTTTTTCCTTCCCTTCTCTTCGCCATCCATCTGTGATCCCGCCGTGTGAGTGAGTAGACACTGCTGTTTTGCTTACACACAAATCAATGACAAATTGGCTTTCTACAAAGATCGCAATGACTGCCGCTGGAACAAGCTTTGAAAGAGCACTGCAATTGGAATCGACTCGGTGCATCAAGCGCCACGTTATGCTGAAGTGAAACACCGGTGATGCATTTGTATAAAGCGTTTCTCCCTCCCTATACCACGATCTGTTTTTATCACCTCTTTTTGCAGGCCTGGTGGAAATTTATTTTAGCACTCTTCCCACAGTTTCACTCGGGTGATTCACTGCGCTCCTGAGCCAAAAATAGTTTTAATTAAGCAATCTGTTCTGAAGGCATCTCATCTCGCCACATGCCTCTGACAAAAATAAAGAATTAACTCAAGAAACCGGTTTCTAATGAAATGAAAATATTGGTTGAACCGGCTGAATCCTTCTAAATTAACGGTTATTTTTAGGCTATTTGTCTCGCAGAGAGCTCTTTCATAATTTGTGCCTACTATAAAGAAATGATCAGTGGCATTATATCGTCTTTGTGTCTGAGTCACACTTTTGGGGCTATGCAGCGTAAGGAAGAAATGCACAGGAGTGGATGATATTGGCTGCAATCAGAAAAATCCCAGGCTCACATGATTGGTGACTCGGTACACTATATAGGCACCTTCCAGCACACCCACATAAGCGTGTTCTCCCCAAACCTTTGCCACAAAGTTAGAAGCAAAGCACACAGTTGTCTAGAATGGATTTGTATGTTTGGGCATTTTTGAACATTTATAGCATTTGGCAAACGCTCTTATCCAGAGCGACTTATATCCGAGCAGTTGAGGGTTAAGGGCCTTGCTCAGGGGCCCAACAGTGGTAGCTTGGCAGTGCTGTGAATTGAACCTTGGTCTTCTGATGAGCAGTCCATAACCTTAACCGAGCTACCACTTCCCCTATTACATTATATCACATTTTCCAGCATGAAAAAGCCCCTGATCTGCACCTTATCTGCCATAGTGGTCCCGGGAACATTCGCACTCCGATTCACAACACTTCATTTACACCCCAGCATGAAAACCACATACAATTGCAGGAATACAGGTATTTCAGGACCACGGAAGCTGTAGCCAACTCAATACATTCTGGTCCAAGTCTGGCTATAATAATGCTAATAATAATAATAATACATTTTATTTATAATGCACTTTACATTTTAAAGAAAATCTCAGTGCTGCAGAGAGAGAATAAAACATTTAAGAAGCCGGGGGTAAAACAGCTGCCAAAGAGTAAAACAGTTTAAACATAACCTTAAAATGGATGTTAGTTTAAACATTAAAAACTTTTTTTAAAAGATGCGTCTTAAGGCCCTTTTAAAAGACATCAGTTCTCTGTGGGACCCTCATATGTTCAGGGAGGGCATTCCACAGGCGAGGGGCTGCGGCACAGAAGGCTCTATCCCTGATGGGACGGGTCTTAGTCCTGGGCGGATGGAGACGATGGGTGTGTGTCGAACAGAGTGAACGTGCTGACATCTGTGGCTTAAGGAGCTCTTTTAGATAAGTGCGGGCGTTACCATGGATACACTGATGTGTGAGGAGAGAGACACTATTCTCAATCCGGCCCGAAACTGGAAGACAATGTAACGATTTTAAAATTGGTGTGATATGTTCGTATTTACGCACTCTCATCAGGATCCTAGCAGCACTGTTGTGTATGTGCTGAAGTTTCTGTATGTTCTTACTAGGAATCCCGATGAGAAGAGCGTTACAGTAATCCAGGCCCAAGGAGACAAAGGTGTGGAGTTTCTCAGCGTCATGTGGAGTAAGTGTGGAGCGGAGTTTAGCTATATTCCTGAGGTGGAAGAAAGATGTTTTACAGAGGTGTTTGATATGGGCCTCAAAGTTAAGTGAGGGTCAAACCTGATGCCTAGAATAGTTACTGTTGGCAATAGAGGAATGTCCTGAGAAGAGAATTTAATACAGGTTATGGTCGATGATCTGATCTGGGGAGGGGAACCAATGAGAATGACCTCTGTTTTTGAACTGTTCAGCTAGAGAAAATTAGAGTTCTTCTATGCACTAATCTCATCCAGACAGTTGATAGTCATTTATGACTAATGCTGTTGATGATGGTGAAAGTGTTAATTTTCATATATAATTGTGTCATCAACATAACAATGGTTGATGTCTGAGCGGCCGATGTCTTTGCCGAGGGGTAGCATGTAGACAATGAATAAAGTAGGCCCAAGAACTGAGCCCTGTGGCACCCCACAGGAGTAGCCTCCAAGAAGCTTCAGAGTAATGCCGAAAAGCCAAACTGCTGGCCGGCAGTTGGTACAGACAAGATGAAGAAACTGAAAGGGAAGAAAGAATTTTAACAATTTTATTCCTAAAAAAGGTCATAAAATCATTACCATGTTCTTCTGTAGCTCCTGTGAGTGGAGCTGTTTGAGGTTTAAAATGTTGATTAATTGTAGTGAATAGCTGTCTCGAATTTCCGGCACTATTCTGGAATTTTTTTTTTTTAAATACTGTCGCCGTGCTTCATTGATTGATTTCAAATATGATTTTTGGTGATCCCGATAGGCCAGCTTGTGAGCAGTCATTTAAGAAGATTTGGACCGCCGTTCCGGGACTCGTACAGCTGCCTTCATATTCCGCAGGTCACCTGTGAACCAAGGAGCTGGACGGGAAAATGTAACAGTTCTGACTATAAAGGGTGCGTGAAGATCCAAAATTCTGCTCAAAGTCTTATTATATATTTCCACAGATTCAGTAACCGATGAGGTATTTGCTTTTAGGGTTAGGGTTAGGGTTAGGCATTTAGGCTTAATGTAAGAAGACAGAAAAGACAGTTCCATGGCGATAACCTCATGGTTAGATGCACTCAAATCATACACAAATGGTGGTGCACTTGGAGGGGCAGAGTCCGTAATGACCAGATCGAGAATGTTGCCCTTGGCATGTGTAGGAACATCAACATACAGTATATTGTCTAACGTTTAAACAATCCAATACGTGCATGAATTCAGAAGCAAAATGGCAGGAAGGCTTGTTAACATGGATGTTAAAATCTCCCATTATTATTAGATTGGATGTGGTTCACAAATAGTTGAAAGTAAATTTTGCAACTCTGAAATGAAGCATGGGTTTGATTTGGGTGGCCGGTAGATTAATAACACTGTCATTAAAAAAGGGGGTTTACTTCAGAATGCCAGACATTCAAAAGAAGACAGCTCAGAGAGGGCCAAATTGGAAATGTCCAAATGGCTGCGGAGACACCAGAGTATGATACGCACATCAGTAGCCAGTCCACCTACCAGCATGCATGGAGAACCCTGTTCTTTTTCTTGTTCCTGAATACAAAGAAGTCTGTATTCATATAAAGGAATGGAATGTATGTTGTATTCCCTATCTGGAAAACTATACGGTTTGTAGAGCTGCTGTGTTTGGCTGGATGGATGTGATCTGTCAGATACTCTTTAGAGAGATAGATCTTCTGCCTACACTGACAAAAACCTCATGGAATTTACAAAGTTTGAAAGCATCCATTAGTTCCATGCGTCCATTTCACACAAGCTCAGAAGCAAACCCAGATGTTGATGTGTAGTGACATTGCCACACATG
Source organism: Liobagrus marginatus (assembly GCA_028566295.1). Taxonomy (NCBI): domain Eukaryota; kingdom Metazoa; phylum Chordata; class Actinopteri; order Siluriformes; family Amblycipitidae; genus Liobagrus; species Liobagrus marginatus. The sequence continues at coordinate 13,009,635 of JAOUQX010000040.1, forward strand.
ATTTAATCAGGTTTATTCATTTCTTCCACGAACATCCTCACACATTATTTAGAATGTAATTGGATCATGTTAACACTACGGAAACTGATTGCGCTCGCATCATAATATAAGCTAATAATTAGTTTAGGTTTACAGCATTTGTCAGACGCCCATATTCAGATCAACTTGCATATATCCAACTGAGCAGTTGAGGGTTAAGGGCCTTGCACAGGGACCCAGGAGTGGTAGCTTGGTGGTGCTGGGACACAAACCCCGGCCTTCAGATCAGCAGTCCAACATTCTATTTACATTTACAGTATTTAGCAGCTTATTATTACTAAAATACTATTACTCAAAATAGTAATATTTAAATTAAGTTAAATTTAGTGTAAGCATGAAATCGGTTTTGTGAGAAACTATACTTTACGTAGATTATACATATTTGTTTCAAATCTGACTGAACACACATTGTAGTGGGTCAATGCTTAAGGCTTTGGGTTAATCCTCTGTAGAGAACATCTGTAGGGTTCTTAACCCTCTGCTGATTCTAACAAGTTAAGATATGCACAAAATAATTGTGGCATATAAAGGCTTCCTCTTCTAGTATCCTTGAGGCTATAGCAAATTTTCAGCAAAGTTTTCAAAGCGGAGTTTCTGTAGTCAAGCCATGCCAGATCATCTCCATGTGTCCCATGATAATGTCTGAATCTGAATAAAACTTGGATTTATCTAAATCCTCACTGTTCTGGCGAGTAAAAGGAATGAACGCTGAACATATGGGAGATATTCAGTCCCGTGTTGATGAGATATGCCTTGATATGAAAAAATGTTGTTTTTTTAATATAGAAGTTAAGCTGTTGAAAGTCCATGGGTATCTGTGTTTGGCTGGAATGGTATGTTCCATTAGTGGCTGCTCTCGTGCTGATCTTTTGCCCAGACCTGACAAAATTCTGGATGAAGAACCTGTTGAAAGGTCTATAATCAGTTATAGGTTTTCTTCTTTCATCCGTCATTCCATTTCTCTGTCCACCCCTGAACCTATCCATCTTTCTAATCAGTATGGTCGACTGACCGCCAAGTCTCTGCTGGGTAATTTTATTACATGCTTTAAATAACTATAGAACTGTGCTTTAAAGTTTGGCAGTTTGAGAACCTGGATGAATCTTCTCCAGGTTTCTGCTGATATTTGGGAAATATTTTTATCCCTGATATTTTGGAAATGAAAAGGGACTAACCTCCATCTGTGAATTTCTCCAAAGAATATCCCACCATACCAAATTTAGAATGTCTTATTTTTTTTTTTTGGAAACTCATTTTTGTTTGTCTTTCGGTTTTTTGTGTATGTACAGTGGGTGTGTAAACCTGACATAACAGAAGGTCTTCACTGGCTTCTCAACTACTCTCCCAGTGGCTCAAAAAAAGATAGCATACCTGCTCCTGTCCCTTCAGGATTATCTTCGCTTTTTCAACTTCCTGTACTAGCACAAGCTGTGCAGTGTGTCTGTGTGTAAGCATGCAGGGGTGTGTAGGTGTGTGTCCTGCAAACCCCAGCTGTCTTCAAATATTTCACGCGATGACCATTCTACAGAGGATGCACCCTGTACCAATAGTCAGATAAATCATTCAGCAGCTCATAAGTTTTGGTTCTCTCACTTAACCCTTGGCCTCCCTCAGTGGATAAGGAATTATGGGTGTAAACAAAAGATGCTGCAGCAGCTATAAAAGTCAGCAGCAAAGGAAGAAATGGAGTTCGCTTCTGATTCTCTATGTAGCTGTTACCAGTTCATAAAAAGTAGTCCGTCGACATGTTTAAAAAACGATGTTTCTAAACAAATGCTAAACATTTGCCATTAAATGCTCATAATCGATTACGTTTCATTGACAAATCCTTAGTGGAAGTGTTTTATTGGTGGACAGCAGGCAGATCAGTTTTATTGACTTGTAAAACAGGACATCAGGATAAATTATGTGTGGGTGCATGACTGCAGGTTCTGTCAGGTCTGAGGTCCTGAAGGAGCTCATCTTGGATTCATTTTTTTTTTTTCAAATGTTAACCACTTTAATTCAACCTGAATTCATTTGTATAGCATTTTCAAGAATTGTCTCAAGGCAGCTTTGCAGAAATATAGAATTTAAATAATGAGAAAAACTGGTGAGGGTGAAGGAGAAACACCAGACTGGAGGAGGAACCCATCCTCATCTGAGTGACACAGAGTCCTGTCTACATACAGTTAGTCTGTATCCAAACAGAATTGTGACCAAAAGTGTTTGAGCAACTTATAAATCAGTAAAGTTTCCAAGTTGATTACAGGCGTAATGCTAATTTCATCATGCCAACCCTATGTAATGTCCAATGATGGAAACCCCGGGCACAATACCGAACGCTGCAGCTCGGAGACAGAAGTAGGACCTCAGCATGGATCATGAAGGTCCTAAGACGTGCTCAAAACACTGTGAGCTCAGGAGCAACACGTTAAGCTCGGCAGAGGCGCATTTCATCGGCTCAGGTTCATGGATATTTCCAAGCCTGTCCCGGAATCATTTGGTGCAGATGTGAACCAAGTTCACTGCAGGGCACTATGGAAATACTGATTCGTACCAAAGGTGTAATGGAGCACAGCTAGTCCACTTCCTGGCATGTGTTTTGGATACTAAGAGGAAACTGGAGAAACTGAAAGAAAGCTACAGGAACATGGGAGAACAATACATGCGGAACATGGAAGTGATTATGACCCGATTTAGCAGTCATAAAGGTCGGTCTGTAGCAAAACAAGTTACTATCTCCAAAAGGTGGTTTTCTTGCTTCAACCAGTAAGGCTTTCTATAATGTTCTCAGAAGTAGTCAGTGTATGCGATTGATTTTAAAAGCTTACTGAATGTTAAAGTTCATTATGTTGAATGTTAATCATTTTGACTTTTAAAACACTTATCTCTACTCATCTAATCAAATTTACATGCATGGCATTTGGCAGATGCCCTTATGTGGAGCAAACGGGGGTTTGAACTCTCGACCTTGCGATAACTGCTTTAACACTAAGCTACAGCTTGCCCTTACGTTGTACAGGTATGTGTTCGGGTCACCTTGAATAAAATAGTAGGCTCGGAGTCAATTATTTAAATGACAATTGGGATTATCGAAATGTTTACTTGTTAAGTAGTCCTCACTGTAGTACGACATGGAGGTGTTTTCCGCACCAAATAATTCCTCCTTCATTCCTCCTCCATGGCTCTTAGGGATGACTGTGCACCAAAGCCGAAGATGCCATCGTTCATTCAGTCAGGCAGTGAGCCGAGACGCTGCACTGGATGTCATTTTGACACACACGCCACTGCTGAAGGCTGTGATTGATAGTTTGGTGATAGTTATTTGTCACCTGCCATTACAGCATGTGGCAATCCCCTGGTTGATTTTTATGCTGGGGAATGAGTTAAGCGAGATTTCTGCTTGTGTTGAAGGCACTATTTTTAATCCAGAGCTGGTGTTAAAACATGGAAAAAGCTTCATCATGTTCTCTGCATCTCCTAAGGCTTGGAGCCTTATTCATTTTTTTTGTAGTTTACCATTAATAAAATAAATGGAAAAGTTTTTGTTATTTTCTGTACCTGTACACTAGTACAGACAGTTTAGAACTTCGCATGTCTTTGAACTGCCAGAGAAATCTGGAGTACCCCTGAAAACCCCCAGAACACTGAGAGAACACGCAACGTTCTCATGGTAGCTCTGTGGCCATGATGTTGGACCACTGCATGAACGGTTGATTTTATATACAAGAACTAGCAATTTGTAACTGCTGGGCCCTTAAGCAAGGCCCCCCCTAAGCCGCTACTGCTCAGTTGTATAAGATAAATACGCCATGCTGGGAAAAGGTGTCTGCCAAATGGAAAACATGCAGACTGCAGACCGGAATTGGACCCTGAAGGTACAAGGCACGAGCAATTAAGCCACTGCCGCAGTGCAATTTAAATTTTTTGGTTTTTTTTTCCCCCCCTCAATTATTTCCAGCATTTGGGACATTTAAATATGTATGGTGCCATTTGAAATGATGATGTTAAAGAAAATGAACCAGAAATCAGATTGGACTAGACTATATAGCCAAACATTAGTTGATTCATGACCTACCAGTTCATCCACATTGGTGTTTACTTCCGAAAGTGTTACCACTCGTTGGCAGCCCACAGTTGTCCCACTGGAGCTAAAAGAACCAAACACTATTGTAGCATGACAATTCCCCTGTGCACAAAGCCCCTTCGTTCCATGCAGACATGGTGTGTTAAGATTGATGTGGAAGAATTCACGTGCACCTGAGTGAATCCACCGAACATATTTGGTATGAACTGGAACACCGACTGCACCCCCGGCCGTCTCACTTGACCTTAGAATCTGATCTCATTAATACTATTGTAGCTAAAACGAACCAATCCCCACAGCCAGTGCAAAGTCTTTCCAGAAATGCGAAGGTTATTATAGACTCGAGACTAAATCTGGACTTGAATGTTAAAAAGACACATACGGTATATATTTGATGGTGAGTTTTGCTAATACTTTCATCCATTTTGTGTAAATGCCATGTTTCGATTATTGAAATGTCCATTTGCTGTTTGTGTATTGCACATCGCACAACCTATTGCACATTGGATAGTGACCAAATGCCCCGTCGCGTATCTATTGCATTCATGGTAATAAAAAAAAAAAAATGCATTTTGTATTTGACAAACCAAGTTTGTTCATCAGCCTTATTCTGTAGCTAATGCGATCATATTATGTGCTTCTTTTCTTTTTGGTTGCTGTTTCTGAGCTGTACATCTTCTCGACATGCTTGCACTTTAAGCACTTAGAGCGAGACCGGTGTGTCATACGTGTGCCCGCAAAACCCTTCACACTTACTGAGGCATGAGCCGAGTTGCTTTAAAATTAGAAGCGAGCATGTTTGCCTGTCATTAGTGGTGTGAGCATTAGCTGCCGGCTATGTTTCTACTCGTTATCTAATTGATATGATCGGAGTTTAATTATCTTTTGTAGTTTGCACGCATGGTTTGTCTTTTGCGTTAGACTTTGGACTCTTAAAGAGGCATTTTCAATCTTGCCTGCTTTTGAGTGACTGGTCAAAACAGGGTGTTGATGCGGCACAGCGGTCATTATTGATTTGGAGAAAAGAAAAACAGGTTTCAACATGCTGCTTTGAGAAGTATAATAGTGGCATGTTTTGTGCCTCTGTTTTATAATGAAACGGAAAAAAAAAACCCACGAGACCCAAGCAGGCAATTCAGTCTCTACATAACGATGAGCTCAGTGGCCTTCGAAATCCTGTTTAGAGTATCAGCATAAATACAACACACAGCGACTTGACCTCATAACAAATCACAGGTGAAATCCATGATCCTGAAAAAGAGCCGTAAACAGAGTAGAGAAATCAGGCGAAGAAAAAGAGCAGGATGTGCCGGAAGGTTTCGTGACATCCTCTCGTAATACTGTAATGTTTTGTTTTTGATGAATTACATGCTAAAATCCATCTGCTGGTTTTAATGATTCCAGCATGAACAAACACTAACACACACGCACACGAGGGGCTACATCGCTATCGGGCACAATTAAGGGTGTAACGTGATTATTTTGATTAATCAGCGATTATTAGAACGATGAATCAATCACAAATATATTCTATTATATTTAATCTTAAGCAATTAATTTAGTTATGTGATTGCCATAATAACTGAAATAATGCAAGAAAATCATTGTAGCTTTAAAAAAAAAAAAAAATTTCCATTGAGCTGCAATTAACTTTCTGATTAATCGGTCGGCTTTGATCAATTTATTCAGTTTTTAATTAGTTAAACTAAGTTCCACACTCTAACAAATAAATAAAACAACAGACTCGTGTCACCTTTTGCGAATGTCACATTTTATTCTTATGTAGTTGTGTCCATTTGTAAATTAGTTATTTCTTTATTATTTCACTATATTAAAGAGTTAGCATTAGCTAGCTCCACACTGACTGGAGAGCTGATTTCTGGCAGTAAATTAAGTTATACATTCTAATTGAAAGTGACTTAAAAAAGTGCGGTTTAGATTAAAGGAGACTTTAAAGGTGACCCTAACCCTAAGTGACACTTTTATTTTTATATTTTTATCTACAGTTCTATACAGTTATAAGATGCTTTAAAGTAGTTTAAATAATCGGGAGGTGACTGAACTTCACTTTATGCTAGGCTAAGTTGTGTTCTTAACTTCTGCTTTCTAACCGCTGCCGTTTTCGCCGTGTTCATTTGGTTTATAGAGGAAAGCAGAAAGCAGTTCATCTAAACGACAGCAGATTTTGTTTGTAGTTTAGTAAAAGCTGCTCAAACTCCACTGGTACGGCTTTGTTTACATTTACAAATCCCGATATTCTCATAAGGACTGTGTCTTCTAGACTGAATTACAGTCTTGTGCCACACTGGTTAAACCGTACTACTGCAGATCCTTACAATAGGCCATATAAAACCAAACGACAAAAATCTATCATATCAACAATTTTAATGTGGATGTTTGCGTACAAGATATGATATATTCTCAGAAAATGAATCTCGTTCTATTTCTGTAACGAGGAGAATATGTTCAGAAGATTTAAACCAGGCGTAGCAAACTCCTGGAGGACCACAGCCCTGCAGAGTTTAGTTCCAGCTCTGCTTCAATACACGTCATGCCTGAAGGACTTCATTAGCTGAATCAGGTGTGCTTCATTTGGGTTGAGAGCTGTGGCCCTCCAGGAACTGGGTTTGTCCCCCTGCTTTAAACTGAAGCAGCCGAATATAACTGGTGGCTCTCCTTTATCCACCATAACTACTTCCAACCTGAATGTGTACTATACATGCATGAAGGTTTTATTTAATCCATTGAGCTATTGGCTTGTTCGTTACCAATATTAGATGATTTTTTTTAGTACTTTATTAGAATGCATGTCAACGAAGCTATTGCAGCCGTTCAAATTTTTTTAAAACTTCGTTTTATTCTTGTTTTTTTTAAATACGAAAACGCAGTATATGACTAAGAAATTCATGGTGTATGAAGTAGATTGTGGTTGTGCTGAGGAGTCATCTAATAAGCAAATTTGGCGTCCTTGCTTCTCATGAATGAGTGCATGCTTGTGGGTGAATGAATTCCTCCACCGGGCTGTGTAGCGCTTTAGGAAAGGTAGAAGGCTCAAGAAGATTAAAAACATGGCAGTACGTACTTCAGAGTAAAAGAGTGGTGGTGGGAATGTTTCCTTAGGAATGTCTAGTTTACGGTCAGATTTTCATGGTATTGTCTTTTGCTACTTCCATATTGGAAGTGAAGTGAGCTGGTTCTATTGTGAATGAAAAGCAGATTGGATTTTATCTTATTATAAGATAGTGTGTCGTGCTGTTTTACGGTGAGGGGTGTTGGATATTGCTGGAGTTAAATTCTGGCGTTTAAATGAAAAATTAATAATAGATTTGCATGGAATTTTTTATTTTTTTTTGGTTTGTTACACCAACACCTGACCGTTACACTCAGTGGTGCTTGTTGAGTATCCAACCCCAGATTATCTGTTATTCTAACCTCCACTCCTCTGAGAAGCATAAGCATGGCTAAAACCCTGCTAGCTAAGTGTGAATTTCTCACACGGCGATTGTCACAGTTTAATCATGTGGCCTGGTTGTTGTGTTCGGTTAAGGATATATTCCTATTCATTTGGGTTTGTAATCTAATCCCGTCTGTAAAAAGCCAGAGAATGGAGTCTTTTTACATGCACTTTTTTTTCTTCTTCTTTTTCACTTTATTTCAGGAACACCTTTAGCATGTTGCACTATATATGCTTCTAAAATATATAACAATTTTATAATATCTGTTTTTTTTTTTTTTTTTTTTTTTTTTTTTAAAACCCCCCCCAGACCTCGGCTCAACATACATTTCAACAATTTATATCCACAAAGAAATCCATTACATGTATAGAAAATGAACTGTTCTTTTACATATTAGTCGTAAAAGGGATTAATTGCTTATTTATCCAGTTAAGGCATTATAAATTGAAAAATGGGGACTTTTGAGCAATGACCAGCTTGTCTGTATTGTGGCCTTGTTTATAAAGATTGAGTGATATAGAATTGTATTTGCGCAGCAATACTGCGCGAGAGCCGACCGTCAATATTTAATTCAGTCTGTCCATAGAGATCGATCGAGTGTAATGCTGTTCCAGTGGGCGAGCAGCAGCTGGTGCAGTTTGGCGTTTAACTCAGTTAAACATACTGGACCCAGTGCTTTTTGTCATACTTTAAGTTTAACTTCAGGCCAAGCCGTGGTAAGCTTCTTTATGTGGCAATGTATTATAACACCCTCTTTTTATTAACAGCCTTAAAAAAAAATGCCAAATGCATTGGCAACCTGGCAAGGCTTTGTAAAGGTGATTTCTATCTGACCCGCCTTCCCCAAACTGTTACCGCACAGTTGCCTAGATTCTGTTTCTGAATGTCTTTGTATGTTGTGACATTATATTTTCCCTTCTCAAAACACTGCACTGGGGCATTGTCATGATGGAGCATAGTGTGTTTTGGTTGGTGTGGAAGTAATCGATTGTCTTGAACGCCTCTGGAAAAAAGAACTGGAACACTGACTGCACTCCAGACCTCCTCACTGGACATTAGTGTCTGATCGCACCGATGCCATTGAGTGAGGCTAAATCTGGAATAGGAATTTGCACTTAATGAACAATGATGAATGCAGCGGAAGCTAAATTCTTGGCACAAACATTCTAGTACAGGACTACTCAATTGGCGGCCCGAGCCGATTTGTCCCGGCCCTTCAAAATGCAGTGTGAAGAAGTTATCTCTATAATAAACTTAGTTTAGTCGTACATCAAGCCCTTGAGTTATGAAGTGACGCGCATCTGTTTGACACAGGAGCTATAGAGCTGTAGCACAGAACATAAGCCACGTGACGTTAGGCGAGGGGCGTGAGCAGCCTCCTGTGAGACGCGATGACTAACAGGATGCTGATGCATGAGAACTTTTGCTAGTTTCATTCATTCTGTTGGTTGATTTCTTTCTTTATCCCCCCCCCCCCCCCCCAAATGTATTGCCTCATAATGTTTGGCTCTACTTGCACACGCGAGTCCTCATTCTCACACATATGAATGCCATTAAAACGAGTAATCACAGATCCCTCACAGCCCAGCACCTGCACTACTAGTATGTGTATTGCACTGATGACACATGCGCCCGATTTCACTGCTCTGGCAAAATATAAAAAAAATGATTTCTAGGCAGCTTAAATGTTTGCCAGTTATTGAGAAGGCTGTTGTCGTTTAAATAGGACTAATGAAATAATTTCCCTTGACAAACAATAGCATAAAATAATGTTGCTTTTCATATTATGAATGTATTTGTTTTGTCTTAGTTAAATGAGTGTGATAAGGCTCTCTGTTTTACCCATTTGAATGTGGAAAAGTTGCTGACTTGGGGATCTTACAATGCACTAATGTTGTTATGCAGTTTCACAATTCTGTATTTGAATGTTTGAATGAAGAAAAAAACCTACTTGGGTATCATATAATGCACTGATGCTATGCAGCTTCAAAATACAACATGATCATGTTTAAATGTAAAAGAACTGTCTATTGGGTGTCTTATGGTGCAAAAAAATACAACCCATGGGCTTCTATATTTCTGTTGTGTTATCATTCCTATTCCAAACGATCTCTCTCCGGCCCCTCATTTGGGATGCTTTTCATGCACAGGCCCCATGACAGACTAATTAAATAGCCCTGCTCTAGTATCAAGGTCAGTAACTTTTGTCTTTTACTCATTTTTACCTTTTTATGCTTCATCGAAATAAAAACAACTGCGTCTCACTGTTCTAATATATTTAAGCTGTTTTTGTCAGAACAGACATGTAACCATAAGTAATAGAGGACAGCGAGACAGCCTGGGAAATCGATTTTTCTCCAGAGCAGGTTAGCATATCTCTCCCGTTATCCAGATAGCTATTTTATGGAAACACAGTCTCTATCTGAGAGCGTGCAGGCATGTCATGTGCAGCCAGCCGTGCCACTCGTGCAGGATGAATGCGTTCCGCTCCATCGGCATGCTCACAGTGAACAGGAGATTAGCAACAGATTAGACCCACGCCTTGTTTATTTATTTATTTATTTATCTATTGCTTATTCCAAGTACGCAATGAGTTGCGAGTGTATCAGGCAAAGAAATACCCTTGGGCCCATCAGAAAGCAGTGGACTATAGCCAGCAATGACACATCCTGCAGTCTATTTATAGCACCCGAGCCCACACTGTTGGTTTCTATATCGTGGGCGCTTGAGTGATTCAGTATTGGGGCAATTATACTGCAGTAGGCTCGCTCGCTCGCTCTTCCTCTGTCTCCCTGCATCTCGCTATAGCTTAGCACAAAGAAATGAGTACTGGTTGTGTGTTACAGGCCTGGGGTTGGAACAGATCATATGTAGTAAGTTTCAAAGTTTATTGGTCACATGTACATTATACGTGGTACAACATACAGTGAAATGCACCATAGTAATATGTAATCATGGTCCCCATTGGTCAAGATGCTTCGTGCTGAAATATATACAAAATAAAACTCATTATTTAAGTGTATTATAGTGTTCAGCCTGTTTACAATAAATGTAGAGATTTTAGTTCTTTTATTTTTGGTCCCAGAATATCCCATCAAATGAACATGACAATACTATTATACATTATGATGATATAATATAGTGGTTTTGAGTAACTAACTCAAACAGATCAATATCCACAAGAGCTCAGTCATAAATAATCAAATGATCAATAATAATGAAAAAAAAGTGAGAGTAACTAAAAGACAAAGAAAGTAAATGGGGGAACAAAATCAATGACTGACCCTCTGTCTACACCGATAATGTACAATCAGAGCTGCTTAAATGGCTGCTAGGATATAATACAGCGGTCTTCTGAGAGGAATGAATTCCCTGTCTTCACACTTCCATTACCTTAAAGTTAACTTTTTTGAAAGCACCTCAGGCTGAGCAGTGAGGGTCCGGTTCCTTGACACCGTGCACATATTAACATATACTGATTTATTTTTCTGTTATATTTTAGGAACTCTTTTCTTTTTTTTTTTTTTTTTTTTTTACCGCAGGCGTGTGTCCGAAGTGGTGTAGCGTCTGTACCTACTGCATTCAGTTAAGTGTCTACTGCTCAGCTGTTGATGCAGTATGTACTGAATAGTGTGTGTATTATGTGTGGAGTAGAATACATTCTGGATATACTACATCAGTTATGTTGGAATTGACGTGATGTTGGGTAGGGTTGTCATAGCAACCACTGCATCGTTTATTTATATTTAGTTGTTAATTGTGTGTGTGTGTGTGTGTGTGTGTGTGTGTGTGTGTGTGTGTGTGTGTGTGTGTGTGTGTGTGTGTGTGTG
>JAOUQX010000040.1:13111067-13123376 GCA_028566295.1 Liobagrus marginatus
AGTCTATATTGTATGCGTACAGTGAGTGTAAGTATAGGTACAGTGCTTGTGTATATGCAGTGTGCAAATAAAATGAAATGTAGTTTTGTTTGTGATAAAGTCTCCAGATGAATATAATGATGTGTAAATGGCATAAAAACATGTTGGTTCTGGGCAAACACACCTGTGTCTAAGAAAAAGAGCATGAAATTGCCCATGCATTATTATAGTTCTACTGGATGTATTAGATAGACATAAATGATTACTAACAATTTAAAAATGGTCATTATCTGTACAAGTGCTCCTCCATTTCCAGATGTACAGCATACTACTGTATGTATAGCACAACTGTAAAACTTATACACCAGGAGGAAACTTACATTCCCCACTGTAATGCTCATCTGCTTCCCATCTTGTTCTTCTTTCAGCTCTAGTAAAAACATTATTTGACATTTAAGGTATGCACAGGAAGCCAGCGTTGCCTCTGACATCATGCTTTAATATCAGTTTGAATCTGTACACAAATAAAAGAGAATTTGATTTACTGTTTATATGGTGTTCTTTTTTTTTTTTTTAAGAACATATCATTAATATTCTGTTATTTGATGTCAGTTGCTTAATGTCTAAATTATCTTTTTTTTTTTTATTCCTCCGCATTAATACACCATAAAGAACATTAACTAACCGACACGCTTGCATTAGTTTTTAATAATAAAGCAGAAATGCCAAATAGTCAATGTTCAGACAAGTGCTAAGTTAAATAAAATATAAAAAAAATATATTCAACATAGGTTAAAAGCATTAATAGAATTAATTCATTAAAAGAATGAAAGCATTCTTTGATTGTGTTCACGATCGTGTCCTTGTATTGTATTCCTTCTGATCATTGAATAATAAAGCAATAAGTAAAAAGCGAAGAGGCATTGTTATTCAAATATATATACTGGTTGCTTTATAAACCAGTTACTACATATTTATGGCAAGGTATCATTTTAATTTTAAAAGTGCAATAACAAATAATCATGATGTTCTTCAGCAATGTTTAGCAGAACAAGTGCCAAGACACACACAACACACCAATCCAAAAATGATTTGGATTGATGACATGTATTCAATGCTGTGTTTAACATCTGTTATGTTAGTCTTAAATGTTAAAGTTAATATCCCTGAGATATTTTCATTTATGACCTTGTAAACTCACCCTTTAAATCATTAAATCAGGCGTTGATTAATGCACACAGTTTCATGGGTGTCTGTGGGTATGTGCTGTGCAGGGATCAGTAACGCAGAAGCGCGCCAACCAGGAAAAGCTCCTAACTTCAGCGTGAACTGGGCCGTAGGCGACCAGGGTTTAGAGGTCATTAACGCAACCACGGGTAAGGACGACATGGGCCGGCCTTCACGCCTCTGCAAGCATGCGCTCTACAGCCGCTGGGTCCGACTGCACTCAAAGGTACGCTTACTGTATACCACTACATAGATTGTACAGAATCACAAATGCATGTTGCACACACACATGCACTTTATTCATAAACATAAAGAGCTTACTTGCCAAGTATGTTTGCGTGCAAAAGAATTCACATCATAGTAAAAATTAAAAATTGAACGTTAAAAATGTATAAGGGCCCAGTAAAGTTAATGCTGAATAAACATGTTTACAGATATGTGTGAGGGTTAATGCAGTGATTAATGATATATACAGCTACTATGAATAAATGGGAATTATATTTACGTTAGATGTTGAAATACATCACGAAGGGATGCTTTGTGTGGCATTTTAACGAATCACTAGAAAACGCATCTTCTGTGACTAGATGTTCTATGAACAGTTGTGAGAGATGTGTATGTGAAATGTCTCTGCGGTTTTCCTTATTCGGGAAGTGTATAGGTCCTAGCGGGAGGGGAAGAGAGCACTAATAATCCTCTCAGCAGTCCGGACTGTCCGTTGTTATTTGCTTATATTTAATTTGGTAGATGGACCAAACCAAACAGCTATTGAAGTCTTCCTTTATTTACACATCATGTCGATGTATTCATATTCATAATGTCAGTAATTGTTTTACATTAATATGCTGAATTTTTTCGAACCCGGCCCGTGGTCATTTCTTGATCCCTTCCCACTCCACTCTCTCTCCCCCACTTCATTTCACCACTGTCAGGTCCCTAAAGGCGTAAAAGACCAAAAATAAATCTATAAAGAATAGAAAGTGTGTGTGGAGACGGTGTGAGAGACAGTACACTTTTCAGAGGATTAGTTGTGGTGATGTTGGAGTCATGTGATTTGTTTACATTATCGTTATATATTAGGTTAACGTGTCGGCCTAATATTCAGCGGGTAGTGAGTTTAACTCCCTGGACCCACCATGCTGCCACTGCTGAGACTTTAAACAAGACAATTAACCCTCAATCGCTTGTGCATTTACATTTACAGCATTTGATAGATGCCCTTATCCAGAGCGACTTCGATTTCTCTCATTTATCTAACCGAGCAGGTCAGGCTTAAGGACCTTGCTCAGGGTGTCTACCAAAATGCCATAAAGGAATAGAAATAAATAATCAAAAGCATTTAAAGTGTTTAAAAAAGGTTTGTAGGTCCCAGAGCTGATTTTCTGCAATAATACAAAAGCTAGTGAAAAATTCCTTGTGTTGTGTGGCTGGCTTTTTTTTTTTTACTCGGTTTTGATCTGGCATCATCACAATTCAGTACTAAACATGTTCAGCTGGAAGGTGGCAAATTTTTTTCGCCCACCATCGCTCACAAGTTCCTCTAGATCAGCATCACGCCACCCATCTGGTTAATTCCTAGCTTTAATCCGAGTCATACCACAGGAAAAGGGTTCAGATTCACCATCTCCGTGTGACGCATGTTCCACTGTCTCTCCTTAGCTCTCATCCACCTTGCGGATCAAAGTGGCCAAGCCGAGCTCCTACCACGAAGCCAAGCAGGCAGCAGTGGAGTATCACGACGCCAAGCAGACGCTCATCAAGGCCTTCCAGAAAGTCGGATTAGGGGCCTGGGTGAAAAAGCCTATCGAACAGGACCAGTTCTCTCTGAGCTCCTGAGGGGAAGAGCGACCGACGGGGCAGAGATCTAAATGACATCATTACAACCAGCTGTTGATATGTCACTTTGTGTGTGTGTGTGTGCGTGTGTGTGTGTGTGAGTTTTTGACTGTGTTGATTTCCAGCCAATCCACAGCCCTTTAGACTCTCACAGACCTGATTTTCATTCTTCTGTTGTTTTTAACACATGGTTATGTTTGGGGTCGTAAAAAGAACCCAGAGCACAGAATAGGATACAGTGTTCTATTTTACAACTGGAAAACAAAAAAAAAACACAAAGTCTGTCACTTTATTCGTGTTTAATGGGTTACGATTGCTTGCAACCTGTTGCGCTCATGTTTGGTGGCCTCGCAACATACACGTAGGTTTATGCTAATCATGTCGCTTGTAATTCCCACCCCATTACTAAAGAGCATCCTTTTGTTTTTAAACAACCCCTCACCCCTTAATATCAGTAGTTTCTTTCCTCATATGATGTAAGGGTAGTTTCAATTCGTGCCACAGCGTTTGTCTCTCTACAAGTCACACGGACTTGTGTTCCCTTTAAAGCCGACACGAACTTTTAACGCTCCAAATTCGAGGATTTAATTAACCTGCATTAAATTGAATGCAACCAAAGTTCATCCTTATGTCTCAGTGACATCCTGCATGTTTGGATCGGGTCATGTGGTACACGTCACTCTGATCAAGTGCCCGATTTTGTTGTTTTTTTTCTGGCCAAAATGTAGACGTGATGATGAAGCTGCCTTTTTTTGACCATTTTAGACGTTTCGATACTTTTACAGACGGATGTCTCGTGTTTTTTAAATAGCATGAACAACATTTGCGTGGAAGGAGCTCCTATTGGAAGCTTTGGCAACGCCAGCCTGTTCATTTCAACAATGCGTTGATCATTGTAGGTGGAAATGATAAAATATAATACCACGCTGCATCCTGATGTTGGGAGCAGCAGTGTGTTCTTAGTTGTGCATGTTTATTGTCTAAAGCTGTCTCTCTGCATGGAAAGAGGAGACGCTTTTCAGGGGTTTCAGTCGGGGCTTTTTTTTATTTGTTTGTTTGTTTGTTTGGGTGGTCATGAAATATTTTAGTGCCTGGTTATTTTTTTGGCACAAACTGTCCCTATAGCTGAATTCTGCTCATTGTGTCCCTGCTACTGAGGTCTACCTTCGTTATGCAAGATTCTTTTCCTGCTGTTTTTAAGCTTGTGCAATCTTTGATTAATGGCCAACAAACAGCAGCATGTGTTTGACTGATCCTGAAGTCATATATACAGGGGCATGATTTCTTGAATGATCTTTTTTCTTTCTTTCTTTCCATAAACTGCGGCATTCTTACTCGGGTTAAAAAGGAGCCTCGCTGTTCTCAAGGCACAAACTTTGAATTGTTCGGTTTATTTTCAAGGCAGCCGCTCGGTTTAATGAAAACGAAAAGGAAGGCCATGGCTTTATATTGAAATAAATGAAATCAGTGAATGTGGTTCACGGTAAATTGCTGTTTTTCACTTTTGGAATGCAGCTTAGTCACATGACCTCTGCAGCCAAGCGCCACTGGACTTATCGGATTCTCTGTCACAACTGTACAGAGAGAGACGTTGTTACGTGTGTGTGTGTGTGTGTGTGCGCGTACCTGCTGCTGAGCCCAACCGGCACTCTGTCAAGATGTCATGGCAACAGGATATGGAGATTGCTGTTGAATCTTCACCAAAGATGATGTCTTTTACTTTGGGTAAAGTGTAAACGTTATTTTTTAAAAGCAGTTGTTAATGCAACGTTCGGTGGGCATCTTCAAACCGGTCATCAAGGTTTTGCATATTCATTTACTAACATAGTTTACGTTTGTTTAACTGACTATCTTTGTGTTTTGCAGTGATATGAGAGCAGCTTCTTTCTCTGTGTTTGTTATATTGTAAATATTGTGAACCTCTCTGTGATCATCATGGACACAATACATAAAATATTTCTGGTTGTTCTATGACGACTATTTCTCCGTCACACATCTGCAGAAACAAAATAATCCTGTAATGGTAGTTTCTTTACCATTTGTTTTCTTTTCATTAAACCCATTGTATTGATTTATGTTCGACCGTAAAACTCCAGGACTGATAACAGTTGCCAGGCCTGTGTGACAACTAGCCTTCGACTAAACTCATGGCACACCAAGTAGCGCTGTGGTCCAATTAATCCGTGAAATCTCAAGTTCAGGTTTCGGCCTGTCTGGATTTTCACATAGTCTCTCAATGTCCACCTCTATCTTGTGTCCTCCACAGTCTCTTACAGAAGCATTAGTAGGTGGATGAGCAACTGGAAATTGGGATGTATGTCACACATTCTCATTTTTGTTTTTACTGTTCACCTGCTGTAAAGCTGCTTTGGGACAATGTGTATTGTTAAAAGCGCTTTATAAATCAAATTGAGTTGAATGGAAATTGCCCCTAGGTGTGAGTAGTGGGACGTGGTAGCTTATTGAAGATGGAGTTGTACAACCAAAAGAAATGAGGTCATGAGTTTGGAGCACAGAACTACCAAGCTGCCACTGCTGGGCCTTTCAGCAAGGCCCTTAACTACACAGTTTTTCGAATGAGGGGGAGGAAGGAAGGACAAGCTCTGGATTTTGGACCTTGAAGAGATAAGTCACTGAGTTAATTAATGAACGAATGTATAAATGCATTTATATTAATATTGAACCTATTTTTAACATTCAGGTCCTGAATACATTATTCCATATATAATGTATTAGGTAATAATAGCTATGAAATAGAGTAAAGAAATTCACTTATGCACTTATACACATTGTTTATTTATTTCTACACTCCAAAAACAAAACAAAAAAAGTAACTCCATTCTGCTGTAACACTACAACCACAGACCTGGCAACCAGCTGTCTTTGTTGTTTTTCTTTTCAAAATTATAATGCAGTTCTAAGTTTCCTCATTTTGTAACCAAGAGACAAGAATAATGTACAAATTTTTATTTTTTGTAAACCTTTCATCATCATGCTTTCATGCCCTCCGTCTGTAGCGTACCGATTCTCAAGCCTTTACTTCACACACACACACTACTGTTCTCTCTGAACTACCCAAGATGTCAGTGGATGATGTCATGAATACAATCCCCCAATCCCACACAATGCAGGACTTTTTCTTGTTTTTTAGAGGTCTGGAACAGGAGCATATTTCGTTTGAGTCATGACTCAGTGCTCTGGTCAGCTCTGTTCTGAGAGTGTTGTGATTAGTTGACTGTACGGTGGGGTACAGTGGTGCTGTACACTGCCTCCTCCTGCGTGTCCTCTGTAATATCCGTACACGGGCCACCTGCATGAGCTCCTCCACTGAAGCTGCACCCAGCATGATGACTATACAAGGACTTATATGTAGAAAAAACATAGATCTATATATATATATTTATATATATGTGTGTGTGTATATATATAAATATATATATAAATGGAGAAAAAATAAACAAGATATTAGTTTATATTTGTATATGAGTGGAGTTTTTCTTTCAGTTTCAAGCTTAATTAATGAAGCCAATTAGTCTAAAGCAGTGGTTCCTAACCTGGGGGTCACAAACCCCACTAAAGGTCTCTAAAGCTTTTCAATGGGTCGTCAAGCTGACTCGTTTGTCTATTTCTAATTGAGGTTGTTTTAGTTGTTTCCTATTTAACAGCGGCATAAATAATTTGTCTATTTTTTTTTTAAAAAGAATTCATAAAAAGAAAAGACATTTCATTAGTTAAAAAGCAGAGCATGAAAAGAAGTCTGTTCTTGTGAACTTTTGCAACTCAGTTAAACGTTTTTAATATGAGTGAAATGGATGCATTTGTTTGGTATTTACATTAACACATGAACAATTAACAGCAGCACATGTTAATCAGGTTTAGGGGAAAAAAAGTGGAACCTGTTAATGAAATAAACATTCTGCTTATGGATAGTTCGGCTAATTATTTGCATTCTGCTGTTTTTGCATCTATTAAAAACTTAATGACTGATAGTCACATTAAATGGCATGTGTCTGCTAGTGTGTTTGAATGGGGGGGATCTCCTGGAAAAAAGTTTGGGAACCACTGGTCTAAATATCCTGAGGAGTTTGGTAAAGGTTTTCTATCAAACTAACAACAGATGGTTTTCTTTTCAGAAAAGAATAAGATCGCTTTCTTGTACATTTAGAACATTCTGAGTTGGTGAGATTTTAGATTCAATGCTATAAAAAGCAGTCTTGGTCTAATTAAGCCCATAGAGTTCAAGCACGCTGCTGTAAAACTCATAAATAATGCACACTGGCACTGGGGCTCCAGGGTGGCACTGGAATATGTCTGGGTATCAAAATTCGTAATGCGATATAAAAATGGAATTAGTGTTCCTACCCTGACAATTAAAGCGAAAGTAGCCAATCCCATGCACCCATGATCTCATGTATGTAGAAGAGGATAGATAGTGTCTTTTACACTGCTGTCCTTGTGCGGCATCTAGTTAAGAACACTTTTCGTCATAAGCAGCATTTCATCACGATAATTAAAGTACAGGTTCTCCTAAATCTCACACTATATTTAAATAACATTAGTGCAGAGCTGATATCAATAATAAATGAATAATCTTCAGTACACTAAGGCTTTAGAGACATTTAGAGACACTGGTGTGTGGGACATTCTGGTATAACACAGATCTGACCTTATGCTGGGACACTCTGGGGAGCTCATCTTCCTGACACCAGGGAGGATTGTTTGCATTGGAAATCAATCATTTAACAGGCTTCAGCTAAACTAAAGAGACATTATTCACCTCATAATCGGACGCTGGCAGGAGGGTTGTGACATTTTTTTACAGCAGTGCCTTTTGCTCTACTCTCCATCCCCTTTATTTTTTGACACGGGCAAAATGAATGACTTGTGCAGGAAGTAATTTTATGCTACTTCTTTTTAATTGAAGAAAAGTTGATAGGATTTCCCACGCCCAAATTTCACCCTTTGAATTGAGCATTTTAAAACATCTACTAGAAGCGACTAATGCCAGCAAGAAGGTCATTGGTTTGACTCCCGCCCAGGGTATGTTTTGCAGTAGGGCCACACTGAAATGCAATCACTATCCAACTGTAGCTCTAAGTTGCACCTGAAGGCAGAATTGTAACTGTTAATAGCATTAGGGGGCAGCACAGTGGCAGAGTGGTTAGCACTCCTGCCTCACAGCAAGAAGGTCGTGGGTTTGATTCCCGCCCAGGGTGTTTGTGTGGAGTTTGCTTGTTCTCCCTGTGCTTGCGTGCGTTTTCCACCAGGCACTCCAGTTTCCTCCCAACTCCAAACACATGCAATTGGGATTAGGCATATTGGCTACTCTAAATTGTCCATAGGAGTGAATGTGTGTGTGAATGGTTGTCTGTCTCTAAGTGTTAGCACTGCGATTAACATGATTGTACAGGATGTACCCCGCCTCACACCCTAAGTTAGCTGGGATAGACTCCATCGCCCCCATGACCCTGAACAGGATAAGCGCTGGACAATGAATGAATAAGTCTTTTCCTAAGAAAATTATCGTGCATCTCATAATACTGACCCTTTTACAGATGTTCTAGAGCAGATAAGTGTCTATAAAGATGTGGTTGTGTTTTTCATTTTTGAAAGATTGTACAGCAAATGGATTTGTGATTTGAGAATCATGAGTCTTTATTTGTATTTCATCATGATATAGTACACAGGTTCTGCTTTGATTTCCATTTACTTGAACAAAAGTTGCTGGAAATCTGCTCCTGTGCTTGACTCAGGATTGGGTTTCTTCCATCCCTTTCCGCTAGTCTCCCAGTGGAAAACGTATATAATAAACATTCACTCCCACAGTTCTTTAAGTCTGAAGCAGCTACTCTCTGAAACTACAGTATATATGATTAGTGTCAAGAATCAATATGTTTTTGATCCATCAGATTATTAATGGAGAATCAAAAATCGACCAGATGTTTTTTCTTCTTTTCCAACAGCAAGTGAAATCGGGAGCTGCAGAAGACCTCAAATGGTTTGGTAAGTTATAAGAAAGTGCCTATTTTGCTGCTGATGGTGCTAATGAAGTTAGCTGGTCATTAGTCTGCTCGCTGCTGTAGTCTCCTGAGCAGTGGAATAGTGCTTCCCCTCACCGATCAGACTAATGGAGCTGGAGTAGGGGACTCACACAGCAAGCTCCTGAGCAGATGGTACAGGAGAAGGAAGCTTCTGTCCGCTTCCTACACATACACACACTGCTAAGTGCTAACATAGCACTGCCTCTGCCGGTGTATGTCATGGAATAGCGTTAAATAAACTATACTATTCTTGTGTTTTTTTTTTCTATCGGTACAATTATTTTTCATAATTAAGAATGAACCACATACATTGGTGTTACATTTTACATTCAGAAGTTTTTGTTACCCATTAAATTATTTTTATGTTGCATTTGGTGTGTTCTGGACATGCCCAAGTGGGTTCATTTACATATTTGGGTCTGCAGTGCTTAATATTGAACCCCAACATACCTGTGTTAATTTGATCATGAGAATTTCAGAATCTTCAATGTACCACTTTGCCTCATATTAACTTAACTCTACATTTTCTTCCTCAGTATCGTAAATGACTTTGCCTTCACCTTCCCTCTGGGCAGAATGGTTGAGTAGAACTTTTGAGTCCCATAGCTGGGAATTTTCAGTCCCTTCTATCATCCATCATGGCCGGCTGCTTGGCCGTGCTGAATCAGGAACGCTAAATACCACCGCCTGTGGGGGACTCGATTTCTCCTGAACAGAGCCCGGACAAGGAGAGAGAACTCCGTCCGTCTCCGTGGCTCACTAAACACGGAACGTATGTTCCACTGATGAGCTACTGGAACCTGTTTGTGACTGCAAACGAGTCCAAATAACCCCAGCGGGTCAGAGAGGAAACACGGTTTAACTTTTCATTTATTACTTATTCTCAATGAATGCTGCCTCAAGTCTATTTACAGAAGAGCAAAGTACCAAAAAAATGAAGATGTATTCCATCATGACATCCATACACAAATAATGGCTTGGATTCACTTGAATAACCGTTAACAGAGAACGAATTTCCTCATGACGATTTTTACTGTTTGTGCATTCAAGTGAATTAGCCATAACAGTAAATTATTAAAGTGAAAAGCTCAAAATGCACTGGGTGCGTGCAGCATACAAATGATTCCTCCAAGGTTGCCACATTTATTTTGTAAGTAGAAGCATCTAAACCCACAAGAAAACCCTTTAAAATGCTAGTTTAAAAAAATGGCAAGTGAGGGTCAAGAGCTTTGCTCAACAGTGGATTAAAACCCCAACACTTGCATATGGCCTATGTATTTGCTCATTAAACAATGATGGTCTTTGCTAAGTGATTAGCATTAGCATGCTAGTTGAAAAACAAGCAATTTTCCATCCAGGGTTGCTTGCATTTTTAAATGTTATTGATTTTAAGATATCCTTGAGTATAATCCTCTAAACGCAAGGATCTCAAGCGTAACAATCGGTGATGGATAAATATTAAATCATTTATAGCAGAGGTTAGAACTGTACCTACTGCTACATTGCTAGTATACTCTGCTAGCATTTACGGTTGGTATACTCTCGGTCTAGTGTGTAGTTTCTGTCACTACTTTAAAAACCAGTACTTGTTTTTAGATACACTATATGTTAGTAGTATTTCAAGCCATTGCCATGCCTTGATTCATGACTTTCTGTATTTCTTCGCCAAGTTTTACCAGCAGCAATGGGAATTTTGAAAGTTTCAGAATGGAAATGTTGTGTTATTGTATATTATAGTTTAATTGGACTTAAAACATGTATTAAGTAAATTCTTTATTCTTGGATAAATGATACCATGGAGATACACGTTCAGCTTGGTGGTGCAGATGGTATTGTTAAAGAGTCCCAGGTCCTACCCTTAAGTCTTTGGAGTGTATGGAGTTAAATTTTAAGGCAAGATCTTTCTAATTATATCACTAACTGATCAACATCTGGAATATTAAAACGGTTGCATCTGTTACAACTGTAACCCAAACTTGCATCAGGCACAAAAGTTGCTCATCCTTTTCTAAGGCCAGAGTTACACAGAAATACAATAAAAATGTTGGCAGTCCTGAAGCACAATTAGACTTTTTTTTTTTTTTTTTTCAACACTAAGGATATATTATTATATTATATTGTTGTGTATGCTGATGCTGCGTTATTGTTGCTTCGTTAAAGTATTACAAATACATCCAAAGTTCAGTATATTACATTATCCCCTCCAGAAATTCTCAAAGGTGCTTTAAAATGTAATTTCAAGTTTTTATTTTATTTTTACTGGAAGAAATTCTCAAGCCTGTAGTTGGACGAAACGCATTAGGTGGTAAGATATACTGTATGAGTGTGCATCTTTTACTTTTCACTGCCTTTCTCAATCATGATTTTTTTTTTATTTTGCTGCCGTGCTCATCTCTTTTCTCATCATTCACTCTGCTATTGTTTTTCTGCAATATCTTCTACTTTATTAACCCTCGCTGCCTAGTGAGGGATATCCAGTCCATCTGAAGAGTCATCATATTCTATCTAGAACCCAAATCACACAACCCATCAAAATATTACTTGAACTCACCTGTCCAGCACAGGGATAAAAATAAAGTAGCGAGTGCGGCTCTAGAAGCTCTAAAAGAAATCATAAATCATGAAAGTCTATGTCCTGGGGACAATGAGATCCGTGCTCATTCAAGGCTTCGATTTCCATTTCAATTTTCTGCTCAGTGGAGTTGATGTATGTGGCGAATGGCAAGGCGGACCCACAGCATGGTCCTGTCCTTCTCCACACTATTTATTTGCACGGAATCCCAGTGACCTTGGTTCTGTGTCTGGCGTTAATGCCACGCCTGCTGGCAGACCCTACAAAGCAAAAATCACAAAAGCAAACAGCCCAGAAATCCCAGGACTGTATATTTATTGATCTTAGAGTATCAACTTCTGCTTTTAAAACTAAAATGAATGCTTTACTCTGAGCATTAATCATCTTTGCTTAATGAATTACTAAGTGCAATACCTTTTTTATAGCAGTAACTATAAAATATTTAAAAAATTAGCGGTGAAAGATGACTTACTGGTCTTCTAAACTCTATTTACTGAGTAAAAGGAGAAGATTTGCCCCGTTTACTACAGGCAGGGTACACACTACAATCGGCAGTTAATCACAGGGCTAACACTTAGAGAGACCCCACTCACCCGAACAACGGACTATTCACTCTGTTACCGTTAGGGAAGCGTCTACGATCCTTAACGGCAA
>JAOUQX010000040.1:13158814-13169017 GCA_028566295.1 Liobagrus marginatus
ATTTGTATGCTGGGATATGCGGAATCAAAGAATTTCACTGTATGTTGTACTGTATGATGTGCATATGACCAATAAACACAACTTTAACTTGAACACACGGCATCTCTCACCGCAGTGTCAGATGTATTGTTTGTATTAAGGAATTATGAACTTTTCATTTCTCTAATAGCAACTTGCACAAAGGTTTGTAGGGCAGATGTTCTTCAAATATTTTTCTCTCCTTTGTGGTGCGTGATTAGTAGCATGGCAAACTGCATTCTCATTTACTTCTATAACTTCAGTAGCTGTTCTAAGTTATTAACAGCTTGTTTTGAGTATACGTACAACATTCAATGGACAAATAGTCACAGGCTAGTTTACGTTTGGCACAATGTATAAACTCATGCCCGCACGGGACAAGAGCTTCAGTTAATGTTCACATCAGACTGAAGGAAATGGCATGATCTCTTTGTCTTCGGTTGTGACATGGTTGTTGGTACCACATAGGTTGGTGTAAGTATTTTAAAAAAAAACGGTGATCTCTTGGGATTTTTACACACAGCTGTGTTTTAAATAGAGTTGTGTCAAAGTAAAAACACTCCGTGAGTAACAGTTCAGTGCTCTTGACCCATGTGTGCATGAAGATATGCATTGTATTGCGAAATTATTAGCTGATTAAAAGGATGATGTTATTTTACAAGTTAAAAACGGTCATCATCTGCAAATTATGGTGTTGTGGGAATAGCATACTTGGGAACATGCTTTTATTGGAAAATGAGTGATTTTGCAGCATTTCATCACCATAACATGATGCTGTTGATTATTTTCCTATTATAGCAGCTCTTACTGATTCATACTGCACGGACGGATACATCATGATTCATCCCTTATGCTTTAGTTAGCCATATTAACACCAATGTGTCCTCGGATTTATTACAGACCTAAAGATCAATAAAAATCCTTTCCACACGAAGCCCTGTCGAACCGCTCCAACACACAAGCGGACAATAATTTCACTTAGTGTTTTTTTTTCCCTCTATAGCCACGTAGTAACAATAAACTGGGCTTTCCATTTTTAATGGCGAATATATTTTTCAGGAGCAGTAGCGTATGGTTTCCATTCAGACGTGGTGCATGATGGAGCCCTGTCCAGTCCTCAAGCTCTGCTGTACTAGCTTGCTCTGAGTCAGCGCTTACAGTGAATATTTAGGCACCGATTCAGTCAGGAGGTGCTTTTTATCTGTAGCGTGTTCACAGTGTTGGGTGGTCCACCTTTCTGGAGTGTGAACCGGGCTCACATCTGTGCGAGTGTGACTGCTGGTCTGATGGATGCATTGTTTAGTAGTGCAGCTCATGCTGAAAGCCCCAGCCTCAGCTTGACCTTCAGCATGTGTGCCACCGGCATGTTTCATAAACCAGCCTGGTATTGTGTGTGTTTCAGTGTCCAGTGCGTTCTTCTTCCTGGCTGCTCTACTCTTCAGCAGTGCCATGTAAACACACATTCCTGTTGGCACTTATCTTAAACCAGCATCCAGGGCTAAATGCCATGTTTCCGTTTTTACTCTGTAGATTCTTCATTTTAAAATGAACTCTGGATTTCATTTCGGTCCAAAATCATGAAATTACACTTTGCAGCCTGCGTTCTGGAGTGGAATCTGAGCCGTGTGCAAAGTACTCTCCTAATTCACCTAATGCTGCTTCATCAGATCTTTAACTCTGCCGAGATCAACGTCAGCCATTGGCTCTACGCTTGCGTTCAGGACACAGCCCACTCCTAAACAGGGCTACAGGTTAACTAGCACGCAGCACCTTCCTTGCCGAGTCAGCTGCAACAAAAACAAGCGTCAATGACTTCCTTCCTTACTTGAAAGGGGTGAGGGTTCAGCGTAATAAAGCCACAGCCCGCCTGTAATCTTGGTGGAACGTTCAGGGTTAAAAATATAAATACTGAGATCCTCCACACAAGTATAGGGTTACATACAATTTCAAGCATGGCCTCTCTGTTTGAGAACATTCAAAGATGCCTTATACAAATTCTTTTCTCTGATCATATATCCATATAAATCAATCCTTATTAAATGAGTGCAGGATCTGGCATTGATCACGGTAGCTGATCGTCTTACCTAAGCCTGTTCTGTTCTCTGTAAAGTGTGTATCCAGACAGAAAAGAATGACAAGCTGACTGCTTCGTTTTTCGGATATTATTTGTGACCGACAAGACGCAGAGGTCTGTTCATTCTTTTCCTTATTATGGTCTTTTTTTTTTTTTTTTTGACTTTTTATTACTTCATTAATACTGGAATATTTTGGAATCTATTCTACTTTTATGTATGTTTTATATTAGTCGACTCCATTCCATTTTTGCTGCGGCTGCATAACAGAATAACCGGTTAATAATGATATCAGTTGAGCACCACTGTCTCTCATCACAACCGGTTTGCCTGAAGAATGTACTGTGTATTTTATAACTGACCTCATCAGTGACCCCCGAGCGCATGTATATTATTATAGAATACTTGACGCAGGGCGTGCTTTTATTTAGACAGAATACTGCTCTCGCAGCAGCTGCGTTTTTCTAAGCATTTTTTCCTCTTTTCCTCTTTTTTTTTTTCTTCCTTTTTTACGCCATCAAATTAGCACTGATGAAGGTTGGCGATGTATAAATAAACCCAATGGCACACAAATGGATGGCTGTTGAGCGAGCACTACAAAGGAGCACACACCAGCTTATTCTCTGCAGGCCATGACTGGAAAATAAATCTTCATCTGTTCTGTCCTTTATCTTTATAAACACCTGCATATTTTTTTAATACAGAGAACGTGTAACATACTGCGTTGCTAGAATGCTCCGTGCCCAGAGGCGTCAATAACTTTAAGAGAATTTGTAAATCGTTTCAAGAGTGAGAATTAAAGTGCTAGGGCGCATGCAGCTGTAGGACAAAATGTAGAAACAGGTTGCTTTGCTGTTCACATGAATGACGTCATCCTAACGATACATACTTCTCATTAAAGGTGAATTCATTTTTAGGCGTGTTTTTATGTTGTGGTTTAAAAAGCAGGTTTGATCTTCTTATCGCCGTATAACAAAGTGTCGGCTCAATCGTTAATGCTCAGGGGTTCTTAAACGTTTTTATTCCAGGACCTAAATAGACATGTATAATCAATCTCAAGGCCCACTATAATATTTTGAAATGGAACTATGGGGAAACAGTGGGGATGTAGTAGACAGCCGTTTTTGGTTTTTAATGAAAAATTAACAATGGACTTTCCATTTTAGCATGCGCTGTGCAGTTATTGCAAGCTTGTTGTATTGAACGTTATTGACTCATGAATGTGACCGTTCAAATGAATCAATCAGTATTTATTCAGTGAGACATTCAACGTATGCGACGTTCACTCAGTCTTCTAATTCTCCAAAAAGAGTCGTACGGCTTACAATTCGACATAAATATTCAATATTGAATATTTCAATATTCCAGCGTTCAATATTGTCCTGGCTGGTGTGTAAAAGTATGTGATCCACGAAAGCGAGTTTTGATGCTTTTACCTGAGAAATGTTATTAAATCGTATTGATTAGTTGATTCACCAGGAGGATGATGATAGTTCAGCACTCACGAAACCATCCTGTTTTGGTAATCATCTGCAAACCGCAACATTTGTTGGCAGCTTCATTCCGAAATAACGTCAGAAAGTTCACACAAAGCTCCGACTCGACTATTGAAGACGTTTACACTTCTGTTCTCCACCTGCTTCATTCACTGACTTTGGCTGACGTCACTTCATTACTTCTTGATCCTGTGCTATAACCCCCAACGTCCCAACATGCTGGGGCATGAGAAGGATTTTACTGTGATGTAACGAACATGTGACCAATAACGATTCGTGTGTTATTTTTTACTATGAAACAATTATAATGTTTCCGAATCATTGCATCTCTATATACTTGCAGCTTGCACCGCGTAATAGCTGCTGATTTATGAAACTAATCAACCAATCAGAATTCGTCAGTGCTGTGGTAGATCGCTCATTATCTGAAAATGATTGTCTGGTTGTCCCACAGCTGTAACAACTGTATTGGCTGCTACTCCAGGGAGGTTGGAACAGTAGCTAGCTGTGTGCGTGATTCTCCTGGAGCTCGGTGAGGGTCAGGGCAGTGATGTCAGTGGTAACCCCGTGGGGACCCTGCTGCATCCTGTGCTCAGGACTCCGTCTTCTTCTCACTCCATTACCATGCTGCTATTTTTATTATGTATCTGGATAGGGCACATGTGTCTCTTATGGAGGAAACTCGAGAGGGGAGCTCTGTTAATCTTTCTTCCCATGAAGCTCACCATGAAGCCTCAGATTACCTAGAGAAATGTAAGCAAAAGGAGGACACCAACGTTCTGGTGACTTTGTGTGTGTGAGACAATTACTATGATGGTTCACTTGAACTGAAAGTCTAGCAAAATGATTAACTGCTTTGGATGTACAAATTTTCCGACAAAAGTCGTAGGAATCTTACATTTTAAAAAATGTGTATATTGATGGACATTTGAAGACAGTAAAGGGTTAAATTGTTATCACGTTTGACATGATCTGCTTTATATCGCTACTAGAAAACCTATAGATAAGTGTCACCGATTTCATTTCTCTAAACAAGAAATACAGTCTTCATATGACATCTTAAGACCTTCTTCCTGAGGTACTGATGGTATTGATCAAGACTGCAAAATCACTTTTGTAATAGATTCATTCATCAATTGTCATTTTACTCTACTCTAGAGACTATTGTGTGTGAAAATCACATGATTTCAGTGGTTTATAACTGAAATACTCAAACCAGCTCATCTGGTACCATAGGCAAGATCAATAAGATCAAATTTGAAATATACTGTATGTATTTTTTTCAATGCTAGGTTTTGATGTCATCATTATTTTTGAATAAGAACACTATTCTTGACTAAAGTCAGCAAGATTTTATGCACTGGGCTGATGCCTCTTGATTGGCTGATATGAAAGCATACATGTGTTCTTATTAAACTGAATGTTGAGTGGAGATAAATGGAGAGGAATTATGAGATTGCTGTGGAGAGTATCACTGAGAAACCATGAAGATTTTTTTTTTGGCCTTCAAATGGTTCCGTCTCCATTACTAAATAGTCGATGACTTAAACAAGATCTGATTGTGTTTCTGATTACCCAAAACCCCTTTTTTACCCAACTGTACAGTATTTATTTATTCATATAATCCCACGCTGTGTTATGCAGATGAGGATCTCTCCAGGTTTCTTCATGTCATCTCGGGGAGTTTCTCCACACCACGGTCACCACTGCCTTGCGTTTTAGGGATGGATTTAAATTTCCAAACACATGCAATTGGTCATAGGTGAATTGGCTACTCTAATTTGTCAATAGGAGTGAATGTGTGTGAATGTATTGTCTCTCTAAGTGTTAGTTAGCCCTGTGATTACCGCGTTTTTCTAGGGCGTACCCCGGTTGGATAAAGGAAGTTACCTGGGATAGGCTTCAGCGCCCCTGCTTCCCTGAACAGGATTAGCGCTAGACAATGAATGTATGAATGATTTTCTATGTTGAATTTATGCATTATGTACTCATATAATGCATGTGAAAAAGAAGTATATGTACAGAATACCGTACATGTCCAATCAATCGGCCAGGACTCATTGCACAAGACTTTTAAATCTGTTGATCCTCGCTTGTCAAGCATCTATTCCATGAAATCATGCATTTGGCTTCAGTGGGCTATTTTATTCATCCTCATTTATTATCCCTGTATGGTTTCATGTAAACGAGGCCATTTTTCTTGTCTAACTTCTCTTTGAAGTGCTCTGCTCCTGCTTTTAGTTCTTCATCTGCACTCTGCCATGTGTTTTGCGTGTGTTTTCTCATTAAGTAAATTAGGTTTACGATTGCAGGCTTTAATTCGCACAGCAGAGTTATGAGCGTCTGAGTTGCAGCCCCAGGTTCCAGGAGGTTAGGAGGGGGAAGGCTGAGGGCATCCAACACTCGCTGTGCCACCTGCAGCAGACTCACTGCACTGCTACTGTCTGTCTGCTTTGTCACTGTCGGAGCTAATGGGGAAAACCTGCCCTCATGTCATCCTCCTCGCTTAAAACAAATATTTTTCTTGGATTTGGGTGAAAAAAGGGGGGGGAATAGGGAGTACGCAGGGATTGTAGACCCCGACAGAGCCTTATAAATGTTTGATTTATGTCCACTGAGACAGAAAATGGTGGGGGGGTTTTTTCTTTCCCCCCCCCCCCCATCAACTGCGATTTCGTGCAAGAAGGTTGAGGTGCACGAGTACGACAAACAGACCAAATCGTGCTTGGCCTCCGCGCTTCATCAACAGTGGGCTGAACGCATTGACCAGTGTTTTTCTAGCGAGGCTGTTTAGGGGTGAGCACAACCACCCACCTTGCTGAAGACCAGAAGACATTTTACTCTTAACACGCAGACTGAAATGGGAAATCTAGCAGGGGATAAGAAAGTTTGTTAGACATTTTATTAGCATCTTTATGGAAAATAAAAACAGGTTTTAAGGATACAATTATAAACCAGGATTTGTGATTTCAGACCAGTTATGACCGAGAATAACTTTGATAGTCATGCTAATATTGTCAAGTTGTAAGATCCCTATTAAGGAAACGCAGCATGCTAGATTCACTGTGCTGTCATCCATGTAACCAGCGCTTATTTACCAGCATTACGACAAAGGGAGTTGTCAAGGTGAGCAGTATGACCGAAATTAGCCTTGAAGCTAAAACTTCAAAGAAGTCCACGTGACGTAGTCGTTACTGAATACTGTCGCAAAATAACTTGCCTGCCACACTCTGTTACTAAAATAAACTAGGCCTAGTCATGTTATACAGGCCGCTGTGGAGGAGTGTGTGTGTTTGTGTGTGGGCAGACAGTGAGAATGAGGCTTGTTTGGCCTAGTGCCACACACAGCCTGTGCCTCCAGCTGAGTAAACATATATGGCCGGTGTGTGTGTATAAGTGTGCGCGCACCAAGAGGGTGACCAGGCTGAGCAGGACCCCAAAACCACAGAGCGTACAGAGAAAGCCCTCTCGAACCACTCGTATTATAGATCCCATGGCCATTTATGTTTGATCTTTATATACATCGCTACGTTTGTATAATTCCTGCCTTGAAATTCCAAACCGTTATAGCCTTGAAATCCTGAACCGCTAAATGCAGGCTTCCAATTTCTTAAAAAAAAAAAATTAAAAAAAAAAACATTTCTGGTAGGTCTCGAGTTCTTTTAAGCTTGTTTGTGTAATTGACTTGAAGTGCTCCCTCCTGTGAGTTGTGGCTTTGAAACTGTGCAAGGCTCTTCTTGCGGCTCCTCTGTCACTACAAGTTGACTTCTGGCGACCTTTTATAGGCCGCAGCACTTCCTGACTTCTGATTAGGATTACTGTCACAATCCCGCCCGCAAGCTTAAAACACCATTAACAACATACTTCTGTTTAAATTGTTAATGCTGAAGTGCATATAGATAAAAGTGATTAAAAAAAAAGTGATAGATTAAAAAAAATGACCGCTTTATAACAGACCGTAGTATTAGCTTTTAAGTTAAGAATAATATTAATATACTATATATGAACAAACGTATTGGGACACCAGACCATTACAACCATGTGTGATTTTTATTTTTTTATTTTTTTTTATTTAGTAATTAATTCATTTATTTATTTTAAATAATTTTATTCCTGATTTTATTTTACTCTTACTCCTATAATAGCCTCTACACTTCTCAAAAGGGTTTCAACTAGATTGTAAACTGTGGCTCTGGGGATTTTGCCACTCATTCAGCATTCACAGTAGGTTTAGACACTAATAATAGGGTGAGGAGGTCTGGGGTGCAGTCGGTGTATGGGTTCATTCTGAAGGTGCTCAGTGGGGTTGAGGTCAGAGCTCACAGGACACTCAAGATCTTCCACACCGACCATAACACACTAACCTATTGGCGATCAGGGGTTTAGTGCACAGGTTTGTGCGTTGTCATCATGCTGGACCAGTGATTTGGGTTCTCTTAGTGCCAGTGAACGTATAATGTAACACCACAACATCCAAAGACATTCTAGACAAGTGTGTGCTTCCAACCTTGTGGTAACAGTTTGGGAAAGACACTTGTGTGGGTGTGTCGGTACGTTTGTTTTGTATTATTCTTGAATTATGTGTAGTGTCCACCACATAGTTGCTCCAAATGCAAGGACCAGAATTACAAATGGCAAAAACATCAAACTGTATATTAACGATGTTACTATGGTGAAACTTGCACCCATCACACTTAGGTTTTCTTTACACTTAACAAAAAGCTTTTTATATGTTGCTGTTACAGTCACAGCTTTTTTCTTTACCATTCTATCTAGAGACGTTGAAGTTATTTCTGATTTTTGTGCCCCCATGTTTCAGGATCGGTTGCCGATGTTGGAGGCAGCTCGTAAGAAGGAGCGGGAGTTAGTGGTCAAAGAGATCGAGCGTCTTCGGACATCCATTCAGAGTGTGTGTCGCAGCGCCCTGCCGTTGGGTAAGATCATGGACTACATCCAGGAGGACATGGACTCCATGCAGAACGAGCTGCTGAACTGGAGACGTGAGAACAGAGAGCATGCAGAGGCCCTGCTGCAGGAACAAAGGTAGTGTACGTCTCTCTCTCTCTCTCTCTCTCTCTCTCTCTCTCTCTCTCTCTACTTCTGTATCCCCTTGTACATCTGCCTGTTTCTCTTCCCGTACTTCGTCGCACGCGCGCGGGCACACACTAGTATACTACACGTATTACTATAGTAAACACACACACACACACGTGCCCACACGTGTGAGAGATTTGAGAGAGATTCAGTGTTGGTAACTCACAGATAGAATATAAGAAAAGAGAATAAAACACATAATAAACATAAACACCATCCTTTCATATCTTTTATACCTCACATATCCATCGTTCCTAGCTGAGCAAAACGTACCCAATGCAGCGTACAAGCACACACACAGACTCGCTGTGAGAGAATATTCAATTTTACCATGAGGACGGCTTACTTACGGCCACATTGAGATCTTCGGGGACTAAACGTGGCCAACTTCATTGATGCAACAAAGTGGAATGTTCTGCAAATATGCAGCAACACAGTGCAGTGACTACCAGGAGGAGTGAAGACCGTCGCAAACATCTGATCCACGGCAAGGAACACACACTGCTCCTTCTTCATCACAGATAATATGAACTGCTGGATTTTATATACAAACACTCTCCTTCCAGTAATACGAATACCTGCTGGTGACTTGGACTGATCAAATCACTGTATCTATGAATGTAGCTTGCCTGCTTGACATAAGAGTAGACTTTTCCACTGCACTTTTTTTTTTTTATGAATAATACAGAAATGCGATTATTACGTATTATTATACTATTACGTTTTTATAGAAACAGAAGTTTCATTTTAGTATTTCTTTTATTATGTTTCATCCCTTACAAATCACTGTGGGTGTAACTCAACCTCGTTGTGTTGTGTGTCCGTTTAAGGATCACTGACAGCGCCGTGAAGCCCCTGAAGGCAGAACTGACCGAACTGGAGCAGCTGATCATGGAACAGCAGGACAAGATCTGTGCCATCAAGTCCAACATCCTTCAGAACGAGGAAAAGATACGAAAGATGATGTCCAGCATTAACATCTCAAAAACGTGAAGCGCGCCATGGCACAAAGCATTGTGCACCCTGTACAGACAGGAGTTTCCTCTTTCACAGTGCAGGTGTGCGGTTAGCACTTTGTACGGCCATTGGATGAAAGCTGGACGAACGTGGGGCAAATCAGCGCGCCCTGTTCACGACGCTTCGAGGTGCCTTCTGTCATAACCGGACTCTGTTCTAAGGGGAAAAAAGACGTCTGCACTGTGTTCGTCCCATCACATAGATTTGCACGCATGGTTTGAGTACGAAATAGATGTTTGGTCACAGTGATGTTGATGTGGTATATATTTTTAACTGCAATATCCAGATTTCATTTCCAAAAAAACAAAAACGATTCATTTACATTAACTGATATTTTTAGATGTATAAGATGTCTTGAAACGTGTGTTTATTTATAGTACCAAGAGAAACCTTGGCAATATCAAACACTTGCTTTTCAGACGTACTGTATCTTGCTTTCTCTCCAAAGCTTGTTTTAAGCAATAGCAGCCTGTTTTCTGGACAATTCTTACCTCTTGGGGGGGGGG
>JAOUQX010000040.1:13182686-13199561 GCA_028566295.1 Liobagrus marginatus
AGGTAGACAACAAAGACATACTTCAAGAACTAATAAGGTAGACAACAAGTACCTGCTGTACTTGTGCTGCATCAACCCATCATTTATTATTTTCCTATAACTATAGGCACCATTGTGTTTTATTTCTTAAACACATTATTATTCTTATTTTTAGTTTAACCAGGACATGCTGTGCAATTCTGCAGGTTCAACGCTGAAGTGGATGTGGACCACCAGCTGGGGCCAAGGCCCTTGTTTAGTGCTCGCACCCTTTCCACTTTGGTGGTGTGTCCTCTCTACATCAGCGCTGCCTACCATCATTTACACTGCTTCAGGCTGCTCCTGGAGGCTGGAGCCAACCCTGACTACAACTACACTGGCCCAGTGAGCCGTGAAGCGTTGAACAGAGGTCTGGCCTCCTGCTTGCTGGACGCCGTGCTTAAACATGGATGTGAGCCAGCCTTCGTTAGACTGCTGCTGGAGCACGGCGCCGATCCACTACTTGTGCCATGGCAAGAACCGGATCCAGATGCCATGGGAAGAGTGCGCGTCAACTCTGAAGCCTTACACATCTATCAGGAAGCTAGGAGTAAGTAAACATGAATATTTACAGTAAATGGACATCATGTTAGTTGTTTTCATCAGCTCTGTATGCTGTATAATTCAAATTAGGGCTGCCAGTATCGGTATCTGCCACGATGCCACGCTCATGTACTTGTATTCGTAAAAATACACGATACCAAAGACTAAAAAAAACTGTAAATTACATCACGTGAGGTATTTGACAGACATAACTGACAGAATTGACACCAATGACCAACGCAATGTCAGCCTGAGTCGAACTGGAAAACACTTCAAAATTTCTTACCTGAAATTAGGGCCATGCTCCACAATCCTAGTGACAAGCCCTTCCAGAAGTGTGGAAGACTATTGTTATAGTGTATAGGAGGTTATTATAGTAGTAAGAGTGAGACTAAATCTGAATTTGGATGTTCTTAAAACACATATGTGAGTGACGGTCGGGTGTTATTACCATTGTCTGTATGTTAAATTCTGTGATACTCTGTTAAATCTTGAAAATATAGCTTGTTTGGTAGTGATGTAGATCTCTGCTTTCTTTCAGAATGTCCAAATAGGTTGACTCATTTGTGTCGCATAGCCATTCGGAAGGTGATGGGAAAACCCCGTTTGAGGCACATCTCCATCCTTCCTTTGCCTGATTCTATCAAAAATTTTCTGCTCCACAGAGACTTCTGTTCTCTTTCCTGAAGGAGATGTGAGTATAACTGATGGCTGTAATATGACATGTGCCTCTACTTTGTGGCCTGGAGATAATGCTGATGAACCAAGAAAAAAATATCTTCAGTCCTCTGAGATCCAGATCCTTTTGTCCTGTTCTATGGCTTTGTTGTTACAGTTGCATTGCACTCATGATGGTTGGAGAACATTCCCCTAAAAACAGCAAACACTTCCGGTTCCTTAGCACATCATTCTGTACGTTGCATGTTGCTAAAAATCTTTGTTTACAAAATTAATATTACAGTAGCATATTCTGTATCTCTTAAATATCATTTAGACAGCTGTCTGTAAGAGCACTGCTAATTTATATTTAAGAACAAATTTTATATTTCTTTCTACTTTTTTTTTTGTCACTGTAGTGTTAAAGCTTCATTTATGACTCTTTATGAAATGTATTTATATCATGCGTGGACATTGACTTTGCCACAAATTAAATTCAGATACCTGTAATAAACTAGAATTATCCCCACTGTCTGTGTTCTCGTGTGAAAAAAGCCAGTGAGCACTCATGTTTCATTTCCCTTTGTATATCTTTTCTCTCTTTGAAAATAAGTTAATAAAAGATTCAAAATCATTTCAAATACAACTAAGGTTTGAATCACATGAATATGATTTATATATTTGGATTTATGGATTGCTTTTAGGAACTTAATTACCATTCCGTGCAGGCACACTTCCTTTAGGACCACTTTACCAGCCACAGACTTATTCCTCAGTCTCGGTAGATATCATGTTGAGGTCTCACTGACAAAAATAGCTCCTTTATATGATGTAGGATTCCTCCGAGGTTTCAAAGTCTATAGCCTCCTCATTTTCCCAGCAGCTTTGCTTAAGATATCCACTGGGTGTCTGGGTAGAAATGATTTTGTCCTTTTTTCAATGTTGTGACACATATTGTCCAAAACCACAAGCTGTAGAAAAAGGCAAGCCTGGGAAATGTTTGGATCTGGCATCACATCGCCGGTGGATCTCCATCCCACTGAAATCTGCAAATTGTGGAGGTACTTCTGTAAAATATGGGAAAGGTGGGATTGTACAATACCTAACAGATGCACTCTTTTAAATCTCAAAATCATCATATTATCGTCATCATCATCCTTTTGTCCTCCATGTCTGATTCGTCTGTATTTAGGCAATTGGGAATTTCAGCAAGAGAACGATCAAAGCGGAGACTACAAGTTATTTCAGCTCTTTTAAGGAAGATGAATCATCCTCTTTTTCCTGTCAGCTTCTCAGTTGTGGAACTGGAGCGCTGCCATAGAAAAACCCCAAAACCCCAAGAGTTTGCTCGTGGAGTGATGCTTCCCACTGTAATCTTCTCTCCCCTTTTTAGACCCATCTCCCTGTGCCAAGTCTCTTCTACACAAGGCAATTGTTGATTATGATTCTCAACCTACAGTAGTAATTGCCCCACATCAGTTTTTAATATGAAAATAGGAAAACCCAGCTGTGTGTGTGTGTGTGTGTGTGATCTGTTCTTTATTACAGGTGTGGCAAGCCAGCAAGTGTTTTCCGCTTCTAATGTTTAGCAGTAGAGTTTGTGGGTCAGCGTTAACAATGTATTTTTCATGCTGTTGTCTGTAAAGATTAGAGCTGCCCAAAAGATGGCACTCTTCTCATTCAAGCGTCTCTTTCTTCCTTAGACTCACATCTGTTTTAAGAGCTGATGTGATGGTGTGACTTCCTAATATTATCACTCTGTATCATAAAAATGCCTTATTTTGGAGGATGTGCTATTTTAGTTAGCTTTTCATGACATGAAAAAAAATTATAAAGCTATAAAGTCTTGACAGCACAGAATTGAATTGAGATACCGTACATGGGAGCTTTAATACACTGATATGCCTTTGATGCAAAGGAAATCCTTCACTGGTTTTTAAACCATGAGGTATTTCACAAAAGTATTATTACATTCCATTCAACCATTAAAAACAAAAGAAGTCTGTTATAGACATACAGTCTGTTATTTAGCCTAGTTCGTGTGGGTGGTCATAATTATTACACTTCAAGTCCCCTCTGATGGAAAGGTAAGAAATATTCCCTTAGCATAAAATTAGCTATGTTATCTAAAACATACAAATACATAGTCCCATTTGACAGGATACGCTGCATTTATTGAATACACTTGCTACCAATTAGCCGCTAGTTAGCATTGCTTACACTATGGTTATAGTTTTATGCACATTTCAAAAAATATATTTTTACATTTTTGTTCGTAGCAAGCTTTATTTGTTTGAATTGTTATAAGAGCTCATGTTTATGTATCAGCTATCAAGTTTAACCAGCAAACACATTTTATATTTGGCTAGCTGCATGTTAGTTTTGCTAGCTAATGCACTCTTCCCTGGATACCTAAACAGCTAAAAAAAATGTTCATTTCGTGGTACGTGAGAGACAAACAGATATTTTTGAGGAAAGTGAAACATTTTGTGATGTTTCTGACAAAAAAAGAGCAATAAAAAACTTATATTGTCATATAATTGAATGCTGGGGAAGGTTCAAGTGGAAACCTTTGAGCTGCATTATCAGCCAAAAAGCTACAGATAACATTGTCAGTGAAATTATTGCCTTGATGCTACACAACCGTCAGTGTTAAAAGAGCATAATGTTTTCAGGAATAAATAGAATATTTCTGGTAAACTAGAAATTTATAGAACTTATACAATGGTAACTAGATGGAACAAAGAATCATATAAGATTGTTATATAATTAATATATAAGTATATATTAGTACTGTAGGTTACACAAAAAATTTTTGTTTATCCCTAAAATGTCTTTGCGGCTGTTTGAAATGTTTAACTTTGAGATTATTGTACAAGGATATAATTTTATCCAATAATAATAGTAACAATTATACCATTGTTTGCATTGACTTTACCGATTGTACAGGGTGTACCACGCCTCACATCCTAAGTTAGCTGGGATAGGCTCCAGTGCCCCTGTGAATGAATGAATGTTTTCACTTTTTTATTAATTTACCCATCAACAACCAAATTTATGACCTGATTGATAAAATGTTTCTGTGGTTCCAGAGAAGTTAAAATCATGATATATACCTGGTTTGATCTTGCAGTATTTGTGTGATTATTTGTTTGGCATGCTATTGTGTCCCACTAATATTACATTTACAAATAGGTACAGAAAATGCATTATTGTAAAATATTTGAAACAAGCGTACATATTTTAATATCAATTTATTTTCATATCAACAGCATCTTAGAAAAGCAAGATATTTTTAATTGTTCAAGTTACCGGTAACTGTTTTAAGTATAACAATATAAATATCTTATTGATTTTGTTCTTATCTTTTGGATCTTATTCATTTGTAATATCATTTAACATTCAAAGATTAAACATCATTTATTATGAGTCACTTTTATAGATTTGTTCCACATCATTCATTTAACAGTTCACTTAACCTGAACACATTTAATCCTATCATAATTTTTTTTTTTTTATATTTCGCCAGTCTCGTTTATCAGGAAGTTACATTATCCACACCCCCTGAAGATCATGGGATGAAGACAAGTGTTCACCCCCTTCCTATTTTTTATTAATACTGTAATGGTGACACGGCCATTTTAAAGTACAATCATGTACTAACCCTAAATTATAGATTCAAAATTATTAAGAATTTAATTTATTATTAAATATTATGATTATATTGTGTGTGTGTGTGTGTGTGTGTGTGTCACTTGAGTAGACTGTAGAATTTTCTAAAACCAGAGCTAAATTCAGTGTTAAACCTTAAGCATTTCTCTTTAAACAGCCAGAGTGTATAACCAGAATATGATTTAGGGATCAGAACACAGATCTGTAGCTGTCGCTTTCGTGGTTCTTCTGCTAC
Source organism: Liobagrus marginatus (assembly GCA_028566295.1). NCBI lineage: Eukaryota > Metazoa > Chordata > Actinopteri > Siluriformes > Amblycipitidae > Liobagrus > Liobagrus marginatus. The sequence goes on from JAOUQX010000040.1 coordinate 13,187,812, forward strand.
ATGACAGAATATGTTGCCGCCTTTTATTTCAGGAACCATGAGCGCTGTAAGTGGACGTCATGGCAAATAAACGTGTTTGCTAGTAATTAAAGGGTTTTCGGTGGAAGTTCTGCAGTGGATGGGGGTTACATAGGAAATGCAACAGACAACATCAAGTCTCTTTTTTATATAAGCGTATAAAATGTGTGTACCCACATGGGATATTAAACAACGTATTCCTCTTTTATAGAAATTGAGCAACAGCTGTGTTGTTTGGAACTTATTTTAATCTGCCTCTCCAAGTAATTCACACTTGCACTAGAATTTCACTGACTTAATTACAAGGCATTTTTCGAAGGGTGATTTCACTTTTTTTTTTCCTCTGTTGCTTTAACATTGCTTAGTTTTGGATACATGGCCAAACACCCAACCCCCCTTACTTATTTACAGATGGTATATGATTTGGATCACATTATTTAAGCTGTGACTTCTATTAGAAGAATGCTTTCAGGAAGTTGAACCCTTTTAATATGGAGTCGAAATAAAGCAGTATTTTGCAAGATGTTTCTGTTTCAGATCAGTATAACAGGAAAGTTTGGAGTTATGGTGAGTGATTCACAAAATTATTGATAGTTTTTCAGTGGTTTTATGTCATGGACTCAATTAAACAATGTATGTGAAGTATTTCCTGTTTCAGACAAGGACAGCGTGTGTTGTGGTCTTGTGCCTTTAAGATTAGGGGAAACCGAAACTTAAATAATTACCAGGGTTTAAAACAGGAACTATAGAATAGAGGAAATTTACCTATAAAGTCGTTACTTGGTCTTAATTAGGAAACCAAAATTGCGTAATGGCACTTAATCTGACTTTTTTTTCCAGAGACACCGGTAGTTGTGAACTGTGCAAATCCACAGAGGCAGGATCATAAACTACTGTCTCAGAATCTTGGTTTTTTTCACTGTAATTTTAAAGCAGCCCTTAGAAGAGTTTTAAACAGTACCTTAAACAATAACATTAGTGTAACTGAATACTTCATATATTGGATATATCACTGTTAAAATGAGAGAACCAGTGGTTTTGCAGTTGATGTAGTAACTTTAGTTACACTGGTTAAATTATTTATGATCTAAAAATGTAGTAATGTTTGTCACTGTTTTATTTCAGTTTTAAAACTTATAAAACTAATACATACGACCATAAAATGTTGGAAAGTTGTCCTTTTCCACTTCCTTTTGCTATACCACAGTCCCAGAATCTTTCCAGTTCGGTAAGTACAGAGGATCTGTAATGGATAGTATTCATTAAGGCAAATTACCCATGGTTAATTGCTTCAGTGAAGCCCTGGCTCTGGGGAGCTGTTCCACAGATGAGAGGGGTGCAGTACGTTATGCGCTTGGCCCACGAATGCAACAATCAGCCAGCCTGTCTGAGAGAATTTGGACAGGAATTGTCACTCGGCTGACAAACCGCCATTCAACAACCTCAGCATCGTACATTAAAGTGGAAGAAATCCATTCCACAACCAGTGTGGGAATGCAGTAAAATGTATTTTCCTACAGCTCACTTTTCCACACTTAAGCCTGCAGGCAAGGAAATTAGCAAAAGGAAGGCTTTTAATCTCAAGAGACATGAACGACTCAAATGGCCTGTGAATCCGATTGGCACAATGATTCAGCATGATGCGGGATGAAGTCACCACAAGGTATCGTCCTCACCTGTATGACAACAACACTGAACCCAGTATGGCCTACCTCGATGTAACATCCTTTTTTTTCCCCCAGATGTTTTTTTAAATACATTTTATTCCCATTAAATAACATGAAGTAAAATAGCACTCCAAAACGATTCATGTAACCTTGAAAATGAGCCTGGAGAAGAGCAATATGTTGGGGTGTCCCATTTGGAGCACAGCCCACTTCCCTCCTCCTCCCCCATGTTTTGACCCCTCTGACAGAGGGTGGGAACAGCTCCAAGTCCACAACCTAATGCCACATCAAATTAACCATTTCCTCTCATGATAAGAAGGTACGGACAAACTTTACAGATCTCTTGTAAAAGTTGGAAAGAGACGTTTAGAAGTCCCATGTTCTTGGCAGGGGCCCTGTTTAGCCCATGAAAATCCTCTAGCATTTCGTCCTCTGTGCCGAGGGACATTAAAGCCCACTCCCATATTGGGTGGAATAAGCTAAACTTTTTCCTCTACACAAGAAATTCATGCTTTTAACTTGCTCTGGTTTATTCACCTTAGTTTATGAAATTAAATTTGTTATGCCCCCAAGCACCAAATTTGAAAGCATGACAGTCAATAAGTGTCCTTTCTGAATTACATATTTAACAGGAAGGAAATCAAATTTTCGACAGACAGAATTTAGAGAACTCCCAAGTCCAGAGGCTGGTGAGCTTGCATGGACAGACAGCTGTGACAGAGGGATCTAAATTTGAGAAGTCAGCACATGAAAAGACAATGCGCATACGGCTGCGCCCATGTGGCAGAACCTGATACTCCCTGAGCGGAGCAGAGCTGTGAGGAGGCCTAAATCAGGCACGCTCGTTTAGAGCACCCCTACTCAGTCACGCTTGTTTAGTGAGCCCTGATTTCTAAAGACTTCTGACCGCTCTCCCCCTCGTTCCACTTCCTGTCAAAATCATGAATTTCCTGTCTGGCTCGTTTTTTTCCCCGCTTCAAACATTAACACCGACAGACAGGTGTACATACGATACTCCCTTTACTGCACTTGGAATGCTAACATTGTTGCAGGATCACAGTATTGACTATCAATACTTCATATATACATCAAGAAAAGCAACATTTAGGATAGATCCTCTGCATTTATAAGTGCATTTATAGTGTGAGTGACTGAAACAACGTGCTATGTCTCTATTTGAGCTGTGTAGCTATCTTGCATTAATTGAATTAGGAGTGTTTATATTGAGCATGAGTTGCAGTAGTAAGTTGTACTCCGGAGACCCGGAGGCTTTGTAGCGCTCCTTTGGATTGCCTCAGTGTTGCGTGACAGTGAAGCGAGGATCTTGTCCTCAGTGAATTCCATGCTGAAGTATATTGCTCTCATGGTTTCCAACTGTTTCTGAAGTCTTTGAACAGCCTGTTGATTTATAATCTCAGATGTCAGTTCTTCACAGTGACACTCCACTGAGATAAACTCAGCTCTCCAAGCATTCTCTATATCAGGCTCTTAATGTGGCTAAGAAAAGGCCTATTCATTAGATTTACTTTAGTGAATAAACTTTCAACAAAGTGTAAGAGTACGTGTACCACAGAGCTTAGAGCTGGCTCTTTTTCTAACATTTATTGAGCATAATTAAATTTTATTATTAAATGAAATCCCTCTTAACAATAAATATTGTCACGCAAAGCAGATTTCTTTTCAAATCTTCTTTGAATAAAATGTACACTACAGTATATAGTCAAATGCAATTGTGCTACTAGAACTTTTGAGCAAATTATGAGTGTGTGCGTCATCTTAAATTCCATATTTTTTCCATGAATTTCTTAGTGTTGAGGTTAATTAAGGTTAATTAATAGTGGCTTGATCGTGCACTCCAAGGTTTTTGGTTTAGTTTTACAGTACAGGTTTGTAGATGTAGCTGGTTTGTAAATATTGTGTAAAAATATTGCGTCCAAAAGTCTTCTAAATTGTCAATACATTGTTTACTTTGTGGCTTTCTGCACATTTGGAACCAGGACAATTTTAATAGTGTTCATTCTTCCAACCAGCCCTGATTTATTTCTCCCCTCAGCGCACAGGACATCCACCCATTAGCACAAACCCTCCCTGTAATTTACTCATCATCAAGGCAGGATTCTCACTTTACTGAGGTCATCTTGCTTCTCATTTTCTTGCCCACACACCAGCAACATGGTGCTTCACTACCACACCCCCTACTTTAATTTACAGGACAAACAATCGGAAAATTGTGAGAACAAAGTATCAACGTTTGAAAGAGTCTCAGGAAGAAAAAATTTACTGAACCATGAAATAACGTGATATTTGAAATATCCCGGACCAGATTTGGAAGGCTTTTTTGGAACATTTTTTGCTGTCATTGGTTTGGTGAAGGCTTTAAAGTTTTTTTCTAGAGCCATACAGTAGAATTCTTTCCTACCAGAAAGGGTTTCAAGTAGAACATTTTTAGGAAGCTAAGATATTGTACCTACACACTAAACCACTAAAATTCGACTTTGAGTTAGAGTTGACCAAAAGTAGTGATACTAGACAAAGTAATACAGGTTCTTTGTGACACACTGTGTTCTATGGGTGCTGTTTTCCTTATCTATTTTTCTCCATGTTTTTTGCTGGGATGCAGCGTCTGCTTGGTAAATTATAGTGCGCAGCGTTAGGGAGGGGACAGAGATGGAGCTAGACTAGGAAAAACATCTGGATCTAAGCCCAGCAGCGTTCCACAGGTCCAAGCGAATGACTTCTTTGTGGCTGGCTGATTATCATGTGGCTTTTTACTTATCGATAAATGAAACCAATAATCAGGAGTGATTCTGACATACATATAGAATCTAAACTTTTCCTAATGTTTCATAAAGGGAAGTTGTAGCTCAGTGGGACTGCTGATTGGGAGATCGTGGGTTAGATACACAGCACCACCAACCTGCCACTGCTGGGCCTCTGAGAAAGGCTCCCTCTGGATAAGGGCGTCTGCCAAATGTCAATGTTGTAGGACTTTATACAGTCCTGCAATGAATATTTACCGCAGTGCTTCCATGAGCCACATTTTAATAAGGGTAAATGAGGGCTAAAGTACCTGGCTGGTTTTGTTTGCAAGTGTCAAAGGTTAGTGCTACTTTTGAGAACATTTACCAGACACCCTTATCTAGAGCGACATACATTTTATCCAACCCAGCACATTAAAGGCTATGCTCAGGGGGCCAGCAGTTTGTCAGTACTGGTAATTGAACCCTGGTCTTCGGATCAGCAGTCCACCACCTTAACCACTGAGCTACAACTTACCCAAGAACAGTGTAAATTCCTCTGTATTCAAACTGTATTCTTTTGTTTGTTTGTTTGTTTGTTCAATTATGATAATAGAAATTGCTGTAAACTATTATTAAGATTGTATTCAAGGTTAAATTCACTTTGACTGTCGTGGCTTTAAAAAACTAATAGTTTAATATTATAAACAATTGTGCTGGAATTAAATCTGGGCTGGAGAGTTTTGTTTTATTTATTTTACACTGGAAAGAAAACAAGGTGTAAGAACTTCTGCCTTAAAGAACCTATTTTCCTAAAAGAAACATTAGTAAAAGAAAAAGTAGGTAAAAGTACAAGGACTCAATATACTCAAGTAAAAGTAAAGTTGAAGTAAAGCTTTAAATTCTTCAGTCAAATAAAAGAAGAATTGAGTTAAGACATTTATTGTTGGTCTCTGTTGATAACATAAGCTTGGGCTAACTAACAACAGCTTTATTTTTCATTAATTCATTATCTAGCGCTTATCCTGTTCAGGGTCGTAGGGGCGCTGGAGTCTATCCCAGCTAACTTAGGGTGTGAGGTGGGGTACACCCTGTACAAGTACCAGATAATGGCAGGACTAACACTTAGAGACAGACAACCATTCACACACACATTCACTCCTATGGACAGTTTAGAGTAGATAATTCACCTATGCCCAATCACGTGTTTGGAGACTGGAGGAAACTGGAGTACCCGGTGGTAAATCCACGCAAGCATGGGGAGAACATACAAACTCCACACAGAAATCCTGAAGCAGTGCGTAGTTACAAAAAACTTTAAGTAGAATAGAATTTTCCTCAAACATTGTGCTGGAAAATGCTCAGATATTTAACTCATTTGCCTATTTTCAAATTTGATCAGTTTCACTTGTTTTTAATTCTCCTTTTAATGTACATCACTTTCGTTATAAATGAAACCAACTGTTTAAATGAACCTTCCGTGCCTTGTCTAGAAAGTACAGATAATTCATTTGAAATACAGTAAATAAGAGTCACAAGAAATGCACAAGTACAGACACTGAAGACTGAAGGTGGACAGAGATTTGTTCCTTCCACCTCTGATGATTGTAGATCCCCCGTCACTGATTGTGACGCTGCCAGCACCGCCTGAGGCTTTGTGTGCAATCATCCCCTGTATCCCAAACACCCTGATGTTTTAGTTTGGTTCAGACCCACCATGATAAACAGGAGACAGAACCATACAGCATGTGTGTATGTGGGTGTTTATACTGTTATGTGTAATAGAGCCGGTCTAGGCTGGTAATTGCCTTTGTGTATTTTCTTCTGTCGGAGCCCGAGGAGGGGAACCAAGTGTGCTTGCCCCAATTACGCGTCTCTAACACGCTGCGTAAACATTTCCGCTTGTAGCGCTTTGGTATTTATCGCAACACACTTCCTACAGTAATGGTGTTCATATTTCCCAGATAAAAAGGGGCTTGGTGGGGAAGAGGATACAGAGGAGGGTAGGATATTCTTTGCATGCAACACTGTTATTCTTCGGTCAGCGTCTGATGGGTGGGAGGTTTGCCAAGGAGGTTGTGTGTGTTTATAGTGTCAAATGTGTACCACATGTGGGATCACGTCTGCTTTTTTGCCTGCTTCCTCTCTTACTTCCTTAATTTCTCTCTCCATCATCTCTTGCACCCTAAACAGTGTGTCCTAGTGTATAGAAAGAAGTGCCTTTCATGTCTCCCTCAGCATGGCCGTGCACCTGCTCAGTACTGATCAAGGACTTCGTGTGCAGTTAACATGGCTTTTGGGACAGTTTATGTAAATACCTCTTAAATGTGGATTAGGATCTATGACACTGTGCCAGGGTAGGAAAATTCTAAATTATTAGTAATAGCATTAGGACACTGTACACTATAACATTCATATCGTTAATAACATTAATTTATTAAATAATAAGTGGCACCTGGGCAGCATGGTGGTTAGCACTCCTGCGTTACAGCAAGAAGGTCATGGGTTTAATTCCCACCCAGAGTCTTTCTGTGTGGAGTTTGCATGTTCTCGTCATGCTTGCGCAGGTTCCCCCCCTTCCCCAAGTACTCAGTTTCCTCCCGCCTGCAAACACATGCGATTGGGCAAATGTGAATTGGCTACTCTAAATTGGTGTGTTTAGTGAACTTGTTTTTATGAATTTATGAGGACACAAATTTGTATAGTGGCATGGGTATTACACTGGTATTATGACATATGCATGTTTTATGGGGGCATTTCATGAGTCCCCATAAGGAAAACTCTTAAAAACAAAACATACTAAACAATGTTTTATTAAAAACATGTAAAAATGCAGAATGTCTATTTTGTGACACATAGGTTTAGGAGTAGGGGGGTGTCGTCTGATAGCATATACAGTTTGTACACAATAAAAACCATTACGCCTATGGAATGTCCTCACTAAGATAGCAAAACAAACCTGTATTTGTGTACTATTCCTGATAAATGATATTTAAAAAGTGGGAAAAGATCAACCTTTATCATCTTCCAATAACAGCATGCTCCATGATAATTTTATTTTCTCTTACCAATTTTTTTTTGGATATTCAGGACTGACACTGTGCAATTTGTGTACATTTTAAGTTACATTAAATGCTGTGAAGCATCCCCTAGTAGTCAGAATCCAGAGAATCAGAATCAACAGTTTTGTGGTGCACACTTCAGTAACTCACTCTTATTAGTCTATATAAGTAACTATTTCATTAGCACGCACCCAACAGCCTTACAGTTCAGCAGGGCTCCACTGCGTGTGTGTTGCCTGTACACTACACTGACCTCCTTGTACCCAACATTCTGCATTATTAAATGTATAGGTTGTTGGCTTTGATTTAAAGTCGTTTCTTACACACTCATTACTTCACCTACAGTGAAGGGTCCTGTATTAAAATTTAGGTATAAGTCATACTGTTTCATTTCAGCCACCGGACACTGCTTTGCCTTTTAGTGTCCGAGCCCGTTGTAAAATAGAGTAATGAAAACCTGAGTGAGTGCACAGCATGCTCTGATAAATACAAGCACTGGGCCAAAGGCTCAGACTATGATGGATCCTGCTCTGCTGCCACTCACTCACCTAATTTATTTGAAGACCTCTGATAGCTTAGATTGGGAAGAATGAGAAACAAAAGGCGAAATGAGGACCAGGCTCATTCTTCAGAGGGAAGTAAATGTGCTTTTGGCATTCTGGTGTCCACTAGCCAGCTGCCTGGCTCAAGAGCCAAGCCTGGGACAAAGGACAGATGTTATGGTGAATGTGCTTCCTCGGCTAGGTTTATTTATCCACCCTATTTATACACACTTTGTTTATTTACTTCATTAGTCCTTGTAATGCCTGTCAGCAGGTCACTTCCATTGAGAAATTAAGAATGTTTACAGTTTCCCCTTGGTCCAAACACATGCACGCAACCTCACATTCTAAATCTCAGTACTTTACCAACGGCACACCAAAATATCACGCAGAGACAAACGGCACATTGTAAATCCATCTGTAATGTAAGTGTCAGTAAGTTATTTAGATACACAAGTGAGTTACATTTATTTTTGTATTCAGACTTTGAATCAGATGTCTTTTTTTTTTGTTTTGTTTATTTCTTTTAGTTTTGACTTCACAGTTTATATTAACATCTGTCTTCTCTGGTCTATCAGCCAGTTTCTGATCAAGGCACAGAACCATCTTAATCTGGTTCCTGCAGCCAGATGTGTCGTCCTGCTGAATATTTAAATTCCTCGTTTGTTTACAACAGCTGCTGATCCTGCAAGATGCAGACAACATGTCCTAATAGTTTCCGTTTTACCAAGAACTCACCAATGCAAAACTGACCATTTTGGAAGTGCAGCCTGATTCAGCAGACATATTCAATTATATCCTGTCTTACGTTGAGCCATGATTCTGATGACCTGCAAGTGTCGAGATACATCTTCATGCCAACTGTATTTCTCCAGTACAAGGTTACTATGGAATGTACGTTAAACAAAGCCAGTCATGCTCAGTAGACTTCCTGACAATAAGCGTAATCCTGGACAAAATAACATGTTGTTTGGTATCTGTCTACTTTAATCTAGAACTAATTTTAGCTTGAATAAACCAGGCATTAAAATACATATAAAATATGACAGATGAAAGGCCTTTATTGACGTGCACCAAAGACAGAAATCTGATCACAGAGCTTTCTAACAGTTTGTCAACTTTAAGCAGTTATTGGTTGCTATGCGACCCGCCATGTCACCACCATGGAGGGGCAAAGCGAATGCCGTGTGCTTCATTTCCCTAGCTCCTAATTCAAAGCATCTTTCATTGAGCGAGGCTCTGAAAAGGATGTGGCTAAAACAAATAAAAGAATCATAAAGAGGGGATCAAAGCAGGACTGCAAATCCATTCCTTCTGGGAAAAGAGACTTTCAAATAAAAGGAAAAAAGGGGGGAAAATCCCACATCCCGACTACACATCTTTCAGAGCAGGTCACTGCCGAATGCATGCCTATACTGACGTGATAAAATGGACACCATGAGGTCTTCTGGATTCCAGTCTTTGCATTTCAACACGTTCTTCCTTCATCATAACTCTCCCTATTGATGAAGCCTGCAGGGGACACTTTGTATGTGTATGTGGTTCATAAAGACAGATGTAGGCCCGAACATGTGACAATTATGAAACGCAGGCCACCAGGAAGATGATAATGCGCACAAAGCCTGGGATAGAACATTTGGCTTGCAGGGGCTGAGTGACATTTGTGAAAATGTCTCTCATTACTGCTGTCTTCTTTTCCCATCTGCCGGATCAGAGTGGTCTGGTCCTCATCCTTACATACAGCCTGCTGTAAGGTGAGGGCTTCGCTGTGAAACCTGCATTAGTGATATGAACCAGTGACCGACTCCTGATTAATCTGGGTCTATACACACGGCACATACACTACACCCAGAGACCTCTTCATTTGTAATTTGCAACTGCTGTCATTTTACAGTCAGTTTGCAATATGTAGCGTTCGCTGCTTCACAACACGTTTCCTTTCTAAAAGAAGAAAAGACATTTTTCAAGTCCATGTTGAAGAAGTAAACAAAGCCAGCGGGCTTGTTAATTGTTGGATTTATTTCACAAAGTTTTTCCTCACATGAGCCACGTTATGACAAATTTTCTGCTGAAAGAAAAGCTTTCATGCACAAGAAACACATTAAGATGGTGAGAAGTACGTATTGCAGATTGAGAGCTGCGTTCTCAGTTGTATTCAATCTTTAACTTTTCCAGGAAAACAAAAGAGACACTGTAGGACAGTTTCTGCGTAGTCAAAAAAGAGTATAAAAAAAGACCTTTGTAATCACCACAAAGGACATACTAGTGGGGTAAGACAATAAGTCACCCAGCAAACATACTCTGATGTTGGTAAATGATCCAAGCACTTTTTTGAACTTGTGGTCTGTCTAAGATCGGAGATGAACAATACCACTGTGCGTTGGATTTCCGACCTCTGTATCATGACTATAAACAGAAAGAAATAAGTCTTATGTGTAAAGCTGACATCTTATGATGTAGACCACTCTGTGGACTTGTATTTTCCCAAAAGCTTTGTAGTGACTCTAATATCCTCTGAAAGTAACTTCAAACGCACCCATGACATGTTAGTCGAAAATGTATTTTAGGCTAACATGATCATCTGATTCACTTTTAGCATAGACAAAATAAAAGGGGCTTCTCTTTTTTTTCCCGAAGCATTTTGCTGGAACTACACAAAATGACGGGGAAAAGTGGTGTAATCAATTCCAGCAGGAGGAATAAAATGTAAATCTGATCTGCTCGGCCATCATGGAAGTGTGAAGTGTGAATCACGCATGCCGTGGCGCAAGGAGCATTGCGTAATACCGATCTGCCAAACCCCTGCTGAACGTGCTGTGCAGGGTCCCCCCTGACGAAGCCTTCCAACCCTAAAAAGGAATCGTTCCCAAATATTAAAATACCTCAAAAAATATGGGATGCTTATCAAATAATAAGAACCACATTGGGCCATTTCCGTGCCAGCCTGGCAGGGATTTGCGCAGGCGCTATCTTTACCTCGCAGGTCTCCTTTGAAGTCTGCGATCTTTTGCGGGCTCTGCTTGCCTGGGAATGCAACATACGAGACGGTCAAGCTCGGCAGAGCACGGGACGGTTCAGAGTCAGGGCCCTGTTGTAGTCTGAAGTGACTTCTTATAGCCTACTGTTCTTTCTGCACTTCCACCAGGACACATGATCGGCTGTCAGCACAAGAGGAAAAAATCACAAAGACAGCCATCTCCCAGAAGAAGCATTAAAATCTAGGGGCTACATTCTGAAGCGTGTTTTGGCCATTTGTCATCCGCCATTACAAAAAAAAAACCGCAGATAATGGGTTCTCCTTTCTTAGAATAAGGATGAATAATCTCGTTTGGGGCTTGGATTTGTGTCTTCCTAGGAACGGTATCAATTATTTCCCATGGTGCTCTTTTTCCAGCATTAAATGGTTGAACTAATTTTAATAGAAGCAAACTGAAACCATCAGAATCGCTTATCATTAGTGAGATATTACTGTGGATAAACATATTTCCATACAGGGCTGGTGGGGATTAAGAATAAATTTGAATCAAATGTCAGCAATATAAGGGAAAATAACCGCGGTCAGTGATTCGGAAAGGGTTGATCAGGTGAGGACAGATGGCTTTAACAGTGTATGAGAAAGTAAAAGATGTTGTCCAAATGACAACTTTAGGTCTGTCTATCTATCTATCTATCTATCCATCCATCCATCCATCCATCCATCCATCCATCCATCCATCCATCCAT
>JAOUQX010000040.1:13216270-13229846 GCA_028566295.1 Liobagrus marginatus
TGTGTGTGTGTGTGTGTGTGTGTGTGTGTGTGTGTGTGTGTGTGTGTGTGTGTGTGTGTGTGTGTGTGTGTGGAGAAGGAGCGGTGTGTACATTTACTGCAGTAATGAGCTGCAGACTGCAGTCAGCGATTCAAAGCTAATAATAACTAGAATTTGCTGTTAAAGTTTAACAGTGAATGAAATAATGAATGTTATTTGCTGGAAATATCTAGAAAAGGGTTCATGGTAGTAAAAAGCTGTGATGTGAATGACAGAGTGGGTTACCAACACCTCTGATGTCATCAGCAGCCATGTAGCCAGCAGTTAGACAGCGTTATACGATGTAGAATAATATACAAAATACTTCATATAGATATCATATGATTTCAAGATAATAAAAAGGATCCTATTTCTAAGACAACACTGTTGTTGTTTCTGGTTTATACAGTGTGTCCAGGAGTTTTTTTGAATTGTTGTAACCCAACTTGCTTGATTTTGCAGCAGAACTTTTAACAACATTGTTTTTTCAAATAAAACTACCGGAATTTGTGAAATTGCAATCAGAGAGTTCTTCTTTTAAGCTCCTAGAAGTGAAAATCCTTTTGTAAATACTTTTTATAATGACTGCACTTGTATTTGACAAGGTCTTTGGCTGAGTGTGTGTTGCGATGATATGACATTTGAAACAATTGCAAAAGCCTTTAATCTCTTTCAATCTACACGTTTCTTTAAAGAAACACTTTAAAGGATGATCTGGCCGATGCAGCAACGTGTTTCAGATGCCTGAATAGAGCAATTTAACAAACCTTAGATTAAAACACTAAACTGTAGAGTAGATCAATATATAAGTGAATGGGTTTCCACAGATTAACCCGTTAAGCTTCTGTGTCCTATTCTTTGTTGGGATCAAACACATTCATTCATTCATTCATTCCTTAATTAATTAATCAGCTAAGAATCTGTTGCATGTTCACATGAAATGTCACCACAATAACAAACAAAGTATTATTTATAGATATTGACTCATTATTGATGGTATACTAAGCTGCTTTGCTCTTATATATATATATATATATATTCAATTCAATATTATTTATTCATACAGTGTAAGTAACAGATGTGTCTTATATACAGTATTCCCATCGAATTCATCAGGAACAGGACTTCCTAAAAGCCAACCTAATGAAAACTCGTCGTAGAAAACAAACGTTGATCTATTAGTTTACAACAGTTTAGAATTTGAGAACACCAAGTCCTGCTTGGTACAGAATGATTTTCACGTATTAGAAATCTTTTTGTCTTGTTCATTGTAAAGAACAGCAGACTGAGCCTGTCAGAGCCCAATCCAGAGTGTGTGATGGAAGTGTTCTGGCCCATTTGCTTCACCTCAGCTGAAATCAAAGCGAGCAGCGGCAGCAGTGTTCTGGGGCCCCTGGCACCCTGGAGAGAAGCCACGCAAAGCCTCGGTGATCCAGCCCTGACAGCACACACAGCGGTTGAAACCTGCATCATATTAAACAAACCTAAATGCTTCAAGCTGTTACACACTATCTAATGCAACATTTATGAAGGAGTCTTTAATACGATTTTAAACACACCTTGTTGTGAGGGTTACAAATGACCAAACATAGTGTTCGCTTTCAATCAGAATAGTTCATTTTCAGGAGTATAGTTGTAGCTTATTGATTTCCATGAAATATTCTGACATATGAAGAGTACATGCTGGATATTTAACACGAGTAATAAAATGATCATTTATCATAGGACTCCAAATTAGTTATAGTTAATAACTTTTCTTTTATTATATAATTATTGTTATGTGTTTGGGATTTAACCAATAAAAACATCAGTATGCATATTTTTCGACATTTTACTCATTTCGGGCCGAAGATTATATTCTATTCTGACCTAATAACTTCAAGCTTGAAATAAATGAAAATAGGGTTTAATAATTAATAACCAATATCTTAAATATTTTCTATTAAATACAATAGGCTTAATAATGATGACATATAATCACATCTTAATAATATCTGCTATAATGCAAGTAGGGCGGCACGATGGCAGAGTAGTTAGCACTCCTGCCTCACAGCACAAAGGTTCGATTCCTGCCCAGGAATTCTGTTTTTCTGTGTGGAGTTTGCATGTTCTCCCCGGGCTTGTGCAGGTTTTCCCCAGGTACGCCAGTTTCCTCCCACCTCCAAACACATGCAATTTGGCAAAGGTGAATTAGCTCCTCTAAATTGTCCATAGGACTGAATGTGAGTGTGAACGGTTGTCTGTCTCTAAGTGTTAGTCCTGTGATTAACTGCTGATTGTATAGGATGTACCCCGCCTTATACCCTAAGTTAACTGGGATGCACTCCCATGACCCTGAACAGGATAAGCGCTAGATAATGAATGAATGAATGAATAATGCAAGTAATCCAGTTTGGTGGCAGCGACTCAATATTAAATGTAACTGTAAATAAATAAATAAATAAATAAATAAAGTACAACGTGCCATTGGTAGAACAATAAAAAACGTTCCGTATGTGCTGGGAAACCTGAGTAGTGCACTTGCATCGCCATATACTCAGTGAGTTTGCACTGCGGGCGACCCGGGTTCAAATCTGGCCCGTGGTCATTTCCAGATCCCTTCCCCAAACTCTCTCTCCTGCACTTAGTTTCACTCTGTCCTATCTTTTATAGGTATAAAAAGCTCAAAAATAACTCTTTAAAAAAAAAAAGGAAGCACTTTGGGATTTGCTACATACAAATAATCCAATGCAGGTTTGTAAGAGTAGATGAGCACAATCACATGACCACAGCATTAATTAATTTCTAATAACTTTTCATTCTATATATAAGGTCTGTTGTGTTGTGAAAGTCTCACACAGGATTGTTTAAACGTTTCTGAGTGAATAGCCTAGCAACAGGAAAAGGGAATTCTCATCAAACAGTGATTTTTACATTCAGATTCAATTTTGGATCTTTTAGTCTCTGAGTTAATAGTCGACTTTTTCTTATGTGCAGCTCTTACAACTTACGCTGAACTAAGTGTTACTCTCAGTGGGCCCTGGTCCTGATTGCTAAATCGAAGGGCGTGAATGAAAAGCTTGTGTATCCAAACAGCAGTGTTTGCTGGAACACGTTTACACACCTAGTTCGCTAAAGTGTGTCACATTCACACCGCTTTCACAGCCTGTGCAGCAAAGCACACAATGACACGATGCGAAGGAAAGAAATCGGATGCCAGCTTTGCTCCATGACACTCTCTGAAAGTTTCCGTATGTTTTGGCACCCCAAGATTAAACAGGTGAGTGCACGGTAGCAGCAGCACAAGCTGATGGCAGCAACACTAATAGAGACCGAGGTAATAGCGATGAAAAACAGCTGCTCCCAGTTTCCCTGCATCATCTGGTCATCTTGGTGTAAAGAACATATTGCATCCATAAGTTCAGAAAATCAGTCCGAGCATCTAATCAACAAAAGTGAGATGCACAAACACACAGTGTACATCTGACTTTACTTAGGATCAGACAAGTTCATTTCAGGCAAGGCCTTATACATCAAGCCATAGGATACATCTGGACTGTAAAACCACTGATCACATCCTACAAATCATCTCCTCTATGAATCACATCAGCTCTTCCTTCTTCATACTGCATCCATAAGTAATAGATCATCCTCAAACATACCCACCTCTGTCCTACAACCCATGTTCAAGGAAACGTCGATTAAAAGCTGTGAGGTGCCAATGCCACAAAAAGTCATTGTTTTCTGCAGTTTCCGTTTTATTTATTGAAGCCCGTAAGCGCCCGATGCAGTCTTCTGCCAAAGCACATGACACGGCCTCTACAGAAAGGATTTCAGCTTATTAAAGAGTCCCAGGCCCATGTGGAGTTGATTTAGAGGTGTCAGGGAGATGTAAACGCATCATCTTAGCCAAGTGAAATATGGCATTACACATCTTTGATCTGATGTGGGTCATCTCTAGAGCCTGCCCATCAGTTCAAGAGAACACGAAGAGCACCTATGAGGATCAGTGAGGCAATGTGTATTGTATTAGAGCTGCCATCACAGGCTCATGTTCCAAAGAAGCTGCAGCATCCATATGGAATGCAGGTGGATGAAAGAGGTCTCTCTCATCTTACCAAAACAGAATGGACAGATGATGTTTAAATTATATCTGGGATAAGGAACATTCAAAAGGCAGACATCATTTAAATACAATTTGGGACAAAGGTCAATTTGACATGAAATGATGACTACGTTTGTATGTACTCATGTACGCATGTTTGTATGTACAGATAAAGGTCTCAAAAGGTTCATGTTCAGTGTTGCATTTAGTAAGTATTCATATACAAATCTCTAATAGGGATTTTTTTTGACAAAACTATTAACAAGAAATCTGTTCGAGGTCAGAAGTGTGCATGAGGACTGGAATCTCACTATATACACTTGTTTTCTGTAGAAACAATAAAAAACCATGTGTCAAAATGTGCCATTTTTAATTCTACTATTGTAAAGCATATACAATATGCTGCTTCACCACTTTTCCCCTCTTTAAAACTTCCTTACACTTGTTTGAGGTCTATTGGTAAAAACCCAGTCTTTCCGCACTGTACCGGATCATTTAACGGCTTTCTTTAACAGAAAAACCTGAAGAGCAGTTCTTGGGCACGAATCAATGAATTCTAAAGACTCTAAGTTCTATGAATGATCTCAATCATGGGCCAACCTGCCCGAAGTGTAACTGTAGCTTAAAATTCACACATGGCATAATTCAGGTCTAATAAGCAGTTTCATTCTCGAATGATGTTGCCAGTAGTAATTATAAGAACACCTTTCCCTGTTTTCTCCTAAATCTATTGAAGACGGGACCAGGCTTATTGTGTGGCAATGAAATAAATTCCTGAACAACTTACAATTCCAACCATTCTTAAGCTCTGATACACACAACTACTCAGACTTTCCAGAAATCAGATCAAAACAGGTCTTCTGAGTTTCCTAATAGCATCATACAAAAATTCCTGCGGCGCAACAGCAAAGCAAGTGTGACTTTAAAGAGGATCGCCTGCGGTACAAATGACCTTAGCGTTCTGATATAAGTAAAAGCTTAGATCCTGGAATAGACTGTGAGATCACTATACTTTCTGTGACTGGTTTAGGGACCTGGACTCAATTCTCATGTGCATTATTGGATGTAAAATAGAAAGAAGATGCATTTCACAATTTTAAGCCCAACACTGACCACGCTTCACCAGTATATAAAACATCCAACAGCCTCTTCTAAAGCACTGGACGCTGGTAAAAGAAATCTGACATGCATTATTATTGTCTTGTACAAGGAGACAGTCCAGACTCCGCAATGAAGCGGCAGAACTTGTGAGGCTTTGCCAAAAGTTCAGCACAACAGGCTGCCTTGGACATGTGGTTGGGGTATTGTGAAAGCCTGAATTTTTTTTTTTTATTCTGGAAAACAAAAGGCAGACTTTCATCAGGGTTTAAAGAATACATTCTGAGGACCATATCAGAAAACACACCTTGACTGAAAGCCTATATATTGTTTTAGGCTAACATGGACCAAAATGAGTACATTATTGGGAATTATTTCAAATAAAAATCAATCTTCTTTAAAAAAAAAAATAAAATAAAATAAAATAAAATATATATATATACTAACTACATGGGCTATCAGACCGAAAGGAGAGTTTAGATTCGTTTCTTAAATGAGGAAATACAGGATGCGACATGTGCATTGAGGCAAACAATTCAGGTTTAGCAGATTCCCAGCTTCTTAACTAGCCACTGACTTGTTTCAAAGAAACATGTATTTAAATTAAGAATTAAAAAATGATAAACCAAAATAAAACTGGTTACTGGTGTTTTATTGTACACTGGTCAGAAAAGATGGGGCAAAACACATTTTAGTTAGTATGTATTCTCCCCGTTATAACAACATGCTGTAAGACATCAGAAATGTACTGGAACTATTATCCGCTGTGTTTTCATAAATCTGTACAAATCCTCAAAACAACCGGCTAATACGTACTGAACCGGATGCGTGGGATTTATCGACATGGAATATTATACATCATTAATTGGTTGGCGTAAAATTCGTTAAAGAAATCATATGATGGTGTGTTTTAATGGTAAGATACAATTAATGACGTATTACTTCGATGAAGAGACGCATGAATATGAGGGTCACACGAAGAGGAGCGTGAAAAGCTGATAACTCGGACGAGAGAAGCGCGTGCGCGCCGCAGGGTGTAAAACACCTGACGTCAAATATGAGCGACAGAAAAGAGCGGCAAAAACATCAAGCACCAAGAGTCAAATCTGTCAACGGAAAAAAAAATCACTTAATGACCATGCGGAATATATTTGTATGACTTATTTAATAATAATACTAATACTACTACTACTACTACTAATAATAATAATAATAATATAAAACTTGTATACATTTTAAAATCTAATTTAAAAAGTATCAACACCA
Organism: Liobagrus marginatus; assembly: GCA_028566295.1. Lineage (NCBI taxonomy): Eukaryota > Metazoa > Chordata > Actinopteri > Siluriformes > Amblycipitidae > Liobagrus > Liobagrus marginatus. The sequence continues at coordinate 13,222,737 of JAOUQX010000040.1, forward strand.
TAAAACCGTGTATTACGTCACGAATAACGCTGTTGCAATTGCTGCTGATACTGTACTTATGATGATGATGATGATTATTATTATTATTATCATCAGTATTGTTATTATGATATTATTATCGTCAATAATAATTATATTATTTCCAAAAATAGCTATAATTTTACTATGGACACAACGGTACTTTTCATTTAGCCAATTATTAAATTAATCTGAGGTCGTTACAGTTTTTTTTGTAAACAGCTAGACCGAAAGATGACTTTCATATTTACTACTTTAAACTGCTACTACTACTTTTAATAATAATAATAATAATAATAATAATAATAATAATAATGGCATTATCATTATTGCTGAGTTATAGTTGTTATTATATTTTTTTCGGTTGTAGTAGTAGTTTCTATTTATTCATATTTAATGTTAAGTATGTTAATTATTAAATTGTGGCTGTGATAAACTTACATTCGTAAAAAGATCTTTCGAAAATATTGATCTTCATAAAAATGTTAGCGATGTCTGACGTCTTTGCAAAGACCCAATGTAACCTAAAACTGGTCCCTCCTGTGTATTTGTGAACCAATCAGACGCCGTGTGACCTCCCCACTACTTCATCTATTTAGCATCACACACACTAGGATAAAGTTTCCAAAAAACATTAGCCAAAAACTTCCTACGGGACGAAAAAGGCCAAAGCACTTTTAGTGCACGTCAGAGCGACAGCACAGCACAGCACAGCACACACACACACACAGACACCCAAGCGCGCGCAAACACTCTCACACTGAAGTGGAACTCCTTTTTTGTGTCTATTTTCATCTCGCACGGATTTACTTTCTCACCACGGATTCGAAGGCGGTCAGCGTGTTTCCCCTCGTGCCCTTGCATTTCTTTAAACGAGAAATGGAAGAGAGCTCCTGTTCCCCTGTGTCTCCGGCGGACAGTCTCGGGACCAGCGAGGAGGAACTGGACCGTCAGCAGACACAGCAGCACAGACGCTTCGCCCGAAAGAGGAGACCGAGCAAAAAGTCCAGCGAGGAGGACAGCTCTGGAGGAAGTCCCGGCTCTTCTAAACGGAGCAAGAAGGCGAGTCCGAGCCGAGCCCAGTCCTACGAGGAGCTGCAGAATCAGCGCGTGCTGGCGAACGTGCGCGAGCGCCAGCGGACTCAGTCTCTGAACGAGGCGTTCGCGTCTTTACGCAAGATCATCCCGACCCTGCCCTCAGACAAGCTGAGTAAGATCCAAACGCTCAAGCTGGCGTCCCGCTACATCGACTTCCTCTATCAGGTGCTACAGAGTGACGAGATGGACAACAAGATGTCTAGCTGCAGCTACGTCGCGCACGAGAGACTCAGTTACGCGTTCTCGGTGTGGCGGATGGAGGGCGCGTGGTCCATGTCTGCCTCGCACTAGCGCCGGGCAGCTCGGCGGGGCACCGATGCCACATGGGTATGTAGTGTCATGCAAAATACACAGCGACACACAAACATTGTGTGTGTATATATATATATATGTATATATATGTGTATATATATATGTATATATATATAATTTTAGTTTTCAAATGCATTTCTGCTATTTTGTTTACATGTGGGATTACTGCATTGCATGACTTTTGTTAGTCTTCCCGCACTTTCACCGACGCTTTTTATTTTATTATGATTTCTTTTTTTGAAATAGTCAACTAACATCGAACAAAAAGTTGAAATAAAATTACGATCCCAAATATCTACGTTTTAATCAGTGGGTTATAATATTAAGTAGAAGACGAAGACATTTATGATAACTAAGCATTCGAAAATGTATTAGTTCCGAATATTTTCTATTATAATTGTTAAAGGCAAATCCTTTACTGACATGAATGTGTCGGTAACATTAACGCTTTATATACAGTAATGCGTTTAATTACTCCGAAACATGTGACATCGATAGAGCTAGTTTTCCTTACTTTTCTACTATATTTTAACAATCTATTTAACAAATAGAGTAGCCTATGTAATCATTCGAGATGGTGGAATGTCACTTTATAATTCTTGAGGAAAAGTGAAGGTGATGAGGGACGTGTACATTTTCCTGCACATAAAGCCTCCTGCAACACTGTTCTGTTAAATGCATTGTAAAAATAATACTAATTAAAAAAAATAAAAAATAAAAAACATGACAGCTCTCCAACACCCATCTCTCCTTAGCACAAATTACACTAAAATACTAAACACTAAAATGTTTTTATATTAGCAAAAATATAAAGGCACTTAAATACGCAGTTTTGCATTGAAATGCAGTTAGACTTATACTTTTTAATATCTAAAATAAGTAGTCTAAAAAGGTATTATTTTTTAAATAAGTTTAAAATTAGTATTAATATAATTAGTCCAGTGCAAAAGAGTTTATTAAAGTTTCGATAGTTTCGATGTGAAAGCTGCTATATGCCATAAAATAATAATACAATTATATTTCTTCTAAAGTGAAAAAAAACACACACTGAAAAATGTGAACACTGGAAAATTCAAGGATATTTTCAACATTTATAATAAAACAATAAATTTCAGGGAAAAAATCCATAATTCAGATGATTAGTATACAAGAAATCAAATAAAATCTTTACCCTTGATAAACTATTTGAGCATTTTCATAATCAAGCATATGCAAACGTGTGACATGTAAAAAAAAAAAAAAAAAAAACTGCTACAAAAATTGAATATTAAAAATTTGTTTGGACACTTATTTATTGTTGTAACAATAGATCTTTGTTACAATCAAGTCATTTCCTGGTGTTACTCTCTAAACATACCCCACGATCAGAACATCTCTGAAACCCAGTGATGAGCAGCGCTGATGCTGAACTCATTCATGCTGTAGTGTGTGTAGGTGCATGAGGAAATCTGTAGTGGTGTTTGGGCTGTTACACCGCTGAGAGAGCAGAATGGAGGGCAGATGTACACGCTCTTTTTCCAAGCCAAAATGGCTATATTAAAACACGCTGTTGTTTTGCAGTGATGTCATGCCACGGCAGATTCTGGGCAGTGTGTTTAAAGTGTAAAGGCATTTTCCTGAACACCATGTGCTCCCACTTAGAACCAAATCACTTACTCATTAATAACTTCCCATGCCAATATATGGCATAAATGTGTAATTGTAAGAAAACCCTACCACACGTTGTAACACATTGTTGGGTTTGACTGGTTCTTTTAAAATTTCTGTGTTTTGATTAAAGCCATGCTGTTGAATTGTCACGATGTGCTGACAGTTTGATAAATTATGACGTTATTAACTACATTTTCATTTGGTATATCAACGCTTTTTACGTTCTCTTCTACAGACTGTTTACTTCCACTATTTCTGAAGACACCAAAGGATTTAATGAAGAACCCATGATGCTTCATGCCATGACCAAAGATCTGAGCGGCGTAATATCGACTCAAAGAGCTGATGAAGCCCAGAGTCAGGGAACGCTCCACTTCAGCTCCACCAAAAGGGAGAAAACGAAGAGCATATCTGATATGTAATCATTTCCACAACTTAGCCCTACATGTCCTTATGGTGATAGTTAAGGAAAGCCATCTTCTGTCTTTAATGGAACTATACTTCCCACTTGAAATAGAAGAGTTTATATAGAGAGATGTATATGATTTTTTTGGGTAAAGTGTTGTACATAATGCTACCTGTGAGTTTGGTCAGCTATTAAGGGGACCAATACGATTTAGAGACATAGTTTCCTGCATGGATTACTGCCTTCCTTTTTACATTCACAACAAACAAACCAAAAAATCTTTTGTTCTATGCAAGAATTTGAATTCCTGTCCATTAAAAATTGTGCTTATTTATTAAAACATATTTTTTGAACAAGTAGGTTGATATGTGGATTATGTGGCATGGAACACGTATAGAGCTGATCGATGCGTTTTATTATTACAATTTTCTTTTCTCATGCTATTTCTTTCTGTCCATATTAAAGAGAAAATATGTCTCTCCTTCAAATTGAATAACAAAATGGCAGCCAGTGTACACATGATCCAGATTTCGGTTTTGGAATTGAAGCCGTTTTTATTTAGGGATGAAATACAAGCTAGTGTCAAACAGCTTACCTTTATAAACAAAACCTTGATAACAGCGAATCATTTAAACCACTGGAGCCGGAGCGCAAATTTCGATATGAACGACCAAAACGAGCCGATTTGAAGAGCAGCTCACAGCCCTTACAGTATAAATGGAAAGCTGCCACCCTTGCAAAGCGTAAAATTGTTTACAGTTCAATTTGCGCAGATAAAGATCTGCAGAATAAAACCGAGCGATGTGCCATGCGCTGACTGCGCCTGATAAAAGTGTAGATAAATGTTGTGTGTAGTGCAGAACTAATAAGCAACCACAGCAAGGAGATCTCAATCTTTTCAATCTGTAATACGGATCATTTTACTTTACCTTACCGTTCCTCATCACTGGGTAGTAATCATTAAGAGGGCATTTTGTACCATTTGACCAAGAACATCAATAACAATCATTTTTATCAATAAGATACCTCCTTCTATTATTGGCTGGACCTTAAGAACATCTGCTCTAAAAGATAAAAATGTATTTATACCGTAACCATATTTCCATTCCGAGGTAATTATATATACAACAAACGTATTGATCCACTTTCTGGTCTTTTTTCTGCAAGACATATCCAACAGCAGAAAAGAGTAGACTTGTGGAATTTAGTTTTCCGTTATGCTAATGTATCATTGGCCCTAAAACCTTCAGTAATGTTGAGGAAGGTGCGGTTCAGCTTGGACCTCGGTTTTTGGCCAAAATTATGTGCACCTGCCAAATTCACCACTGCCGCCAGATTGTTTTGCTTTACTGGAATGACGAATTCGTATCCCCAGCTTAAATTCTTAAATGCAACAGAGAAAATAGACAATAGTTCTTTTTTTTTTATTCCAAAAAGAGAGAAAGTATTTGTATAGCAAACAAGTCAATGTAAAGAAGAATGGGATTCTATGATCACAGTTTGTGTGTGCGGGGGGGGGGGGGGGCTGCATGTAAAAGCCAGTAAAATGCGTGTGTGTGTGTGTGTACGCACAAGGTACTCTGTAGAGTCTCATTATCTCGGTTCTCAGATGAGAGGCTCAGTTCCAGCCAAGAGCCTGAGGGCCCGGGGCCACACTTCCAACACTGTGCCAGGCCCAGATGGTTCCCGTAAAAATCAGACGGAAAAAGCAGCAAAAGTTTAATTTGCAGTAAAATGGATAAAGTGAAGGTTTATGCGGTGTGTGTGCCTCAAACTGGAATTCATTCTGGCTCAGTGTGGGGGGGTGGATGCTGGTGTGATACTGTGACTCAGAAGTACCTTGTTACTTTCCTTAGACTCTTTGTACTGAGAATTACGCTGTACATTCGACCATTTTTCGTGCTTGACCATAATATTTTATCAACCTTATTAAAATGATTATAGGTCATTTATTTTACTTTACTCAAATTCAACAAAAGGCAATACATTAACAGGACGTTCAGAAATAAACTCTTGCACAGACTTGGCGTTGGTATGAACTTAAATACACTCTCAAGCAAGGAAGCGTTAACATCATTTAACAACCATGATGTTTATTGCAGTTGCTGTGCTGAACGTATGCTTTTACTGCAACGAAAACCAAAATACATTATGTGCCAGTTCTGTCGTTCTGGGAGCTTTGGTAGAAAACCTCGATGGCTGAGAAAGATGTGGTCATGTGTACACGAAATAAGCTGTCACTGTTATATCGGATGAAACGCACTCTGGCTACTGGAATATAGGAAGTAACTTAGAGCAACTGTGCTAAATCTGGACCCACTGCTAATTTGTAGCATGTTATTCAAATTCAGATCTTATTTATCACGTACACATACTGTACATGCAGTGAAATGTTTTTATTCCGCATATCCCAGTTTATGGATTTAAAGGTTGGGGTCAGAGCGCAGGGTCAGACAGAACAAACGGCGCCCCTGGAGAAACTGAGGTTAAGGTCCTTGCTCAAGGACCCAATGATGGTAGCTTGCCTGGTGTAAGGCTTGAACCCCGACCCTCTGATCACTGACCCAGAGCCGTACCATTGAGCCGCCACCACCACTAACCCTAACATGTAATATTTCTCTATTAAAGAGAGTGCCTCTGGGTCGCCTCACTGTATGACGATGTTTTATGTTTGTGGGTTAAATACTTTTAAAGCACTTCTCATGTACATAACTACTAGCACTGAAGCCTTTCTAATCTAATCTAATCTATCTTCTTGAATCTTGAAAATTTGATCTTGAATTACTGTAGGTAGAATGGACTGTTACACTGTTACAGTATCCTCTGAAATCCTCGCCAGCGCGCAAAACGTCAGCTTCAGAAAGCAGGTGTGCGGTCAGACGGCTTGCTAGTCTACAATTAGATGCAGTGTCTCAAGGCGCAAACTGCCATATAAAACCTTAGCAAAGAATTTCTGAACCTGGAAATGTGAATGTAGCACATCTTTAAAAAAAGAAAAGGGTAATACTATATAATCAGTGCCATTATTCTTTACAGCTTATAAAATGAACTAGGATAGATTAGATAGATTGATGGATAGATCAGTGGTTAAGGTGTTGGACTGCTGATCCGAAGATCGGGGTTTGATTCCCAGCACTACCAAACTACCACTGCTGGGCCCCTGCACAAGGCCCTTAACCCTCAACTGCTCAGACGTACGTCGCATTGGATAAGAGCGTCTGCTAAATGCTGTAAATGTAGATAGATGGATGGATAGATAGAGTTCATCTTATAAGCTGTAAAGAATAATGACAGTCTGATTATATATTATAAAATCCATATGCACTTTTATATAACAAGGCCTAATAAATAAACACAGTAATACCATTGAGGGTACAACCCCACGACACAGAAGGGCAGCATTTAGTAGGAGGGATGAAGAATAGCGATATCGGGCAAGCCTTATACAACTCAAGTTGAAGTTCAAGTTTATTGGTCACATATACATTGTGCAATACAGCATATAGTGAAATTCTTTGGCGACTATCTGGGTGTTTGCTGTAAGTGGGAGGGGGGGGGAGGAACATATATACATATATTTATATATATAAGTGGGGGATGAACATATTTATATATTTACATATGTA
>JAOUQX010000040.1:13253216-13270891 GCA_028566295.1 Liobagrus marginatus
GATATGCGGAACCAAAGAATCTCACTGTATGTTGTACTGTATGATGTGCATGTGACCAATAAAATAAAGTTTAAAGTAACAGTGCACATACTTTGTATCTGTACTTTGTCGCCAAGCCCAAGTATCCAAGTACGGTGTTCCTTGGCTTGGCAGAGATAGGCTCCTGAGACTCCTTAGATGGCTGAAGTCTAGTCAACCTAGTCATCTTTTTTGTTTAGGTAGCATGTACCCCCAAACGTGGTTTTCTGAAGTGATGGCCAGAGCATAACATTCAAGAGTGACTGCAAGTGTTGGTTTGTTTTGTGGCTACACGTAAAACATCTCACAACAAACTGCCCTCACTTTAGAAAAAGTGTTGACTGACCGCCGATGGTTTTAAGTCAATACTTTGGACCGCTTTAGAACCAAGAAAACATTTCATTATTAGCATTTATCCACCATTTCTCTGCCCTCAGGCAGACTGTTCTGCCACAGGTGACACTTGCTGACGCTACACTGTGCTTGCGCAGCCACAGCAAAGCCTGGCTGTGAATTTTCAGTGTCTGGCGCGCCATGCACAAATGCTTTGATGATTTACATGCAGGCCACAGGTATGTCGACGGCTGCTACAAACCTGGAGTCAAGATTTGGAACGCCAGCAGCGGGTGGGTACTGAGCCCATTGCTTTACTTTGATGTTCTCAGTGAGACGTGCAAGTGACCTGCACCCATTGAGTGTTCAAGCAACACATTCCCTCAATAGACCCCCCCACCAAAACTTAACGTTCTCAATGTTAGCCGCAGCCATGATCTCTTGGTGGCAAGTGCGGATACATGAATCATGAAATGTCTGATCTGGGATGAAGACCAGAGTTCTGATAATTACTGTATATTGGAAACTACAGGGATTTATGGAGCATGAAAAGGGACTATTAGTTCTAGAATAACTGTCAGCGGACCTCCACGTTGCTTATCTCTTCACTCCTGAGTCTAAGCAAAATGAAATGACCAGAAAGGGAATATGCCTCATCATCTGGACCACACAGATAGGTAATGACTATAAATCTATGAGGTCTATGATCCGTACAGAACCCATGCTTCTCCCAGCAAGTCCCAAATCCCACGCAGCTCGTTTTAACCCTCTTCTCCACACTTCTCCCTTGTCTTTTAGACCTGTGTGTGATTTTCCACAGAAGTAAGAAAGCTGGTTTGGGTTTGACATCCTTGAAAGCAGCTTGACCGAACCCTCAGTGGAATACGCCCTGAGAAATCTTCTTACTAAACTCCTGAGCTTCCTATCGCCAATATAACGAAACAGAATTTTAAAGACATGCACACACACAGCAGAGGTGTTATAGATGTCAATCCATCAGGCTTTTTTGCAAAGCTCATCTTTAAAGTGCAGACTCAAAACCACCCAGACCCACTCATCAGACTGGAGCACATCCTTCCTAGCACACAGTCTGGTCCTCGCTAAATCTTAAAAGGCCCTAAAATGTTCCTCACTAGAAACTAGTGGGCAAAGTGTTGCTTTAAATATGCTTTCATACATGATGCAGAATTATGAAATTTTATTTAAGGACAGATACAAGAACTCTGAAGGCTAGTTCTATATTCAAATCTTATTTATCACATACACATACTGTACATGCAGTGAAATGTTTTTATTCTGCATATCCCAGCTTACGAATTTGAACACTGGGGTCAGAGCGCAGTGTCAGCTAGAACCTGTGGCGTCCCTGGAGCAACTGAGGTTAAGGGCCTTGCTCAAGGACCCGATGATGGTAGCTTGCAAGGCTTGAACCCCCGACCCTCTAATCACTGACCCAGAGCCTTACCACTGAGCCACCAATAACCAATGGCATAATAATAAACTATTAGGGTTTCTTACATGATTAGAGTTACTATACTATGACTTGAAAGGCTGAAAGGCTTAAAGGCTGAATCCTTCGATAATGGGAAGTGTGAACCAAGAAATAAAAAAAGGACAATTTTCTTTGGATCTTTTCCAGCTCATTTCTGAGCCAGGATTAATGGCAACTGTCAGTATCCCACTGTGTTTAGTGGTCTTTGCAGGCCAGTACCCTGACAGCAGCGCTAGAAGAACAGACTGTGCTGCACTCGGTGGCTTTCCCAGGGCCAAAGATACATGCTATTACAGCATATGGGCTTTCCTCTCTTTCCCAACAAAACCTCAAAGCCCTTTACTCTAAAGATGACGATACCCCATCTTGGTCATAAAACAACCTGAAATTCATGTGAATTCTTTTTTTCTCAGTTTCTCCCGAATCCTCAGGGCCTGCCCTTTGACTGTTTCAATGAAAAAAAAAAAAAAAAAAAGATTTAACTAGTCATCTTGCCAGATACCTACGTTTCCTTATTTAGAATCAGCGCGTTGATAACCAGCTGAGCGCTCGTGAAATCCTGCTTGATGAAAATATCTACACTCATGAATAAGGAAACCAGTGAACTAAAGTTCCATGTGCAAAAATGAAACGAAGGCCAGTGCCAAAAGCATCTAGGAAACCTTGGGAAAATTATGGTTTCTAGGCTGTGATGTTTGGACCAAGTGTAATGCTAGACAAGGATCGTCAATCAGCTCCTTGAAACAAACTATCTAGACCCTAGATAGACACCGGACTGTAAAACCGTCGGTCTGCCCTCTTTTATTTTCTGGCTAGTGGCAGTGCATTTAAGAGTGTGAGGAGTGTAGCGTGTAGAGCTGGAACATAGCTTGACAGAAACTATGATTTGGAAGACAACAGAAGGTTTTTTTTTTTTTTTATTATTAAAGGATATGATTGTGCTACAGCACATCCAAATACAGGTCGGGCTAATTTGTAAATGATCCAAACTGAGATTCTTTTAAACACACATTATGGAATCTGAGAAGGCCTTCTCCTTCCTCACACAGATTTGACAAGAAACACACCAAGGTCCTTCTCATTAAGCCCACATCCCCTACACCAAAAAGAAATGTTCTGAATCCACCCCAAACAGCAGCTGATGCACTGCAGAAGACACCATGCGAGACATCTGGTGAAGCTGGATAAGCACTAATAAGCAAAGTTCCAGCAGAAACGCTTGCAATACACTAAGACAAATTGCAATAAGTTCGCATTATCGAAGGATTCAGCCTTCAAGCCTTTCAGCCTTCAGGGAACTTCGATGTGACGGGAACTACATGCTGTAAAAAAAAAAAAGATTCATCCTCACGATTCTGCCTAATTCCTCCAAAAGGGGGAGGCCAATAGTAGTTAGGAGAAACACTGGGGTCCACTTGTAAAACCACCAGGACCAACGAAGGGTTAATTCTATCCAGGGCTATCTGTCAGGCTCAAAGGCTTTTCCAATCTCTTTCCCTATACAAAAAAAAAAGTTAAGAAAGACCTAAAAGGAAAAAAAAAGGGGGAAAACACTTCAAAGCCTTGTCATCTGGCATTGCGGAGAGCTGGTTTGAATTAACTTCAATTCTCCTCTCCATTTCCAAGTTCATGGCAAGAATGCATCGGCTTCTGGTTTTCATTAGAGCCAATTTTCTTATCTTTTTTCTCCCTCTTTCTTCAGATCAAGCTTGATCCCCTGTAAATGCAACGTGGCACTGAGTGTAGCTAAATAAGAAGGTGCTGCCCGCAAGGCACGCATTGTCTCACACGGCCCACAAAACGCAGCGGAGAGGGAATTAAGGAAATGCACAGAAAGGGAGACAGTGGGAGGGAGACAGAAAGAGAGAAAGATGTTGGTTGTTTACACCAGACCAGCCTTTATTTATCTATTCCTCTCATCTGTTTGGTGGGATACAGATTTTTCCGTTCCGACTTTATCATTACTGCACAGCAATAGAGCATTATTTACCAAGCAGGCAGAGAGACAGAGATGGAGACAGAGAGAGGAATTAAAAAATGCTGTCAGTGGAGGGAAGAGAGAGAAGGAAAGGACATGGCAAGAGAGCAGGAAAAGAGAGAGACAAAAAGGAAAGATATATGGACTGTTGGGCTCTAGGTCTCCAGTCTTAAGGGAAAGATAAATCGGTGTTCAGAGAAGGGTGCAGTGCTGTGTGAATGATGTGAGCGGCCGGGTAGTGAGAAGAAGAGTGGGAGAGAAGAAGAAGACGAAGAAGAAGAAGATGAGAGGGCAAGCAAGAAAGAGTTTGGCAAGGACATTTTTGGAACTCAAAAATAGCCAAACATGGATTTAATGCATCGGATAACTGCCAGGTCCTTCATGTGGTGGATTGACAACATTAACAAAAAGAACATCAAACTGAGCAGTGTATTAAAGTTAGAGTTTCTAATAACAAACAACATTTATCCCGAACCATAATTCCTTTACCTATTTTCAGTAAATGGTTTTATCCTGGTTTGGGTTGTAGAGCTTATACTGGGATCATTAGTCATGTGACAGGAATACACCATGGATGGAAAAGTGACGAACGCTAGTTTCTGACTGATCGGCTTGATTTAGAGGCTGGAGAAGCTTTGCTAAGCCTTTGATTAAAAAAATAAATAAATAAAATGAAGTACATTTTCAGCAAGTTTGATCAGCTTACTTTAGATGAAAATTTCCTTGCATTGTTGCCACACTAATAAGTGATTGTAGTGTCGTACTTTTTAAACTTCCCACTAAGGAAAAAAAGTTAAGTTCAAATGTAACATTGTACGAAAAAAACTTTAATGTCCAACATCAATAAGTTATTAAACAAAATGGCTGCTTGCCACTTTAGACAGTTCCCCTATATTAACACCTGCACCATTTCCCTCTAACAGCATCAGTCCCCAACTACAGCCTACAGTCAGCAATTCCATACACAAAGTGATATTTATTTCCGTTTAACCTAAGTTGATTTGCAAAACGTCTTAAAACTAGCATTTTAAACCAGGAATATTCTGATTAACAATAGCAGGTTGGAGTTAGAGAGTGCTAGAAGGGCGGACTTTTCAATGCTTAAGTAGATTTACTTGTCAGTCTCCCCGGGATTTAGCAATTTTTTCAATAGTAGATATGAACACAAAATCAATCAACCCTTGTGATATTTGGCAGAATTTTCAATATTTTCAAATGACCGCAGATTTTCTTTGTCAGATGATGCCATCAACACTCTGCATGCAGCCAAAGCCCTCGCTGATTTACGTGTGCCGCAGCTATCATAGTAAGTAACTACATGTGTTTTCACTTGTATCCTGAGATTCACCAATTTTTTTTTTTTTCAGCACAAAAGCCAAAAAAATCTTTTTTTTTTTTTTTTTTTTTTTAAATAAGTAAAGCATCAGCAGAATCAAGCATGTTTATATCGCAATCAGAAACTTCAGAAAATCCTAGAGGGATTTCACTTTAATTTCCAGCACAAACTTTTCATTAACAAACTGAGGACATTACAATGTGTGGAAAACGTAGTGGAAATTTCAGCGGGTATCAATTAGCAGGCTTAGTGATTTGGGGGCCGATGTCAAATATGGGGCCCCAAAAGTCAAACTTTGATCTCTAAACATTCTTTTTCTATATACATACATTTTTTTCTATTATGTTTTATGACATTTGTACATAACCTTCATGTTAAAATATGTGCAACCTGGAAACTTGATTTTCTAAACGTAAAATAAATACAATTGAATTCACAAATAAAAAACTAATAAGTAATATATGATTGATATTTTCTGCATAACTCGCATATTGGTTAAGTCCGCCGCTGTTAACTAGCCAATTGCATGCAAATTTTACATTGTTGTAATCATACGTATATAAAACACACGTAGACTATATAACCATTTTCCACTACATTTCTGTACATTACAATTTCCCTTCACTGGATCTAAAAGACTCAAACCTGCTCCAGTACACCAATGCCCCATGCACATAGTGACCTCCAAGTTGATATGGCTAAAGTAAAAGACCTTAATCCCACTGACCACCTTTAGGATGAACTGGAACACCGACAGCAGCCCAGGTCTCCGTACCCAACACCGATGCCTGATCTTTCCAATACTCTTGTGGCTGAATGACCACAAATGCCCACAGACACACTCCAAAATCAAGTGGAGAGATTTCCCAGAAAAGTGGAAGATCTTAACAGCAAACGGGAACTAGATCTGGAATGGATGTCCAACAAGCATATAAGGGTGCGATGGCCAGGTGTAAACAAAGCTTTCCTTAAACCACTGTACCACACTTCCCTAATTCCCTAACAAGCTAATTATGTTTTTGAATTTTACAATTGTACTGCCAATACAATTGTACAATTGTAAAAGAAGTAGGGAGAGGCAAAGAGGAGAGCAGGCCAAGCTACGGCGCGTTTGCTACCATGATTAGTATGAATGGGCTGAATGTATGGGGCAGTGAGCCAGGTTCTGAGTGGGGGCTGGCAGAAAAGACCTGAGCTGAATCATCCAGCAGTACAGCAAAGTGTGCTTCTGAGAGTCATACACCACAGTACCACACACTGCTACTCCTGCAGACCGGGGTTCCTGTGACTAACCCTGACTCACACTTCAACACGTTATCCCTCATATCCCTCAGCCAACAGCATGCAGTATTCCTGTAGGATTACAGCGTAATACTGCTAGCTGCACAGAGTCCAAATATCATACATCAGCTGCTTACTTTAGCTCTTTGTTGCAGAGGCCTGCATTACTGCCAGACTCCAGTGGGACATGTGGAACCCTATGCAATAGTGTGCAAGGTTGCAGGACGATGAGGGTGGTCAATAAGCTAGAGCAGATAGGAATTGGGGGAAACGTAACTTGGGGGAAAGAAATTCGGCCACATGAAATTTCCCACCGTTTCAATGTTAGTGCTCATAATATTTCACCTACTCTACTTTCATGTAGATTTCACCTACTATGAACCTTCAAATGATTACAATTTACTTACTTTTGATCCATTATTAGTTAGACTTATTAAAGTATAATAACTGTGAAAAACATGGTTCCGGTTAGTGATTGACATTGACATTGCGTGTACTGCTAGAAACTGCTATTTAAGCTCGAGATCAAACATCAACACTAGTGACATGCATTTTTGTGGGCCGTTTGCTGTGCAAGCAAAAGTGAAACAGCAGGACACGAGATAAATAGACTGAATATGATGATGTGTGCAGAACCACTCAATAGAAGAAGTCTGCTGTGGGAAGCAACACGTCTGGCACCAGGTGATGTGGTGTGCGAAGCAGCTGGCATCACTTAGACACTGCGTGCGGATCTTAGGCCGGTCTAAAACGGTGCTGTTTATCAGTGACGCGCTGCGGGGAGATTTACAGTGCCTGAGAAACTGGAAGGTAGAACCAAAGGCTGAAAGGGAGGTGTAGAAAAAGATGAGCACAGATCATCTAGGTTCATGGCAGATGGGCTGTTTTTCACGCTGCTTGTCTACCTGCAGGATCCGACTGAACGTGTATGTTGGAGATTGACCTCTTTGACGCAGCGGTATGAAATCGGCCGCGTGCTGGGGTTCTGGGGAAGAGGGTTATTAATAGTCTCAGACACCGGCGCTAATGGGGCTCAGACCTACTGGCACATCCTCAAAGCTTCGCATCAGCCCCGTGCACAGATAAAAGAGCCGGAACAAAAAAAGGGGCGGTGCTTAAACAAATTGTTACAAGACATAGTTTTGGAAGCTTTCTTCTCTGCTTTCTTTTATTCACTCTTAAATGCTGCAAATCCGTGTGAAAGCTATAGGCAGTGTGCACATGTACCTCAGCTGCTTGGTCCTAATAAGGCAATCTGCCTTTATTTACATGTAGTAATTAGACACATCGATCTGTTTTACCTCCCCGAAAATGTAGGCATTAGTGCTTTGTTGGAAGACTTGGCAAGGTTATGGACACTGCAAGTTTCAATATTCTATGGACGTTAGAGTAGAAGGCATGAGACAGATTAAGGACCTCTGGCTTACACAAAGATGCAAAACAATCAGTTCATATACTGATTAATATGATTTACATTTATACTATAGTATAAATGATAGCCAAAGCTTGCTGTCTATCCGCAGCACCATACGGCATAAACAAACCATTGGAGAGAAATAACAAATAAAAAAGGAAAGGCAACGTAAAGATGTACTTTTTCTAGTTTTGTGTTTAAAAATCACTTTTAATTTGCTCCCGGACTTCAATTAGTAAAAAAGAGAAAAATCACAAATTTTTCTACCAAAAAATAAATAAATCAAAAAAAGGAAAAAAATAAGAAATGAAAACAAGCAGCACATTTAAAAATAGAAGCCAAAAATACAATCAGAAATAGAAAAACACTCGCGGTTACCTGAAAGCAGCCAGATATTCCACGTCCCCCATGGGAGGCTCCAGACCGCCTGTGAAAGCCATGTTTACGTTGAAACCCACACCAGGCCCCGAGCCCACCTGGTACACACACACACACACACACACACACTTAATACCACAAGAATTTGCTTAAAACCAAGGAATGAAAATATTAGCATTTTGAAAAAGGAATAAATAAAATCTCATTTTGTTGCGTAGTTTTGTCTTCAACAGCAGTATTTCTTCTATTCAGTACTTCTATTTTAATTCATGACAAAACTGGAAAAACAGGAACTTTTTTCAGGAATTTAGTAACCCGGGCCCATGAGAGTTCTAGGAGCTGTTTTCGGGTTCAGCTTAGACGTTTGTGTGACTCTAAAGCTTTTTTAGGTGGCGCGTGTTGTCCGGTCAGAACTACTCGGGTTTCCTGTTTAATGTCATACTCGGGCATCCAGTCTGCCCCTAATCAGGATAAAGCTGTTCCTGAAGATGAAGGACTAAAAGTTTACGCCGAATGACTGATTGTTCAAATGCAAGAGGCGCAAACTAAGCAACTGTTTCACCTGGAAATTCGGGCTAAAATGCAGTTATAAATCACACACTGGCCAAAACTTTTCAATTTTTAATATAATTTCTTTAGCACTTTTATTTTTAATCCAAGATGCCAAACAAAAAAGTGTGCCGTGCAAATGCTTCGTGGCATTAGGTCATGAAAAAGGAAGGACATTATGCTTAGAGTGAGTGTATCTAGTTTCGAAAGTAGCATTTACACAAAAGAGTAAAACAATAGACGACAAGCTCCCTTCAGCATAACAATGCTGTTATTTCACATAGTGATTAAGGCCCAAGTGAAATCGAGGACATCTCTGTGTGTGTGTGTGTGACTGTGTGTGTGTGTGTGTGTGTGTGCGCGTGTGTAGGAAAATGAGCCGGAGAGAAGTGTTATTCTTCTTTTTCGGTCTGTGAGACATGATGAGTCGGTGTCTCAGCTGCGTCTGTGGTTCTGACCTCATCAGGAGCACCGCTGCCAGGAAAGAAGTTTCCGTCGTCATAGCGATGCAGAGACAGATACAGCACATTGGGGTCACTGTAGAAAGCCTGCTGGGTGCCGTTGCCATGGTGAACGTCCTAAAAAAAGAGAGGGCGAGCTATTATTTAGCGTTTGCTTCCTGTAAATAAAAAAAGTTCAAATAAACACCATTGTTACATCATCACGCTGTGGCTAACTGTATGATATATAAAGCATAAGCATTGCCATAATGCTGCATCTAGATTCAACGCTGGGAAAGACATCGTGGGACGTTTTCATAACATTAGCTTTGGGTCTCATGTGGTGTGTTTTGATCCGAGACGCTTTGTGTACACGGTGTGTACTGCTCCAGCAGAAGAGCTGCGTGACAGACAGGAGGAAATGAACGTCATGACAAAAGCATCAGAGACCTTAATGATCTCTGGCTTACAGGATTGCTGTACATCAGTAGCCCATCACCCATATAACCCTGTCACTACAGGCCTGAGAGGGACACTCGCTAAACCACATACATACAGTATAAGACCCTGTCGGTGTCCATATGGAACACTTTAACAGACCATGGCTTCAAGGCGAGGGAACAGAATCATTCCATAAAATCCATGGGAGAGTAGTACGTCATGCGGGAACATTTTACGTACTGCTTATCGCATACTAAGGATTGGGACATAGTACTCACCTCAACATTCTATAATAGTGACGTATGTGTATACTAGGGACCCAGCCGTTGTGACCACTTCGAGTTTTCAGTTGAACTTGCTACATATCCGATACCATGGAGTTACCTTTGATAAGTGCGTCAGTGGTCAGACGTTTTGAAAAAACACTCACCCAGTCCACGATCAAAATCTTGCTGACGTTCAGCCGCTGCTGGAGGAGTTTGGCTGCGATGGCCACAGAGTTAAAATAACAGAAACCCCTGGTGGTAGAGTGAGAAAAAGCAGAGAGAGATGGACGATTAAGGACACACAAGAGAACCAGAAAGCAGTATAGCGTGGCGTGTGTAAAACAACCCCCTGGTCGAGTGGATTCTCCCATTTCACTAATGACAATTCACCCACAGAGTGCTGGCTACACTTCAGAGTAGAAGAACAGTGTTTTAGCCTGGCCTACAGCCCATACACAATGATACACCACTACACACACGTGCCCCAACCACTACACACATACCCTGCACTAAGCCTGGCACACTCACCACAGCACTGCATCAGGCATCTGATTTAACCTTTTCTCAAAGCCTCAGTGGAACAATCATTTTACTTAACCTTTATGTAATGAGGACGGCTTAGCGCTAAGGCTTTCTGTAAAACAAACATAGAAGCAGTAACACACATCACTCGCTGTGAAGGAATTTCATACACGCACACACACACAGGTTTGTCTTGCTATCTTAGTGAGGACATTCCATAGGTGTGATGGTTTTTATAGTGTACAAACTGTATATTCTATCCCCCTCCCCTACCCATAACCTTAAACCTGCATATCACACACACACACACACACATCCCTACCCTACCCCTAAACCTACACATCACACACACCCCAACACGCCCCCTAAACCTACACATCACACACACACTCCTAGACTACTCTACTCCTAAACCTACACATCACACACACCCCTACCCTACCCCTACTCCTAAACCTGCACATCCCACACACCCCTACCCTACCCCTACTCCTAAACCTGCACATCACACACACCCCTACCCTACCCCTACTCCTAAACCTGCACATCCCACACACCCCTACCCTACCCCTACTCCTAAACCTGCACATCCCACACAACTTTCTGTATTTTTAAAAAAATTTAATAGAACATTGTTTAATATGTTTTTAACGATATTTTACTTATGGGGACTTGTGAAATGTCACCATAAAACATGCTTATGTCGTAATACCAGTGTAATACCCGTGTCATTATACAAATTTGTGTCCTCAAAACTCATGAAAACAAGAACACACACACACACAGCTATAGACCAACACACAGAATGACGGACAGACTTACACACAGACAGACCAGCACACACAAACACATACTACAAACAGACCAGCACACAGCCACAGACAGACAGAAAAACACAAGACATACCGTATACAGGGACAGACACAAGGGCAGAAGCACAAACAGACACACAAACACAGACATAAACTAAATGACAGACATGCAGACATACACACAGACAGACACACCCTATACACAGACAGACAAAAAGACAAACACAGACGCACTAAAAGACACCCAGACAGAAATGGACCCACAGCAGAGCCAGACAGACAGAGAGACAGTGCAACAAAAAACAAGCCGTTGAAAAAAAACGGTAACTCCTTTGCTCTTTAATGTAAGACACATGCCAGAATAATATTGAGGGTTTTCTTCATTTTACTGCTGAATTTCTTCACAGAACTCCGACATGTGCGTCTACACACTTGGCCAGGATGTCCACCTGTGAGCTGCGATTCATTTCTGTTTTAACGGGTGTGAATGAGTTCCATTCATGCTGTATTACGGAGATACGCAGTGTTTAATCCAGTCCACTCAAACTGCGCCGCTTTCTCCATGGGAGCACTTTGTTTAGCTTGTTACTCGGAATCACAATAAAATAACCAGTCCAAGAGCGTCTCCACTGTTTTTTTTCCAGTCCAACACCAGCATCGCCAAAACACTGCTCTAGCATGACAAAGCCCCTGAGCTTCGTGAACACAGGGTGTGTGTTCTGCACCCCAGAGCCTCCTCAACCGGCATTAGTGTTTGATCTCATTAATACGGTTGTGGCTGAATGAACACGCATCCCAATCTAATGAAATTTTTTTTTCCAGAAGTGTGGAGCTTGCTATAGGAGTAAGAGTGAGAATAAATCTGGAATAGGACGTCCGAAAAGCACACGGATGTGATGGTCAGGTGTCCCAATACTTTTGGTCATAACTTATTATTGATATTTGGCCTAAATATTAGATGCAAAATAAAAGACATGTCATGATTACCGCTGCTAGTGATATCTAAGTGTGCCTGCGTGTGCAGCGTGAGTGAGACTAATCTGAGCAGTGAAGCAGTGTTTGTTGATTACAGTATGCTGCTGCGCTTTTTGCAGTGAGGGGAGTGATACTCACATGGGGGTGCTTTCCTCAGCATGGTGTCCTGGAGGCCGTACTACAGCGAACCCGTTCTGTAATCACACACAGCTGCGTTAGCTATACCGACACACGCCGTACAGAGACCAGCCCACGTATGTGCAGATGCAGGCAAGCTCATACACACCCTAACAGGACGACAGTACTGCTACGCTGACGTACGGTCCCTGCTCTCCCGGCATACCATTTAGATACTCTAAAGCCTGGCACGACTTCATTCAGAGTTCATTCTTTTTACACAGTACCACGCTGCAGCTGGCACGACTGAGCAGGACTAATGGAAAGTACTGATAACTAGCGGATGTCGGTGCGCTCAGATGAGTGGACGACTTGCGGGGTCATTTTCCTGCATAGGGACTTCGTTTCTTAACGATGTTGAAGCAGCTGTGTGGAACATTAAGCGAGGGGTTCAGCCGGTGTAATGATAGCTCTCCGTGGTGTGTTTTTAAGTGCACTGGGCTGGGCTGCGGCTGAGGTGTTGCGCTTCTATTTTGGTGTTGGATGACTGGCAGACAGGATGTTACAATGTGTGTGTGTGTGTGTGTGTGTGTGTGTGTGTGCGCCGAGATCTACAGTCTCACTAACGATGTGGTTACACTTAGAAGTGTTTGCATTTGGTTGAGATTACGTTGCTGGCCGCTGAACGGATGCCCGGATATCAGCTGATCAAACAATGATGCGCGCACACACACACACGTTAATGACTTTACTCATGATTTTGGCAACAAAAACAGAGAACAGCAAATATCAACACCAAATTAAGACTTTTATTCCTGCACGGTAAACAAGCTGTTCTAGCGATAGAAATGGCATTTCATGCAGTGTGTAATGTGAATTAAATGAGTGTGCTAAGTTGTAAAGCTGAAAGTGCATCATAAATAAAGTTAGTGTCTCTCAAAAGAAAGAGTCGATTCTGAATCGCTGAAACGAGTCGTTTAAAATTCGAATCCCGTTCCACAAGTTCCTACATTTACATTACATCCACGCTGTTTACATCCGAGTATCTATAATATGGCCGCGTATCCGGGTAACTGGCTAAACCGTGACGTAGGGGCAAATCCCTGTAGTTTATGGCGCTGTACACAGTAGACCAATCACATCTGCCTGGGTCATTGGACCAATCAGAGCAGAGAAGCCTCATGCAAACGAGAGGTTTGGAAAGATGACTCTTCGAACGACTCGTTTGAGTCTTTGAGAAATAACGTAAAATTAAATGCATATTATAAGACAACGAAAAGGTTTTTGACATTGCATGCGTGTAAACCTGCGCTTTACAGTTGTTGGTTGGGGGACTCCCAAAACCAACTTTAAAAAATTATTAAAAAAACACAAAACAATAATTTTTCATGATACGATACGATCATGCGATATAATACAATACGATACAAACAATATGATCACTTTAAGTAACTAAGAATAACATTCATTAAAAAATGCAGATGTGCTTAATGAGCAGAATGTTGTTATACATTATTTGTGATGTTTCTAATCGAATGCAGCTTTCTATCACTAACTTCATAAAAGCCCCAATCATCTAAGAATACAAAAACTTTTCCAAACCCGTAAAGTTAAACCCGTTTATTACGCCGTGGCACAAAGGTCATATGTAAAACAATTATCCAAACGATTTTCTGCTTAACCATTCAGTTTAAAATATAAGTTAAATATAATGGTTAGCACTCCTGCATGTCAGCATGGGGTCGCTTCTCGCCATGGGTGTTTCCGTGTGGCGTTTGCATGTTCTCCCCGTGCGTTTTCCCAGGGTACTCCGGTTTCCTTCCGCCTCCGAACACATGCGATTGGGCATAGGTGAAAATTCTCTAAATTGTCCATGGGAGTGAATGTGTGTGTATATGGTTGTCTGTCTCGAAGTGTTAGTCCTGTGATTAACTAACGATTGTACAGAGTGTACCCCGCCTCACACCCTAAGTTATCTGGGATAGACTCCAGCACCCTGATAAGCGCTAGACAATGAATGAATGAATTCTAATCAAATACTCTGAAAACAGTGAGGCTTGTTCTGACCGGTAAAATAAAGATGGGGTTACCTTCAGTTCTCCAGACGCCACTTTAAACACCAGCTCCACCACGGAGCCGACGGCCAGCCGAGCCGCGCTAGACGAGTGGACCTCGTTCCAGATAGTGTCACTGTCCACCTGCACAAACACATCACGTGTGCATTAACACCAACACCCTATGGTACGGATTAAAGATACATAAAACTGCTGCTTAAAGAAAACATGGGTGATGCTAAACCGCCTTTCAAAGCATATTAATACTTAACGAATCCAAGACTTATTTATAAACACTCTCCAGCACAGAGAAGTGAGGTGTGATATTTGCTAAAGCTGATGCCACAGTAAACATCCTGCTGACAAATATTCACACACAACAGTGGAATCCAGGCCGTGTATACACACTGCGACATGTAAACACCGGCTTTGTCACCTCGACACCTGCTAGATGGATGAAGGGCTCCAAAAGCAAGCTGAGGAACCTGCACTCCTAAAAGTTGTGTGTCTTGGGGTTTAGACATTTTGAACTTTACGAGATACTTTTCTGCTTACCTCGGCTGTACGGAGTGGTTATTTAAGATAGCATTAAAATCCCATAACGACACACACATTCAATGTAATTAGATCCATGATGTTTACTTTAATTCAAGTCCGATCATCTCAATTTCGCAGATTATTGAAAAAGAAGAAAAAAAAAGGAAAAGAAAATTTTATTTCATCATCAGAGAAAACAAGGTCTGGTTTAAACTAAATCAATCATTTAAGATGATTATGAGTGGAGGTGCAATATTTTAAACAGAATGTACTATAAGTTACATACATAAGTATACAAACTATAAGTTATAACCCTAACCCTAATATGTTTAAGTATATAAGTAATATTATACTAATGTTCTAATATTTGCATAAAATAAACAATGTGTGACTTGGGGACTGTGGAAAATCACAATGTGCAACATTATAATGAGAGCCCGGTCTGTCTGGCATGAGGGTAAACCATTCTCCCATTCTGATGTTAACATTTATACATGTGGCATCTGGAAGACACCCTTATCCAAAGCAACTCTTAAAAAGTTAAAGTTAAAGTTCAGTTTATTGGTCACATGCACATCATACAGTGAAATTCTTTGATGCCGCATATCCCAGCATACAAATTTGAACACTGGGGTCAGAGCGCAGGGTCAGCCAGAACAAACGGCGCCCTGGAGCAGGTGAGGTTAGCTCAAGGCCTCGAGCCTTGCTCAAGGACCCAATGACGGTGGCTTGTCTGGAGGCTTGAACCCCCGACCCTCTGATCACTGACCCAGAGCCTCATACCATTGAGCCACCACCACCCTCTTATTTTATATAACCTTTATCTCATTTATCCAACTGAACCGTTAAGGGTTAAGGTCTGTGCCTGGGAATTGAACCCATGATCTTCCGACCAGCAGTCCAACACCTCAAGCCCTGAGCTAGCGCTTTCCCATGTTACCCTGTGTGATACATGCGAGTGTGCATCCTGAGTAACACTACAGGTCTGAAACACACACCAACAGACAAATACAAAAATATGGCAGGCATGAATGATGTGAAGACACGGCGCTTCTCCTGAGAGTCTGAAAGTGGACTGTAGTAGAACACGGCAGGTGAGAGGAGTATTTATTCCGTGCCAGGTGGAGTAAACATTAGCGGGGAAAAAAACGTGGCAGGAGGACGGTGTGTGTGTGTAGATGTGTGTGTCATCCAAGTGTGGACACAGAGAACACTCATTCATCAGTCACCACTCATTATTCCAACACACGCCTGTCCTACTGCCTGCAATTACTCCAACCTGGCCCCGTCCCATGACCCCCCACCCACAACATACATACATAAACAAATTGACTCGTGCATATAAAAAAATGCACCTTAACAAGCCCAGGAACTCGGGCACGTGTCCTCGGCTCAGAGCAACGTTACAACCCGAACCGACATCAAAGCCAACCTTCCATTACATCAGCTGCCTTATTTAGCTTAGCGTCTTTCGCTAAAGCAGACAGAAAGAGCACACACACACTTACACTTATTTGAGCGTGTTGGTTTAGCGTGTTAAGAGAACAATGTTCCCGTCGTGTTGTGTGCGAGCTGCGGAGTTTGAATTCTCTGAGCGGGGGACAAGCCGTGATCCGAGAGGCTGAGGGTTCGCAGGGTAAATCCCTGGGGCTCCCTTTGTGCATACTTATTCGCTAGCAATTTATGAATTTTGTTGCAACAGCATGAGTGCTCAAGGGTAAAAAAAAAAAAGAAAGGAAGCCTTTTAAGCCGGGCCAAGAATGACTCTGTCACGAATTGCAAGTCTGTGGTGAATTTACAGTTTAAAAAAAAAAAACTCAAAGAGTAAGAACTTGAGCAGAATGTGAGTGCAAGGTCAAGGACTAGAGAGCGGAGAGATAGAATGGAACATACATGTACATGGACATTAAGAAAAATGGAAACGCAGAGTGTATAGTAACAGATCAGGCAGAGTAGAGCACTTCGAGATGGGCATGTCTGAGGAAACACAGGACACAAAATAGTGTGTGAGAGGAAAGAGAGGAAAAAGAGCCTCTTAATGGGCAGAGATTTGGGGTGTGTTGGGGGGGGGGGGTGGTGTTGGAATGAAGAAAGGCAGTCTCTCTCGACTCTGACAGGCTAATTTTCAGAGCGGAGGCTAGCTGCGGAGACGCAGGAAGACAACAATTTTGTTCCATTTCCATAAAAGAGTCCAGAGACCTTCTGTTTCTCACCAAGCTGCACCGGGTCTACTCCGGCAGCCTGCCGGGTCCGCCTGCTATTCATCACCCGGCAAACAGCGCTGATGGGGGTTAAACTACATCCCTTCAGCCACATCGAATGCACACCTTCATTACTCCAGCACTCACATCCCACAGCCACAGCTCATTAATAAACGCTATACGCCGACATGCATCAAGAGCGCGACGAGGAAAGGGAACTAACGAGTGTGATTCAGCGTGTCGGCAGGGCACACGTGATGATCACCGAGAGGACTTTCAATAAATCGGCTTAGAACTAGAGATGGCGCCCAGTGACACTAACATAAATAAAAATGCTGGATCAGACTGTTAGGCGGTCTGGGGTTGGGGCTTGGGAAATAAATTAAAAATTAAATCCTGTAAAACATGGCAAAGACGGAAACTGAATATCAAAACAAAAAACCCCATAATAATAATAATAATAATAATTAAAGGAAATGTTTATATATATATATATATACACACACATACAGGTGCTGGTCATATAATTAG
>JAOUQX010000040.1:13291580-13304848 GCA_028566295.1 Liobagrus marginatus
CATCCATCCATATATGCATCCATCCATCCATCCATGCATCCATCCAATTATCTATCTATTCATCCATTCATCTATGGGTCCATCCATCTATGCATCTATTCATCCATCCATCTATGCATCTTTGCATCCACGTGCATAGAGGCTGTCGAAATCTTCTGCAGTGGGATATTAAACATGATCGTGACAAAGTGGGCTAGCGCATAGCCGTGGCTGGCAGCCAGAATCAGGGCATCGGCAGCTGTAATTGAAATGAACGAGGGCTACCAAGAGCACAAGGACCCTGGGACACCCATACACTCTGGAAAAGTGCTTACGTGGCAGAAATGAAGCTGGGAGATCAGCAGTGGAAACAGACACAGGGTCACCCTTGGACCTGCTGACTTTGAAGTGTTTTTACATGAGCACTCGGATATTTGCTATTGTGAAAGTGTGATGTGTTCCGAGGGGACGCAGTGACACATTTTACATGCATGTTTATTGTATCGAGTCATATACATGAGAAGGTGATGGTGAATGAGGAAGTGAGTTTGAGCCAGCTGTAAAAGAAACGTGGTAGAAAACATACAAACAGAAATGAAATGTCATTTAAAAGAAAACCAAATGTACCATGAATTCAACGAAGCAATAAAAGGCAGTCAAAAAAAAAAGAAACTGATAAAAACTAAAGTTGACACTACAGAGACTGACCGTTGCACTAAGGTTAAACAACTGTATGCCAACATTAATCAAGTCTAATGAAAACTAGCATCATTTTTAAAGAATCCTTATGAAATACAAGGAATTCAGAATGCGATACTTTAATTTGGAAGTGTGAACTGGACCATGCTATCCTAAAGAGAAAACAATAATCACAGAAATTATATTATTGCTTGACCGTTCTCTTGACCACTGGAATTTCACTAGTCCACTAGTGAACAATAATCGCTAGTACCACTAGTAGTAAACGCGCCAGTTATTTAGTGAACCAGCATTAATGAAATGTTCACAACCCACGTTCCTCAATAAGGGATTGATTGGTTGATTTTAATAGACATTTACATTTGTGGCATTTAAGCAGACATTATCCCTTATCCATTGGACCTTATTTTACAGCTGAGAAGTTGACAGTCAAGGGCCTTGCTCAGGAGCCTCGTCGGCAGCTTAGTAAAGCTGGGAATCGAACCCATGTTCTTCTGGTCACCAGGCCAACACCGTACCGTCAATGCCATTTCATTTTGCAGAAACGTTCCATTTATTTTCCATGTCGCATTAATATTTGTCCAATTGCACCTTACACTTTTCTGCACAAGGCGTCATAAGACTTGCTATTAGAATGTTCTACATATCTGCAGAACGTTTTTACCTGCTTTAAAAAAAAGAATAATAATAACGACTAAATTGCTCCGAAATACCACCACAATTCAAACACAACTTATGTACACAAGCTTGCAAATATTAAACCGGTGAGAGAGCGCGGCAGTCTGTTCAGCCAACTTCAGATCCCAAACACTAACAAGAAAAAGGATTTAAAAGCTGGAGACCTTATCTCACCTCCGTGCTTGTTAACGAGAACTGCGCTTCTGTATGGATTAGCCTATAACATACTCTCATAAAAAGATGCGAATGGTAATGGTGCACGGGAGTGCATCTCAAACACACACCATCTGGGCTGCCTGTGTCTAGCTGCTTTTTTTTATTATTATTAGTACATTTTTTTTTTATTGGATGCAGAGAACATGGAAGCGCGAGAAAAAAATAAATTTGAAATTAAACGTGATGTTGAATTTCAAAGCCAGGCTTGCTTTGACCTCCTGCAGTAATAACGATAGAAAACAGAGACGTACAGCTCAGCACGAGCTCCTGTAAGCGTGCTGATTACAATGCATAAAACGGGTTATTAATCAGATGCTAAAGAGCGCGCGGTTGCACGAATGATGGTTATCTGCGTGCGCCCTGGGTAGACACCGAATTCTGAGAAGGCGATTGAAAAACATTGCCAAGAGAACAATAGCTGTAGTTGCCTGGTTGACGTCGGTCTTGTTTGTACGACCGGATTAAAGAGTGATACGTGGCACATGCCTAACTAAAATGAGTTGAAGCAGACAAATAGATTGGAAAGACAAGGCTCTTCACACGGCCATAACACGTCTTTCCATTTGGTCCAGATGCTCAAATAAACAGCTGTTTACAGCTGCGCCAAGGATGCAGCGGCGGCAAATTGTTCATGGATCATCCCTTCAGCGCCCGGTCCGGTTTAAGCTCATTAAGATATGTAAATGGCTCAGACTTCTCACAAGCATTAATCAATCCGGACGTATATACTTAGTCATTAACTCCACATCCCAGTTCATCAGGAGCTGAAAACCTTTTACACGCTGATGAGTAACTACAGCAACTAGTTCTTGAGAAGATGATTTCCTCTGTTCTGGGAGTCTACTCATCTCTATTCGGATGATATAAAAGCACCCTGGTACATCACGGGAAAGAGAGCGCCATTACGCATCTGCACCTGACACGGCTAAGGAGCGCGACTGACAAAGACGAGGAGGTTAAAAAAAAAAAAAAGGAGCGAGCAGAAGGAAAGCTGCGGAAAAGCCATTCCCGCCTGCACTATAAAGCTTGATGAAGGCTGATGAGAAAGCACTGCACGGGACTTTAAGTGCCATCAAGGGCACGCAGTGACTGTGCCAACTATGGCAAGGCACCAGCCGAGTGCAGTAGAACGAGCAGGAAATGATACACAAGTCGTCTGCTGAGATCCATTGAAGAAGGGCTTAGCGTCGTTAGAAAGAGTTCCAATCAGGTGAATGAGCTCGGAGAGCTGTTCGTGGCTTCATATAAGAGAGAAAAGCACATGGTGTACCGGGAGAGGACAGAATGAGCAGCACTGAGGACACTGTACTGGTTTACCATGACACGATTGGCTAAATAAGAAACGGTGGGAACGGTGAGCAGCAGGACACGCTCGAGGACACAAGCGATCATCAGGTTCTGATTGGAGCCAATCAAGTAGAAACATTCGATATTCATATGCAGGTTTGGCCAAAACAAAGACAAATTAATTAAAAACTACTGCCAGAGGTAGGCAATCCATGTTGCTTTAGTTACTTTACTCTGCTTGTTTTACAACTCTCCCTGCCCTACCCACTGCTAATTACCTGGATCATGTGTGTTCAGTCAAGCAGAAGCTGGAAGATACGAATTTACTTGGTCTTCCTCTCACTTTAGCTTCATCTGAAATAGTATCTTCCAGTTTCTAAGTGACTGAACACACCTGATCCTTAATTAAAATAAAGAAAACATACGGATCTTCCGCTCATGGCTTGAGGCATAACAGGATAATTAGGATAAAGAAAGCCCCAATTTGAAAAAGAGTGTTGCAGAAGTAACATGTTTTTTTGTTTCATGGTTTAGCATTGCCTGCTGGGTAAATGGGGGGAAAGCAGCACTTCTCATTTGTAGAAAATAATATCTTAAGTGTTACTGTTAGTTCTGTCTGTTTTTTTTTTGTTTACTGTAATCCCTCTCTGGAACAATAACAAATTCTGAAGACTTTCCCTTTGGGAAAACTGACCATTTCAAGGCGCCCTCACTGGAGACATCTTCCCTAAATATTAGGGATGCAGGGACCAGATTATAAGGATCCAGTTAAAGTACCAACATTCTTTCTGTGGTACTCGCCGACAGATTCCTGTACCTGTATTTTATTAATTGTTGTGATTTGGCAATTTTCCAAGCACAATATAGGGCAGCAATAACCTCCAAAGGGCATAATATCTAAGGCCATATTAAAAAAGGAAAAAACATCATTAATTTTACTAGTCGTATCGGTGCATCCCTAACAAATATGAAAGATATGGCCCTGGTAAAAGGCGCTTCACCATCAACTGCTCAGTTGGATTGGGGGTAAAAAAAAAAAAAAGGGATTAATGCAAGTAGAAATACATGTGCGCTTAAAATTAAACTGTATTAAAATTATGAGAAGTGCATTAATCTAAACTTGGGGTTTGGGAATTACAAATGTGGGTACAGAATGTAGGAGTTTGTACAACTTCAAGGGCTAAAGGGTTTTTCAATGTTTTTCGTGACTGTGTGTATGTAAAAAATTTCCAATAATGATATAATGGGATGGGGCTTGACCTATTGCAACCTGCCTCTGTGTTTTTGGGGCAAGTGAGGGGGCGTGGCCTGTTTAAGAGGGATAGCGACTCAGTTTTGAGACAGTCACTGTTTTAAAGTTAAAGTTTTTAAAGTTAAAGTTTTGTCATTCAATTGCATAGTTCTGATGATTGCTTTTAATAATTGGTTTCAATAAGGTGAACAACATTGTGGCAGGTTCTGATGACAGGCTTGTCTTTATGTTACGCTTGATGTGAGCGGGGAAAAATAATAATTTCATATATTTATTATTCAGTTGGTCATCCAGGAAACTATACAGGATGAGTAAACTGCATCGAGCTGTTTAGAGGTGCAACAATTACCTAAAATAAGCAGAAACTACATCAGGTACTTGACTTTTTCATGTTCCGTGTCGTTGACACGCAAGATGTGGTATGGCTCCAGCAGGTCGGTCCCCCGCTGTGCCGTGTTCAGTGAAAATCAAGGCCCAAACTGTAGCCTTTGGGGCTGTGGCGATTAACTGCTCTAGTGCCGCAGCCTGATTCCTTCCAGATTGCTGCAGTTTTGGCTGGATGTCAGATGGTCGGCCCGAAATGAAAATCACCATGTCAACATAACTGTGAATGGTACTTCATTAGAACGACGAGGCGGCTCATGTGGAGGACGACTGGGAAGCAGGCTGCTGGAATAATAATGGCTTCCTACTGCACGGCTAACAAAAGATCTCAGATATGACTATAGACCTGGGGTGTCAAGCTCATTTAAGATAACAAGCCCCATTTTGCTAATGTCAAGCAGGCTGGCCTAAAAAAAAAATAGATTCTCCTCTTAAACAGGTTCACTTAACGTCGTTTGTTGGCGGTACAAAAAAAAACAAGCAATAAAAGCTGGGAATGTTTTCATACCCGTTTCTGTTGCTGTGAAACCCATATATTTGCTCTGGTGGAAAAGACAGTCTTGGAGTAACACAGTTAAGCCTTTACATTTCATTAGCACATTTTGCGTATAGCCTCGCATTAATAACTCTAGTGGAATACTAAATCCTAGTTAGTTTACATTTCAGAATGCATTTAGAGGACTGGATTAGAACCTTTATCAGCACACGACCTGTACGTTGGACATGCTTCCTGTAGAAATTCCACACATACAGTATTTTACTTCCAATGAAATATAAATGACTTCATTTCTTGATTTAAAAAAAATGAACGATTAAAAAAAAAAAAATCTCCCAAGCGCCACTTTTTTCTATCCAACGCCTTATTTTACTTCTGGTGGGAAAAGCTGGAGCTGAACTGATCTCATACAGTCAAACAGTGGAGTTAAATGAGGGCAGCGAAAGGACTTGACCAATGAAAATATGAAACCGGTGACCCTCATGTCAGCTGGCAGACAAAGGCAGTGTTCTCTCTTTCTGAATAAGAGTGCCCAGTTCGCAGCTCCGCATGCACCCACGAATGAATGGACGAAGACACAAGCAACTCGTTTCCACCCTCATTCACCCCTCGTGCGTCATGAGAGGAGCGGGTGTTGGGGGGGGGTAAGAGACAACAAAAAGCAGAAGCATGAATTGGAACAGAAAACCCTAAAGTGTGTGCTCTATCGCTATTCAAAGAGGTGAAAAGCTTGTGTGAAAGAGTGGCTCTTAAAAAAAAAAAAAAAAAAAAGAAGAAGAAAAAAAAAAAAAGAAGTCTAAAGGACGAAGACATGAAGCTTCTGTGACAGGAGACGGAGCGCTCTACCCAGTTCCCAGGAATGCACCGCAGCAGCCAGAGCAAACTGAGGTTTATCTACAGCAGGAGAGCTGGAATCAACACTCAGACGTGCCTCGCCACAAAGTGTGGAACTGTGACCATACAAAGCAACGCTTGACTTCAGGTTAAGATTCTTTCCTCTGAGAGAGAGAGAGAGAGAGAGCGGGAGAGAAAAAAAAAACATCTTCTGAACGCATGTCACTAAACTAATTAATTCATTCAGGAAACATAACTGGAGGGGGGGAGGGGGGTACGTTTTAAAGTAATAGTCTAGAAGCTTCCAACGTCTATCTACCAAATGTAGCCCATGTGTGTTACCTCAGCCCTACACTTTACCAGTGGACTCATAAAAATAGAATACGTTTAACAGAAGTGTAAGGGATCTTTTATAAGGGCTTTCAATATTCTTTAAACCTGAAGCTTGAAATGTACAAAATGTTATTCATTCTGGCTTGAACGAGCTTTGTTTGTCACTGTTTACGTCTGCGTTGTCATCATTAAGGTCATGCCATGTGCATGTTTTTTTATTTAGGTCTAGCCATGTTCTTGTTTTTGTTCCATGTTCTTTTGTTTCTTTGCATGTTGTAAAATAAACGTGTTTTTGCACTTGCAAAAAAAAAAAAAAAAAAAAAAAAAAAGCTCTGAAATCTTTTGTTTTTGAACAGAGAAGAATCTGGGGTTTGACCCAAAGCCTTTAGGAAAGTGTACAAAATATAGAATGAAAACAAAACTTCATTCATCAGCATTTATTTTTTTGTCCTCCACCAAAGTGCACCTATAAAAACAACCCTACTTTATAGACCCTGTAAGCTCATTAGACTTTTTACCCTCCTCGAAGTTAAAAGCATTGGTACTGTAGCGCTGCTATCTTTCCGCTCCAGAAATCTGTACCATCTAAGGCTTGGTTTAAATCTCTGCAGGTTTTCTTCTGGGTTCTCCAGTGTCCTCCATCCTCCCAAAAACATACCTGTTGGTGAACTGGCACAACTAAGTTACCACTATGTGTGAATGAGTGCCACGATCCAAATAAAAATCTTTAGTGAGACTGCAAGAATTAAGCGGCATCGAGACCACTCTGGTTAAAAATACAGCCCATAATTTGAAGGTTAACATGCTATTCAGACCTTATAGACTTACAGCGGTAACCGTAGATACTATAAATTAGGCTTAGAACATGCTAGAGTTTGCAGTCCATTTTTTGGAAGAATTGTAAACTTCTCAAATAACCCACAATGCAAAGTTATTGTGACAAGTATTCCATTTTTGATGTTAGGAACGACATAATCCCGATTTGTTGACGGTCTGCTGTGGAACATGCTGCACTACGGAGGTGCTCGTATAGTGATGGGCATAATTGCAGATGTAAAATGCCCTTCCTCTCCTTCCTGGCCTAGCTGTAATTGCTCTAGTGTCTCAGGGGGCAGTGAATGTGCAGGGAGCTTGGGCCCAGCTGCACTGCAGTACTCTGACAGGTCCATTTCCAACATGATTAATGAGAGCAGGGGCCTAATCTCAGGCAGCCTAAGGTAAGAGTGCAGCTCTCCTGCTGAGGAGAGCAACTCAGGACCTCAGGCTCTGGTGGCCCTCTCTCTGGGCCTCGTGTTGGGCGCTGAACTGCCTTACTCACCAGTTCACTCGTAAATATGCTTAGCAGCTGCCAGACTTCATCCCCGTGCAGGGCCTAGCATAGTGACTTTCTCAACGCCTGAGGTTGGACTAAGTGTAAGATGGAACAGATGACAGCTACAAAAACCTTTTATTGCACAGCGAAGCCAGACATCCGGCTATAAATAGAGAATTGATGTGACCAATAACATCCTATTAACAAAAAAGCAACTGGAGTGGATATTTCATCAACCAAAGTCAGAGGTGCTGCTTGAGATGAGGAAGGAGGATTATTGGGAAATGGGGCAAAAACTTGGAAACGTTGCCCCTTGGGGACCAAAATAGCTAATCAATATTTGTGTTTATGTTTATGGGATTTTCCAGGCATCGTTATCCACAGCGATTTACATTTTAATATCATTTTTGTATCCAACTGAGCAGTTGAGGGTTAAGGGCTTTGCTTAGAGGCCCAGCAGTGGCAGCTTGGGGGTGCTGGGAATTGAACCCACGATTTTCAGATCAGCAGCTCAACACAACCACGGGGCTACCACTTACCCCAATAACCTTTCAAAACGACACAGATAGTCAGGTCACCAAATATCAGACTAGATGCATTGCTGAACTTGTAATCTTTTCAGAACAGATCAGAGTTGGGCCTTGAGGACTGCTACAGTGTAACGGACATTCACACCTGGTACTTTCATGAAACTCTGAAGAAAATGTGTTGCCAGATTTTATAATGTACACAATTGAAAGCAACACTGCATGCCTGACAAGGCTAGCACTGATGATGTTGGGAAGCTATACACGCTAAGCCGAGCTTGTAGTCGTTTAATGCTAAAAGCACAAGACAGAGCATGATGGGACAACTGTAAGTTATTTCACATCATGGAGAAAGCCTGCATTTGTGTCAGCTTTCAGCCCTGGGAACTTGAGCAGTCTGCAAAAAAAACAAAACAAAAAGAAACAAGCTCTGGTAAGTAAAAGAAACAGTTCTCTGAAGTGCTTCCCCAAGCCCCAGTACCCCACCATGCAGAAGGAAAGGTCCTCGTGGTGGTGGTGGTGGTAGGGGCAGGGTTTGGGGGAAGGATGGGGGTTAGGATGAGCGTAGAGACAGATAGAACATTCCTTTTTGTCTCATGGCTGTGTGTTTCCGCATGATGAAAAGAGCCGCTTTGTTGAACTTCAGGAATTGATGGCGGGGCCTGTCATCGTACCAAAGTTGTGTGTTAGCAGACAGCTCAGATAAAGACATAAAAACAGAGTTTCCACTGGCTGAGTCCTGCGTCTGACCACAAGCCTCCTTACATCGGTTTTGCATCATTACTTCGGTTTGTTTGGATTTCTGCTTACATGCAGCCCGAGGCTAAAAGCTTAGAACTGTGTGCTTGGGACGGAAATAGAAACAGTAAGAATTGGTCTGCAGTAACCCACACGCTGACGAAGAAGGTTATCCATTGTGAGGATCAGTGTGTGGGAAGGGAGACACAGATCAAGCTGTTTGCTGGTCCTGAATCAGAATGAGGCTAAGTAAAGAGAAGTCCTGTTGGGTGTATAAGAGGAATGTTTGATTATGGTTAATGGCGGTGCACAGCGTTGTGTTACCTGTCTTGCGGAGTGGAAAGTCGTTTTTGGAATCGTACAGTCCCAGCACTGGGTGGTTATAAGTGGACATCCCTGTCTGAGGAGGAGAACTCTGATCCAGTGAACTGTGCTGGGTTTTCCTGTAGAAGACACAAACACCAAAATTGAAGAGCGTTCTCCCTAACCATACTGTCTTGTGTTTTTTTTTTTCTTTCCCTTTTCTGAATCCATAGCCCGTTATTTCCCCCCCTCCCCCCCCACACCTTCCCTGAATAGAGCTCTGGACCAAACAGGAAGTTCAAAAAATCTCCATCAACTATTTTAGCCAGACAGCCTCGATCGTTATCATTTAACCTAGAACACACCGTTTCATCAAGTGGAAAAATAATATTCCATCCCATATACAGGTTACAAGTCCAAATGAAAACAAAAATAAACAATTCTGAATAAAAAATTACATTAAAAATAAATGTGCAAGTTTCCTATGGAGCAAGCCTTAGGCAACGGTTCCAAGGAAAAACACCCCGATAGAGGGTGACGATATGAGGAAGAAACCTTAAGAGGAACCAAACATGAAAGGAAATATATTTATTGGAGAGTTTGTAGTATAAAGCCTGTAGAGGTTAAATATTATACATAACTAATAACCTAATATCCTAGCGGCACAGTGGTTAGTCTCACAGCAACAAGGTTATGGGTTCGATTCCCACCCAGGGTGTTTTTGAAATAGCTACTCTAAATTGTCCATAAGAGTGAATGTGTGTGTGAATGGTCCTCTCTAAGTGTTAGTCCTGTGATTAACTGCTACTTGTACAGGGTGTGTACCCCGCCACACACCCTAAGTTAGCTGGGATAGACTCCAGCGCCCCCACGACCCTGAACAGGATAAGCGCTAGATAATGAATTAATGAATGAATGAATAACTAAATTGAAGGTTATTTGGCTTTTTTTTTTTTTTTTTTTTTTTATGTATTTATTTATTTATTTTTATCTTCATAGCAGCGACAACGACTCTAAAAACAAACCCTGTGTGTTTATTAAGGTTTATTAAGTTAAGTCATTTTCCAATACTTGCGCATCATTAATGATGTCTCATCTAAGAGTACAAGCCTGAAGGGGGTCTTTATTTATTTTTATTATTTTTTTTTTTAGTATCCCATACACATTTCTATACAGTATACATAACCTATGAGGCCCAGGACCCCAAAACTAGCTTTATGTCTAAGTTAATTTCCACAATCCCTGAAACAAACCTGTAATGGAAACATGTATATAAACCTGCAGCTTTTGAAGCAGTGTTGTTGTTTGTTTATTTATTTTAACTGTGATGAACTATAAGAAAAAAAACATTCTATTAGCACACACACACACACACTTCGTAGAAATCCTTTCAAGACATTTGTTGGGTGCTAGGGAAATAAAATAAATCCTTTGCGTGTGTGTCACAGGGTTTGATTTTCACTGCTGTTAAATATGCGTTTGATGCCGTGATGGAACGCGTCCCACTCCCACTGCCCCACCATTAAGCTGAGCATAAAATACACATGTTGAAAGCGTTTAATTTTACATCTTTGATCGGTTTGCAGTTTAGGCCCGGCGCCGCTGCTGTTAAACAGAGCCCTGAACGATAATGGAGGAGGAAGCTGGTAATGTAAACACTGCTTGATGGGACAAAAAAAAAAAGTCCTCCTGCGAGGTGAGAGTCCACACTCTCTAGAACACACTCACAGAGGCCTGTTTTCTGTCGTCCTCCCCTCCCGTCGCTCTTTCCCTCTCTGCAAGAGAGCACTAAATTTAAGGAAGGAATGCGAGTGGAGGGACCACAATACAGGCTAGTTTAAGGTGAACCTATAAAAGTCGGTCCAATCTGTCTTAATGTGTTCAGTTTGCCTAATGTGATGACTACAAAACTGAAAAAAAAGAATAATAATAAAATGGAAGCAAATAAATGCACGGGTTCGACTGCACATTAGTCTATAAATCAGAGCACATGCAGCTTGGTGAGTGAGCGGCGCTCAGGGACCTCGACAGCTCAAATTACTGCACCAACAGAGCCGGCCTCTAAACTCTTATCCAAACTGCTCGCTTTCTTTGCTCCTCCCTCGAAAAAGAGCTGCAGTGTCTCCCTGCTCCTACATGTGTGCTTAATTCTGGCTGGCCGTCACAGCGGAGTCTGAGGTCTGGCACTGCTCAGGCAGTAATGAGTGCCTCTGACCACATTCTCCCAGCCGACAGACTGCTCTTAAAGAAACAGCGTTCGGGAAACGCATCCCGCTTCAGTCAGTCATCGCTGCGCTCGAAAAAAATGACTTAAAGAACAAATCCGACAATTTAAGTAGAACTTAGGAGCGAGTTTGAGTCATGTGGTGGAATACGGCGAGGTTCAAGTGCCCGGTTATCGCACAGGTTCTTTAGGTCTTCATCACAGCTACACGTGAATTAATGCTTGCCGCTTGGAAAGTCTTCAGCACATCTGGGGTTTAACCCTCATAAACAGGAGGGCAGTTCAGGCAGCATGAAGAGGCCAGAGCAAGACGAGAGCAGGGATGTGCTGAGAATGCAGACGCAAAGGAATGGGAAACTCACACCTTGATAAACAGGAAATGCCAGCTGGTGTATAGTTGTAGAAAGTGTTTGAGAAACATAACAGTGTTACTAAGGTATAAGGACCATCGTGGGTGTTATGACCAAAATAATCACAAGTTAGTGTGTGGGGAATTTAAAAGAAATGAAAATAGGTTATTTTAACCTAGGTAATTAAAACACAATTATTATCTGTAAAAGTATCAATCGTCAGTATCGAAACTGACTTTCGCAGAACTGCAGTTTGAGTCTGAGCAGGAAATGATGCAAGACCTTAGCCAAGTCTGTCGAAATATATTATCAAGGCAAAGCTCATTCTTACTTTACCTTGACGACTAAGCTAGCCCGGTGGTGATACGCAAATCCTGACAAAGTCAAGGTCAAGTCCGGGATCTGAGTATTTGTTTTCTGAAATACACACGCAAAAAAAAAATAAGACTAACAAACAAACAAACAAAAACAAAAACACAAGGAATGCAAAGTTTGGTCGTTAAAGTCAGATGTCCTTGTTATTTGTTGCCTGGTTCACGATCTAGTACACAGATCATCATCTGCTACACGGAACCGTTACACTTTCTTCAGAAGCTCAGTCCATTACGACGCCGCTGACGATTAAACTAAAGCGCCAAACGCCAAATCGAATAGTTAACACTAGCATGGCTTACCAATAAATCAGAGGGTCAGGAATGGTCAGAGGTTTTCGAGACATGGCCTCGGGTTTCAGAAGAAAGTCTCCAACACTTTATAATCCTTTGCTATTAAAAGGACAAGCTTGTTAAAAAAAGAATGAAGGGGGAAGAAAGGGGAACATGTGGAAAACAAGTGGCTGCCTGAGACAGACTCGTAAAGTGGACTGGATCCATTAGAGTGTGTTTATAATGGGTTGGGAGACACCTCCTGAACCAACCTCCCCACAACCACACATCCTTTAGTACACGCGCACACACACACAGCCTTGTTAAGCCCGGTCAGTCAGCAGATGAATATCATTTCCAGAGCGCGCTGAGAGTGTCGTGTGCTTAGTTGAGAAGAATCGCCATCGTGCCGAGTAATACAGGAAATGGTTCAAGTGTTTGGGAAACGCAGTTCAACAACAATG
Source organism: Liobagrus marginatus (assembly GCA_028566295.1). Classification (NCBI taxonomy): domain Eukaryota; kingdom Metazoa; phylum Chordata; class Actinopteri; order Siluriformes; family Amblycipitidae; genus Liobagrus; species Liobagrus marginatus. The sequence continues at coordinate 13,304,301 of JAOUQX010000040.1, forward strand.
GACTCGACGAGCTTCCTGTAGCATGGCCTCCGCAGGAGCAAGGGATGGTGGATGGAGGGAGGAGGGAGGGGTGAATAAGCGCTCACAGGACATGAGCGACATTAAGGGTTCAGGAAAACAGCAGGGTTAGCACCACAGCGCCATCCATAGCCATACGAGTATTAAATGAGAGCTGAGCTAAAGAGATGACTGAAATGAGAAAGAGAAAATAGTCAAAGTGGTGAGCCACAGCAGACATGCAATACTTAGCACGCGGCCCGTGTGATTTTACTGCAATGGGACACACTAAAAATAGCTCGATTTCATCAGTGTGTGTGTGTGTGTGTGTGTGTGTAAGCTCTATTTCGTTCACTAAACCTGGGCACACTGATTCACTTGGCAACAAATATTTATTTTTTTTCAAAAAATGTTGGTCCCCATTCAGTCAAATTTACTCCTCCTCCTAACGCGCCCCCTCTCCTAACGCGCCCCCTCTCCTAACGCGCCCGCTCTCCTAACGCGCCCGCTCTCCTAACGCGCCCGCTCTCCTAACGCGCCCGCTCTCCTAA
>JAOUQX010000040.1:13405938-13416528 GCA_028566295.1 Liobagrus marginatus
TCATAAATTCATGAGAACAAGCACACACACACACACACACACACACACACACACACACACACACACACTTCTGAAGAGCTTTCCATGTGTAAGTGCAACTCGTACAACCATCCGACACTCCTTCACTGTTCCAGCCATTTCAGCCATGCAGCTCTTCCTGCATACATACTGCTGACCCCCTAATGCGTAACAAAAACACACGCAGTAAACAGATGTTGCCCTTTAACCCTTTACACTCACAGGATCGCAATAGTCAATAGCTGCACACTTACATTCCTAACTCTTGTAACTACACACCTCTCCAGCATAGTACTGTAGTTAGTGAATCATTTACAGCAGTTAGTGAACCATTTAGAGTTGTAATCGTCAGTTGTACTACAATCATCAGTCAAGTATTTGTACTAGTTAGTCAATCATATACAATGGTTACACAATCATATATTAGTAGTTAGTACCTCATCTAAAATAATCACTTTTTTTTTTATAAACAATCATTTATACTTAGTACTGACTCATTTACTTAACTTACTGAATCATTTACAGCAGGTACGGAATCACATATAGTAGATACAATCATATACTGCATAAAAAGATAATTATTAAAAATCATGTGTAATAGTTACTGAATCATAGAGTAGTAAATGAATCTTATAAAAGAGTCAGCACGGAAGGTACAGAATCACTTATAACAGTTCCATAATCGTACATGGAAGTTACTGAATTGTTTATGGAAATAACTGAATCGTTTCTAGCAGCTACTGAATCATCTAAAATAGTCAATGAATTACTTGAAGCAGTTAGTAAATTTATAGCAGCTAATCAATCATTTATGACGACTTAAATTAGCTACTGAAGCCTACACAGTCACTACTTAATCATCTAAAATAGTAAGTGAATCTTATACAGTACTTAGGGAATCATTTACCGTGGTTAAAGAATCAAAAACAGCAGCTTTAGAATACTATGTTAATGAATCGTTTATGGAAATTACTGACTGATTAATAGAAATAACTGATTCTATCTAAAACAGACAGTAAATTATTCATTGTAGTCATTGAATTATTTATTGCCGTTCCTTATATAATAGTTCATGAAGCTCATTTATAACAGATATTGAATCACACAGGCTACAATAGACGCTGAATCAGCTAAAATAGTCAGCGGATTATTTATAGTAGTTACTGAGTCATTTAAAGTCGTTACAGAATAAGGTGTTGATAAAGGTTAAACAAATCATTGTACCGAAACAGGCTCATCGTGTCTCTCATTAACAACACATAATTTACGTTAAACCACTAGTAACTTATTTACATTGGCTTTTAATTAACGACTGAAACACTGAAGTCCCCGATAGCTGTAGCATTGTTTCTACAGACTGTAGATGCTACAATGCTAGCCCTCGGTGGATGATGCACTTCGCATTAATAGTCCAAGAGTAAATAAATGTATTTATTTATGCTACCCATCCTCATCCTTATAGAAGAACTCTGAAAGAAACGATTGGCTAGTGTCACTATGATGGACAGAAGATATGCTCCTCCCAAAAGTCTACTCTATAGGCCATTCCAGTTGCTGATTTCTTTGCAGCAGGACGTTCAGGAATGGTCTAATAAAGTAAAGTGTGTTTCGAGTGCACACATCGATAAACTTGTAAAATGTGATGATAAACACTCTGCGGGAGCTAATCGATTAACTGTTCCCCCGACTGAGTCTATCCGCTTTCTCTCTCTCATTCATTGCTCTCGCTCAGCTAGCTGAATATAAATACCTTGATTTGGGATTTAAGCAGCTAAAAACAAACTTGCACAGAGGAAAATGTGTGTCGAAAAAGGGGACACGGTGTGAAAATGAAGCTGCTCTAAGTCGGTCATCAGTCGACTTTTAGTGATAGTCACATGGCAGGTTTAAGGAAAGAGAGCGAGCGAGAGAGAGAGAGAAGTTCAGTCACCTCCTCCTGCTCCTTCAACAGTCACTCACACTCACTCAGCTTAGGTTAGTGTATCCTAGCCTGTCTATAAACACACAAACAGGATGCCTTTGGAACCTGATGGTATCGGGGGAACAGACTGGAGAACACCCGAACAGCCATAGCAGAGCTGAAAACGTGCTAATCCAGCTTTCTCCAACACTTCTCCAGAGGGAGCAAAGGGCACAGCATGACCCAAACTCAATGTCTGTGATCAACTCTAACGCCAGAAAAGGCCTTGTCTTCCTCCCAACGCCGTAATCAGAATATTTATCTTTTTTTAACATCTGTTCTTAAATAGATAAATGTCTGATTTATATCTTTTCTTAAATCTCTCTAAACCTTTCGACATGGATTAAAATGAAATATGCTCCAGCGCAGTGATCGATCAGGCTTAATGGGCCTTACAGAGAGAGACAGCGAGAGAGCGCGAGAGCGCATTGTCGGTGCGCAACCTCTTAAAAGGAGGATGAACTCGGATCGTCCTCTGACCTTTCCAACTGCTCCTTCACCCCGGCTACGAGCGCTTTGTGTCGCATTCCATCAAAAGCACAAAGTTGCACAACGCCCACAGAGACGGAGCTGCAGTGTTTTCTACATCCAGAACCAACACGGTCGCTGCTTTTCGCTGCTATATGCGCCGGTCTCAGAAATGTTTCCACTTGCGTGGTGAATTCCCGTTCTGCGGCAGCCAAACCTTTCATTACGGAATGTCAGTGCGCTGGTCGGCCGACACTTAAGACATCGTTTTGTGGTCGCTGTTCGTCTCACCGAGTAGAGACATTTATCCTGTTACTTTAGGAGGGTTTTTTTTTTCCCCAGCTCTGTTAAAAAAGCCACAACTGCCAACCTCAACTAAACAACATGAGTGTGGTGCTGACACAGACAACCCACGGGCCAAGAATCGTATGCGTTTTGCCTGAAAGCAATAAACAACATGCACTGCCTCTGTCTGTCTGTGTGTGTGTGTAAGTGCGAGTGTGTAAGAATGAGCCAAGCTGCACACGGTGAAACAGCACTCCATTAAGTAGGTGCTGGGTGTCTCACCGCAGACACAGAACCCACATGGCAGTGTTTCCACCAGAGCAGGCTATTTTCAGACACACACCAAGCAGGAAATGAGCTGAGTACCCAGCATGCACTGCGTTTGGCTGACAGGTCTCAGCTGCATGATAATCACCAGCTCTAGCTGTTTTGGGGTTGTTGTTGTTGTTGTTTTTTTTGTCCCTCTTTCAGACTTGTGTCATCAACTCTCAGGCCCTGATCGTCTTGGAACCGCTGCGTCACATTTCGCGTCGTTTTATTTGTTCAACTTAACATGCAACCATTTTCTTATGCGTTGCTTAAGCTTGACATTTCAACACTTGGCATTTAGCGAAGCAAAGCACGGCTCCATGCTAATCGTTTTCTTTCCAGAACACACGCTTTCCTACATAAGAAAATGTCAAACAATTGCAAGCTATTATTACTCATCTTACTAATACTTACTTTGGAAACGTCGGACCGTTCGCAAAGATCGACAGCATAATTACAGAGTCCGCAACAGCCCTCTTCGCTTGGCCTGACTGTTAACCGACAAACCGGACAAGATTCTGTACGCACTTGGCTAAAAACTAATCAATTAGAGCGTTACTGTCATCGCTGCTGCTTCATAATCATCACTGCACGCACTGCACAGCGCTCCCGCAGATCAACAAGTACAGCTCGACTGGTCCCAACCTCCATCGGGATACAAAGCAGGTCTGCCGCCTCAACACTTTCATCCGTACTCCGGCACCGAAGTGGTCGAATGAACTTCATCAATGTCAGAACAGTCGAGTCACTGGCCGTCTTAAAGACCGACCTCGTTCTTAAACACCTACACCTTGACATTTATGATCATTATTTTAGTTTTTATCAAACACCTTGTTGCTCTTTTTCCAACAGGTTTAGGTTAGCGTTAGGCTATCAACCCGGAAATGAAATCTTCATTAATGGAGACTTTAAAGCACTTTGCGTGTGTCGTTCTGGATAAGAACATCTGCCAAATGCCGTAAAACAAACACTGCAAAACCAGAAACCATCAAGCGACAGGCGAGGTCGCAGCATAACGAACGCAGGAAACCGCTAAGCTTGACTCTCTCTCGCTATATCAGTCACCTCAGGATCACGAGAGCTGAGAAGTTACGCAATTTATAGAGAAAACTAAAAAAAAGATTTAGAGCAACCCATATTCGAAGCGAACATGCCGTGCAACGTGCTATTTTAAACTCTACTCTGTAAATGAATGAAGATATGACGCGTGGCCTCCATATCGTAATAACTGTTAGCAAATCGTTCCGTGGGGGTCGGGACCACACTACAAACGAAGGGGTAAGAATCGTTTCCCGGCATACGGCAACATGGCCGACAGGAAGGAACACGTAAATAATGTGTGCATTAAAAATGATTTTAATAATAAATAACCATTTGTTTGATGTTGCATTTAATCTTGTATTTATGTGTGCCGTTATGTTTTCCAAAGAAACGTTTGTAAAAAAAAATCCCTATGATAAAAGTGCGCTAATGTTATTAACTGCACGATAGTTTCACAACATATTTTATTGATAAGCGGTGACTTGGCAACATAAATACAAGTCCGGTGGCTAAACTTAACTTTAACCGCAGTGCGTCTGATTAATGAATTGTTTTGTTGTGGTTACAGCTGTGAACCCGTGAACAGGATGTTAAACACTGCTTTCATTTTCACACATAATCGGGATTGGACTTAAAGGTACTGAATGGTGACGAACAGCTTTTACCTTCCGACCAATCAGAACACGAGGAAAAACCCAAATGACCCTCGGAGAGCGCCAAATGACTCGGCGAAGAGATACGTAACTAACGTACGTACGTAAAGATACAATGTGGCGCAACAAAAATTTCCAGCATTGTGTTTTAATGTTCACACGTCTGCACCGGCTTGATGTTTCCCCTAAACTCATCCAGTCGAGTCACACAAGCAGTTTTCAGGAGGTCTAATCTTCAGAGGTGTGATGTTTTCATGCCAGAAAGATCAAGATTACGAGCCGAATGCTCATGTAAGCTGCCATAAAGTCCGAACTACGAGTGGGATTTTCTTTAAGATCCGCGTTGCCCACTTTGGGAGAACGTGAACTCAGCAGACTCAAAGGATGTGGCCTCTGAAGATAATTGTAAATTTTAGTTATGGAAGAAACTTTACTGGAAGCAAACCGACAACGATTAGCATCTTCAATTTCCAAATGATTAAAAAGTTTCAATTAAAAACAATAAGGTGATGTAAAGCATGCCTCGGTGCCAGATTTTTTTTACATACACGTCATGCAGGCATCAATTTCTGAGTAGAAATTCATTCATTCATTATCTAGTTCTTATCCTGTTCAGGGTCATGGGGGCGCTGGAGTCTATCCCAGATAACTTAGTGTGAGACGGGGTACTCTGTACAATCACCAGTTAATCGCAGGGCTAACAGAGACAGACAACCATTCACACACACATTCACTCCTATGGACAATTTAGAGTAGCGCATTCACCTATGAACAATCGCATGTGTGTGGAGATGGGAGGAAACCGGAGTACAAGGAAAAAACCTGTGCAAACACGAGGAGAACATGCAAACTCCATACAGAAACAGGTAGTAGGTAATCAAACTAATGACCTTCTTGCTTTGAGGCAGGAGAGTACTAACCACTCCGTGCTGCCTGTTTTTTGTTGTTTTTTTTATTACCAGATAAACTTTTTAGTTTAGTTTAACTATTCTGAAAACTTTGTTTGTATATAGCACTGTAGTTAATTTCCCGTATAAGAGCGTTACAGTGCAAGCATAGTGGGATCTGCACAAAGAGCTTATTTGTCTGCTAAAAATAAAAAATGTGCACAAAAAAAAAAAACTCCCTAACATGCACTTTTGTTTTCAAACAACACACTAGAGCTCAGGTGTCTGGGGATAAGGAACAAGGGATTACTTAACAGCTTAAACACTCAGGGCCTGTCAGCAGCTCGTACATTCCTTTTACATTCCTCAGCTTGTGGTAGCTACATAGCTTTTAGACTGAAACCGACTGTAGTTAGCGAATAATTCAGTGTAATTACTGAATAATATGCTTTAAGCATTGCTAGGTGGTTGTGTGGCTGTGCTGCGTCACGTCACTTACACGGCAGGTAAAACGATGGTCACAGAACATTCAATGCTGTCTGTTCAGTTTGATACCGAGCAACCGAACGAAGCACTTTAATGCTGCGGTCTGGGGCAAGTGTCTGTCTGCTGCTGGGTGCCAATAACAGGGTAGCGGGCCAACTTTCGGCGTCTTTAATATGCACACAGTTCACCATAGCCAAAACAACTACAAGTTGATGAAACATCACATGTCACGTTCACTTCCTGAATACTGAATCAAAGAACATAAGGGTGGACATTAATAATCGTTTCCTCAAGCAGACGCCAGCAAACTCCTACTTTTAGATCCTCAACGTTTCCAACAGTCACCTTAACCACTTCTTGTTTCACTGTGTAAACAAGTATCCAGTCTCTCCTGCTTGTATAGCATACACAAACAACTGAATCGCTGCTTCTGCTTCAGGAACAACCGAGAGGCGAGTGGCAGAAATCATGATGCAACCTGCTAGCAGAACTGATTAGCACAGACCTTAAAACTGTTTTTAAATTGTTATTCAGGCCTATAAAAAGCAAGGGCCGGAAAGCTGATTAGGCGGTCGGTCACATGCACAAGGCCGAGTCGCTGCTCAGGATCCGTGCTGCTCTTTCTGTAAGCAGAGTTTTCAGAAAGCTGCATCGGCCATCTTTCTCCAAGGTCTGAAATTTACAGATTTCCAAGGACAGCGTACCGAACCTTGGGAAGTAGAATGTGGATGGGCTGTCTTCCGCCTGGCTCCGATAACACACCCGGTTTATTAACCTGCACTTCTGTACCTGCATGCATAAAGATTTTACAATAGCAATGAACATATAGGATTGCATCCTTTCGCTCGCGTAAAATTAACTTAATCTAGAGTCCACGCGCGAGTGCTAAAATTTCATCCATGGTAATAGCTGCTGCCTTTATATCCGTTTAAATCAAAGCTTCCTCACATTTCACAGCCCAGGACCACTTTATTTTAACTGTAAAACAAATTTAACCGCCCGTCTGGTAGCATAAAGTCAAATCTTAGGATCAGAATCTAAATGTGCATTAATATTGTACCTGTTTTCTGTAGAATTAAAGCTTTTAATATGTGAAATTTCCACTGACAGGCCACATTAAGGTGACCTACTTGTTTTTTCAACTTTTGTCATTTGGATTAAATCCGATCGTTCAAGGTGGCTAATAACTATGATCATTATGTTAATAAATGAAATATAAGTGCTTAGAGTGTGCGGTCATTTGAGACATTTCACTTGCTGCATTGCAAATTAACTGGAAAAGAATTTCTTGCTTATAAAACCTTTTCCGATCTGGCTAACAACGAGCTACACATTGGAGAAGTGTGCTAATGCACTGAACGTACGAGGCACAAACTGCGTTAAATCTTTCCAAAACATCGTTTCGCTTTTCATACAAGCTAAACCGCTTCGATCTGTGATTTAGGTGAATTAATGCTGAATTAGCAGTCGCCTAAATGGCTAAAATACAATTTACAACCAGATTCCTATCCTGCAGCTTGCAACGAGATACAGCACAAATGTTGCTGAATCAGAATCCAAGAACTGGTTTCACAATAGTTTATGAGCTGAGGAATCAACAGAAGCATGTAGAATGTATACGGTATTGTCACTCCATGTCGACTATATGATTATATAATCTGCTTCATAATCCCACCCAAGAAGTGATGCAATGTGAGCAAGTATATTAGTAACATTATGTCCCAAAGACACATGTGTATATACACACAATAATCCTCATTCAACATTGCCTATTCTCACTAATAATGTTGTAAATGAATGAGTAAATCCCCACGGTCATGCTCAACAATCTAGTCGAAATCATTTCCAGAAGTGTGGAGTTATTATAGGGGAAAGAGTACGAATAAATCTGGAAAAGAAATGAGAGAAAATTCTAGATGTTAAAATTCCACAGCCACCATACTTTTCATATTTCATTTATATCAGAAGTCGACCAAGTTAAAAATGAAAGAGTATACATATTTATGAATATAGGTATTCTTCAAGGAAAACGGCTTATTTCTTTAAATTGGAAAAGTATTTGTGCTCCATGTGCTAATGGCTAAAAGATGGCTCCATGTGGCAATGGCTAAAAGAAATGCTAACAAATAGGTCAATGGAAAAGACCATTTCTATCTTAAGGAATAAATATACAGTATTTGGCAGTGTTTGGGAACCTTTCAGATCATTCCTAAAATATGGAAGGGTCGGAAAGGCGTTAATAGAAGACTACAAAAAGAGGTGGTATCGAATATCAATGTAATATACTGAGAGGCTTTGTTGTTGGTTTTTGTTAAAAAAAAAGATTTGTTTGTTTTGTTCTTATTGTCTGTGTCTATGTACATGTGTGTGGTTAAAATGTAAAAAAAAACAAGACTAACAAAAAAGAATAATAAAGCTGGAATTGGATGTAGAAATGCACGTATGGCTAAATGCTCAGATGTCCCAATAACTGTGTATACAATGTATGTAAGCGAACATATGACAACAGTTTTAAATTTAAAGTATCAAAGACATGCACTTCATTGTACTGTGCTTTTTTTAACTTTTAAACTGAATTTTTCAGAATTCTATATCACATACAGTTTTGGACAGCATACAACTAGTTGTAGAAGAATAAATCCCTCTATGAATATGACAGTTAACTAGTAAATAGCGCAAAAAAAGTAACACATGCATGTATAGTGTTCCCATACATGCAGACTGAGTTTAGATAGATAGCTAGAGATAGATAGATAGATAGATAGAAATGACCATGTAAAGTTTTCTTTGTCATAGCTGTAAATCTATTTAGGTGCACTGCAAAAGACCCAAATCATTCTAACGTGATTATTATTTTATTCATCTTTAAAAACACTAAATTGGCCTAAACAACATGCATACTTCAAAATCACAAGGCTGATCCAACCCAAAAATTACACACTGATTGGACATGCAAAAAGATTCCTTAAGTAAAAAATCTATAATTAGACAGTTTTTAAATGGTATGAAAAACTATACCATGCTGACACATACACAAACAAAAAAGCAAACACCTAAAACCAGCAAGTGAGGGATGTGCTGCTAAATGCAACAGCACTTTTGAAACTTTTTTTACTAAACAAATGACTGGTAACATTTTTATTCGGAATTTTGACTATTTCTGAATGAACTGCATGTTTCATACGCAAAATTTATCGTTATGCCTAACATGTTTCTACAATTGATAATTATAATGTAGCCGAGTATGATATTTACAAGGGTGTTTTCGGGTAAATTGTTATTATTAGATAAAGTATTCGCTTGAAAAAGTAGGAGCATTTTCTCAAACTGAAACTTCCCTTGAGTCAATTTAATGACCCTGCTGTTGTTTTGCTGAAAGATACTGCCTTCTCCAGTGCGGCTGTGCAACCTAACCCGACTCTCCCGAAGAGCTGTGTGAAGTAGAAGCTTCGAGAACAGAAAACGTGACAGCTACAAGTTCACAGCTGCAGCTGCGACACTGCGCGTTAACCCGCGAGCCCCGCGCTGATACATTGTTGTTATGATTGTTTCCGCACGCACCGGCCATTCCTCAAGTATTTTCCCCTCGATTTCGACAAGATCAGATCTTTTCACGACAAAAATAAGATCGAACAGTAATTTCTTCTCACCTACTCTCCTCTCTGGGCATCCGTTTCTCCACTACGCGCCAAAGCAACGTACTTAATTTGCCGTCCGAGCGAAAAGATTCACCCGCGGATAGATTCCGCCATACTGGATTTTGGCGGAGCAGATCACGTGACGTGTCCCCGCGCTTCCTCCAGCGGGCGGGGTCTGTGCAGGGGCGGGGCTTAAGGTTTGAGTCCAGCCCTGAGGCACAGAGAGTTCTCTAGAATAAGAGTATACAGACATTTGGGAACAAACTTGGATAGGGTTGTTTTGTTTTTTTAACAATTTTTGAAGAAGAAAAAAAGAACAGCTGTTGTTAAACAGTTTGAAAAAAAACATGTTACAACCTTCAAGCTGTCCAAAAGCTGCTCAAGAAAAAACTTTCATAGCATACTAAAATAGATGCATTTCCAGAATGCAGTTTTTCATGATCTTCCAGGTTGAAGGTTTGAACATTTGTTTATTGGGTTCAGCCTTTAAGGGTTTTCCTTTGTCCTGGTCTTAGTGGGGTATGCATTGGATAAATGCCTATCTTTTACCTAAATACCTTTGCCTATACCTAAATCTGTTTTAAACCACTATGCACATGAACATTCACACCTAGGGACAATTTAGCATGGAAATGAGTTTACAAATGTAAAACTTGTTACAGGCAAAACTACATTGGTTTCATATGCCAATGTTTACCTATGATTAGCAAATACTGATAAATAATGCCTGATAGGTATTCGCAGGTATAACTCCCTTACGCTTGCCCATTTTTCCAGCTACTAACACATCAACATTGAGGAAAAAGGGTTCATTTCTATGTATGTTCATAAATGCTTCTACTATA
>JAOUQX010000040.1:13423397-13434729 GCA_028566295.1 Liobagrus marginatus
TATGCTGGGATATGCGGAATCAAAGAATTTCACTGTATGATGTGCATGTGACCAATAAACTTAACTTTAAAAAAAAAACTTTACTTTACTTTTATTTTAACATGAGCTCAGGGAGATCAAATCATAGAGTATTTCTTATCTCTTGACTTTGAAACATCATCACTCTAACAATGCTCCAAGGGAAATTGTAGATAACTATTAGTGCTATTAATGTGACTGTTAGCCTGAACCAGTTGCTTTTTTAGATTCTATCTGGGTCCCTTCCAGCCTTTGCCATCTGCTGGTCTTCAAGAATGACACAGTATGTATAGCTTCTCAAGTCTGTGTTAATGCTTTGCAGCGAAATGAATAATTTTCTTCTGCCAATAAGTAGGATGAGTTTAAGTGCTTTCAGAACTCCATGTGGCTCGCTGGTGGCAGAGGCCCACACAGTGAAGGGGATGTGGGGGAAGTGAGAAATAGCACAGGCCAGGGTCAGGGATAACCCTGGATGATTGACGGAAACTGTGTGGGCTGCATTGCTTCACCTGGAAATATACAGACTGGCTTTCTCCTCAGAGTTAGATTGTTCAGTCATGAGTCACAGCCTACGCTGGCTGTGTCATGCACATGCGAGGCACTTCTCAGAATGCAAGCTCCCTCCACCCACATATGCTGACACGAAAAACATTTTGATCAGTCATAACCTAAAGAAAAACATACATACAGTATCTAAAATTCAACCAAAGCGGTATGCCTTTCTTTTCAATCCATAGTAGAATGGGATAATTTTAATCCAAAACACCTACAGATCACGAAACACTATACTGCTAAAAGTTTGTAGACATCTTATCAAGACACCCAAATACTGTAAGAGTGTTTTCCCCAAACTGTTGGATCGCACAGTCTGGAGTGTGTGCTGCAACATTACATTATTACTTCACTGGAATGTTCCAGCATGATAATGTCCCTGTGCACAAAACCCCTGAGCTCCATGAAGACATGCTGTGTTATGGTTGGTATGGAAGAACTTGAGTGTTCTGCACAGAGCTCAAAACCACTGAACACCTTTGGGATGAATTGGAACGCAAACTGCACCCAAGACACCTTCACCTAAAATTAGTGCCTGAACTCATTAATACTGCAGCTGAATGGACAAATCCCCACAGACACACTCCAAAATATAATGGAGAGCTTTACCAGAAGTGTGGATGTTATTAGAGGAGTAAGAGAGAGACTCTTGAGGGAAAATGAGGGAATCATTTTCTCGCCGGTTTCCCAGGTCTATGCCAGGGTATTTGTGAGAATCTGTCTAATAGATCTTAGGAGAGGTTCAGGTTCACCTAAGTTCACCTAAAATGGACTAATGTGTTTTGTTTCACTTTGTGAAGGGTTATAGGAACATCCTGATCCAGACTACATGGGTTTTGGAGTGGGAGAAAGTGCTTGGGTCTTGACATTTCTCCATACTGTAGATGGTATAGACGCATTGTGCCTCATGTGTACCTGAAGGCAGTGCTAATAAATTTGATACTATTGGGGTTCAGTCTAAATTGTTTAGGGTAGGTGCTGTTGGTAGAAGTTGGACACTTAAGATTGCAGCTTGCCCCCAGTCTAGCCAGTACTTTTTAATAGACTGGATATTAATTTGACGCAGAAAATGGAGAAGTGTCCAGTATAGAGAGCTGTTAGTCTTTTTAGTCCTGGTTATTTTTCAGATGGTGGTGTTTTCTTGGTACTCTGGCATCATTGTGCTTGATTAAGTGCTTAATGTGATTTGGTTAGGATAAGAACTGATAGTGTGTTCCTTCGAACTTTTCCATAAACAGAAGTGCTTTAAAGCTACTGTAAGCACATCAACAATGGTTCACAAAGTCATGAAATGATAATAATAATACCATTATTATAAAAACCCTGTTGGGAAATAAACTTATTCTCACCTATGTTCATTAGATATGGGTAATAATGAAAAGGAGACTGGCATAAGCAGCTGAAATGAAGCTCTTTAATAGGGTTTCTTGGGTTAATTTGTAGGTAGGTTTAGGGCTTGGAAATGCAGCAGATCCTCAGAGAAAGATTGCTGCACCCCTGAATCTATAGGAGTCCATTGAGATGCTTTGAGGATCTTCCTAACCTGTTGCTACAACAAGTGTCTTCAGGAAAAGCAGGAAAAAAATGAATGAATGAATGGATGCACAAATTAATGACCAGATGAATAAATAAATGAATGAATAAATTGATGAACAGACTGATGGACGGACGAACGAAAGAATACATGAATGACTGAATGAATGAATGAAGGAATGAATGAATGAATGGCGGTTAAGGTGCTAAGTTGTTGACCAGACAGATCCGGTTTCAAGCCCCACCACTGCCAAGCTGCCACTGTCAGGCCCTTGAGCAAGGCTCTAAACCCCCACCTGCTCCAGGGGCGCCGCATCATGGCTCACCCTGCGCTCTGACGCCGGCTTCCTGAGCTGGGATATGCGACAAATATCACTGTGCTGAAATGTATATATGACAAATAAAGAACTATTGGAGTGCTTTTTGAACGGATCACTGCCCTATAAATTGAACTCATATTCTATAATGATAACCATTAAAGTTCCAAATTATACAAGGCATATCAACTTCTTTTAGAAATCCTAATATAAACACAAGATAAAAAATTATTTTAAAGCCATGGAGATATGAATGGCAGGTTTCCTTTTCTGACAGCATCTCAATCTTGTCAGAAAACCTCGGAACTGCACAAAAGGTTTCACTTCAAACTGGCATAAAGCAACACAAATGTGATTCATTTGGATAGTGACAATCATGGAGGAGGGCTGACATGGTCCCCTGACAGCTAAATTACAGCATGGCAAGTCAGGCTGATTATGCCTCACATGACATAAAAGAGAATGATTGGGAAGCTGGTTGTGGTGGACGAGTTGTTGAAATGAGTGGTTGTTTGAGAACAGAACGACAACTGAAAAATGGAAAGGTGCAATGTTACTGGAATTGGTGACGAATTGCATACGGACTGCATGCTGTCACACCTTATCCAGAAAAAATAAATCAGTGGACTACTTTTTCATTTGAAAGTTGTACTATATTAGTTCTGCATTAAGCATTTTGAGGTTTTTAAGGCACCACACTGTAGAGCAGGGGTGTCAAACTCAGTTCCTGGAGTTCCGCAGCCTTGCACAGTTTATCTTCATTCTAAATTAAATGCACCTGATTCAGCTAACGATGTCCTTCAGGCATATTTGAAAACGGCATGTTGTGTATTGGAGTAGGGTTGGAACGAAACTGTGCAGGGCTGCAGCCCACCAGGAACGGAGTTTGACACCTGTGCTGTAGAGCAGTAGTCCGGCACCGGTCCGTGGGTCAATTGATACCGGGCTGCACAGAAAGAATACATAACTTACATTATTTCCGTTTCATTTATTATCTGATTGTGAACGATGTTTTATGATGGCAAAAAAGAAAGTATTCGGAACGTTTCGTTGTGCATCGTAAAAGATACAAATGTTTATGACAGTCGTATCAGTTTATTTAGTTGTATTAATCCACCACATCTAAAAGGCCGGTCCGTGAAAATATTGTCTAATATTAAACCGGTCCGTGGCGCAAAAAAGGTTGGGGACCGCTGCTGTAGAGTGTTAAGGTTCCCATCATAGACATGCATTTTATTTTCCATAATATGGCCAGTCTTGTTTTTCTTATGACAGGAGAATAAAGAAACCTTTACGTCCTCAGAGTAGCAGTCTAATATCGGGTCAAATACAAATATTCATTATCCGAAATCAATCATCTTTGGAAAGTAAAGCACATTAAAGCAGCACTTTAAAAAAAATTTTTTTTTTTTACAAAGTCCAAAGACATTATTTCAAGCACTAAGTCTTTCTGCTCTGATTCCCATAGACACCACTCCCAGGAACAGTTAGCAATTTCTCTCAGTAATAGCTTCTTCCCAAAGCCAATTTTAAGGCAAATACAAGATAATAAGATGGTGTTGCTTTGCAATTGCCTATTCTATATATCCCATCATTTTGAAGTGAAATGTAGCCATTATGGATGATACTGCTCTGCAGCAATACCGCTCAAACAGCTTTGAATAGACAAAAAAGGAACCGAATCATGTCACTAAAATGTATATGAGAATAAATGTGCAATAACAGCAAAATTGCAGACTGTTTTGAAGTTTTGAGCGGATAATCGCTGAGTCAACTCAGACATTAGGCATATAAGAAAAGAGATATTTTCTTCCTGCAGCACTATGAAAATGGAGGAATGAAAGCAGGAATTTACAGCATACCACAGTGAGTCACCATTAGGGAACCTATAAAATAAAAGCCTTTCAAACCACCTTTCCTTTAAATGTCATAGCAAAATGAGGCGTTTCAAGACTCTCACGTCTGTGCTACATTCCAAACGCTGATCAAAATTATAGACATTTAAATGTTCTCATTGTAAATCAGAGAAAGTCATTTGTCTGATGTCTGACGGTATTTATCAACCCATGCAGACTCGATAATCCAGAAACAAAATGTTATAATATATTACAACCATGCATTTTGTTAAAAGTTGTTTATCTGCCGTTTGCCCGGGTTTACTGGTGAACTGGAGTGAAACTCTCCAGTTTTAACTAGAATAGACTTGACTAGACTAGACTTTAACTAGACTAGACTTGACTAGACTGGACTTTAACTAGACTAGACTTGACTAGACTATAACTAGACTGTACTAGAATAGACTTTAACTAGACTAGACTTTCTACAGTCTAACCCTAACCCTAATCCTATTTATTAAGAATATTTTCATGCAGTTATCCAATCATCCATGTTGCACAAAGCATAAAATTATGCAGATTAGTGTCAAGAGCTTCAGGTTATGTCAGAATGGGTAAATGTGTGATCTCTATGACTTTAACCATATCCTGCTTTTTGATGGGTGATTGGTTGGTTTGAGTAAAACAGAAACTGCTGATCTCCTGGAATTTTTTACACACAACAGGTTCTAGAGTTTACACAGAAGGCGCAATGAACAAAATAACATTGAGTGAACAACAGTTCTGTGGATTGCAACTCCTTGTTTATATGAGTGGCCAGATGAAAGTAATCAGGATGGTTCAGGCTGCCAGTAAGTCAAATACTTACTCGTTTGAATGATAGTGAATAGAAAAGCATGCGTGCTTTTGGGGAAGTGGTAGCTCAGTAATTAAGGTGTTGGACTGCTGATTTGAAGACTGGAGTTTGATTCCCAGCCCTTGAGCAAGGCCCTTAACCCTCAACTGAGGGTTCCAACTAAGTCACTCTGGATAAGAGCATTTGCAAAATGCCGTAAATGTAAATCTCAGCTTGTGCACATCGAACCTTGTAATAGATGGCTACAATGACAGAATTGACCATATTGGCTTTTACTCAGGAAGAGGAATCTGAGACTTTCTGTGCTTGACCCAATCTTTGTCCGGTCTTCCTCTGTTAGTGTTTATGTCAAAGATTGTACATAGAATATTTATAAAGTAAACACCACAGCACTTGACAGATGCGCTTATCCAGAGAAATTTACATTTATCTAAATTTTTATCTAACTGAGCAGTTGAGTGTTAAGAGCCTTCCTCAGGGGCCCAGTAGCGGAAGCTTGGCGGTGCTGGGAATCAAACTCCCAGTCAAACACCTTAACCACTGAGCTACCACTTCCCACTCCCTATATCCCACTTCCCACTTCACTTTATATATTACAACATGTATGCTGTAATATTTGTCTGATCGGCTACTTCTACTTCCTGTTTATTTATTACCGTACATAAAAAGTCCATGCTTAAACTAACAAACATGGAGGATTAGCATTTGATAGATGTTTCTGGATTCAAATAGACACATTGTGCTCAAATATGTATGTATGAAATATGTTCCTCATTACAGGTTATCGAGAACCATGTTCTTAGAGAAACATTTTTTTTTAGCCTGTAACATAATCTGAATTCTCAGTAGACTTTCACTTTCCTTGGATGTATTACAATAGTATTAAAGTCAAGCTTAAATCTGATATACAACTGATGCTCACTACATTTGTGCAAAAACACCAACATGATTGCAGTGTTCTTTTATTTGGTTCAGACTTGGACCCAGGCATCCATAATGTCAGTATAAATGCTAACGTAAGTAAAACAGAGTCCTGAAAGTTCATGAATTCAGTTCATTCATCCATCGTCAGTAGCCAATTTATCCTGGTTTGCGTTGTGGTGGATTCAGAGCCTATGCCAGGAACACTGGGCATAAGGCGGAAATACATAATGAATGGAACGCTACTCCATGCTAATGCACCAAGACACTTGTTTACACCTACAGGCTATTTATATATAGAAATATCAAATATCATCAATATATACAGTACATACATATCAAATAGGAAGAAACTAAAGAACAAGAAGAACACTCACACAGAATTGAGAGCAATGTGCAAAACCCCAAACAGACAGTAACCGCAGCTCAGGATGACAAAGGACCTAAAAGTTAAGGCAAGATGCTATACGTCTCTGCAAATTCAATATATGTTAAATTCATTTCTATTAGCTTCAGCGAACAAGTAAAGAGGCTACTATTTAATTAATCACGTATAACTAGCGGTAACATAAAACAACCTTCATATGTGAAATGCTGCTATAATTCATATATAAAGAAAGAAAGCTGTAGTAGGAGGAAGTGGTAGCTCAGTGCTTTAGGTGTTGGACTGCTGATCTGAAGACCGGGGTTAGATTCCCCAGAACTTCCACACGACTATTGCTGGGCCCCTGAGCAAGGCCCTTAACTTCTCAGCAACAATCTTCACATGCACACACTAGTGAACATCAGAATGTGGCACAGATAAGACCTCTCCTTTTAGAGTACAATCTTTACATTCTTGTTAACACTGGTTCGGATCACAAATTCCGAACAAGAACGACACATTAAAGGAACCTTTCTCTGTTCTCTACAAGAGCTTTGATGTAAAGTGCATAATCAAGATCAACTCGGCAAGTTATGCAGATAGTCAGAGAGTCTGGATGCCAATTCATCAGAAGATAACATGGCTGTGTGCATGCATACATTCACATGGCAGACATTAGAGACGTTAAAGGATGGGATACGGTTTTGGCCAGAACATGAAAAAGAAAACACAGGGATAAACCTGTTGAGAGGCATTTTGGCCATGAAGTCATTAATGGATTTTTAGTTTCAAAAGATTCCCATATTACTAACACAAGAATAAGAAGCACAACAGGTGTAAACGAGCCGCAAGTCATTATGCATTTCATTAAAATTTCCTTTGCCTGTAGGTGGAAGGTGAGTAAATGCAATGAAAAAAACAAGCTGTTCAAAAAACGGATCATTTCGAACCAAGTAAAGCATACAGTCTAAGCAAATTAATAAGATATAGCGCCAATTTCTGTCTCCTCTAGCTGCGTAAATGGGTGCACAGCAGTGAGCTTTTCTTCCACTTAATGTGCACTTTTCCCCTTTAATTGCTTCAGTCATTTGAATGCAACAAGGCAAACATGTTCATGCTGTAACATAAGCCTAGGGTGTGTATAAATAGTTTTTTCCCCCCCTGCCTGCTTGAATTTGTTCCTAGAGTGAAATTAAAGCAGGAAAATTGAACAAGAGCTTAGCTGGAATAATCTGATACTCTGCCATTTCCTCACCCTGGTAAAAATCAATTCGCTTTAAATCAAATAATCTCAATTACAGAAGAACCCTAGTGTTTACCCTACTGCCGTTTCAGCAAAATAGACGGATAAATGAAACAAAAGGGCCAGTAAACACATCAGCTTTACATCGTTAATATGACAAAGAAATATCGGTTGCAATTTATGACTATGTAAAAATGCGCTTTAAAAATGGATCTTATACATGCGCATAATACGGTATATTTGATTTGCTCAATTTCTGCTCATGGTAAAGCACTAATTCCTAAAGATATTGTTTTTAGTTATTTTAAAATTGTATAATGTCTTTGACGGTGAAAAATACAGTTTATGTGTATGAGCAACAAATCTGTGTGTGCTGTATAAATGCTTAAACTTGCTGTTCTATACATACTGTATTTCCGCACTAGATTACCGTATTTGTGTTCCAGGCTCTCTTATTACTAAAGACTCTGACTAATACAGTCGCTTCATGGTCACATCTAAATGTCAATGAATGCCAAGTTTGTCAATAAACGCCACCTTACAGTGTCCTTTTACCTCCCAATGATTAAAACATTCAAGAGCTATTATTGTGAACGGCAAATCTAAGATTGTGTATAACTGGCTACGAGCCAGTACAACATAAGGTGGCATAGCATTCTATTCTAAATTGCTTTATTAACCATGGTATGTACATGACTCAGTAGCTATGTTCTTGTGCTGGTGAATAGATGGTAATCCAGTCCTAAAATCTTTTAACAACATCTGGCAACAATTATCACAACAGCTTTTGATAATTAATTCTCACAGTGAAAGGTTTAATTGTGTACTTGAACCCTATAATTTATATAAGAAATAAGATGAACCGTTTGTTGATAGTTGTATACTGTGGCTTGAGGCATATCTAATGCTTGTATATTAATGCTGCTGGTAAGGTTCAGTGGTAAGGCTCTGGGTCAGTGATTGGAGGGTTGGGGTTCAAGTCTTGCACCAGACAAGCTACCATCATTGGGTCCTTGAGCAAGGCCCTTAACCACAGTTGCTCCAGGGACGCCGCACGTTCTGTCTGACCCTGCGCTCTGACCCCAGCGTTCAAATTTATAAGCTGAGATATGTTGAATAAAAACATTTCACTGCATGTATGTGTATGTGATAAATAAGATCTGAATTTTAATTTATATTATATAAGAAATAAGATGAACAGATTGTTGATAATTGTATACTGTGGCTTGAGGAATATCTAATGCTTGTATATTAATGATACTTTTTTAAAATTTGGGATGAGCGTGTATGAACTCTGATAGTGTTTCTTTACATACAGTAAATGCACATTACCCTTTATTCCCTTTATGGCCTAGTGGTCATGATGACACGTTTGGTAGAAAAGAAGAAGAAGAACCAAAAGAAGAAGATGAAGGAGAAAAAGAAAAGAAAGCCTTTAATGGCAGTTTTACACATATCACATAGTTTTAACGGTTTCTTTGCTGGTAAGGTTGCGAAACATTTGGCCTGAAAGGGTGTGTACGGTAAGTATTCTTATGTAGCTATCAAGGTGAAATGGGAGTAACGATTAGCTGAAATAATAATTGAAGATCTGAATGATTATTGACATTTTCAGATCCTATTTATCACAGACATACATGCAGTGAAATGTTTTATTTTCCACATACCCCAGCATACCTGTCAGAATACACTGGGGTCAGACAGAACAAACGGCACCTGGAGCGAGTGAGGTTCAGGGTCTTGCTCAAGGACCCAATGATGGCAGCATGCCTGGTGCGAGGCTTGAACCCCCGACCCTCCGATCACTGACCCAGAGCCTTATACCATTGAGCCACCAACACCTCACATATTCGATGTTGTTTTGTCATGAAGTATCGTGAGTGTCGTGATGTCACTGCAGTATCACGACAAGTTCATGCGATTAGAGTGTAAAAATCAGACGTTCCAGCAGTAAAATTGCTGAGTAAACGAAAAACGACAAGTCTGGGTAAATTCAAACACCCACAGCAATCTAGTTGAAATAGTGGTTCATTGAAGAAGTGGATAATAGTTAGCTTTAATAGTCTAATAGAAACACAAATTGTGTCAATTTGAGATTGGTGATGCAATCAGCAATTTGTTTGGTTCCACTGAGTCTCTGGGAGCTGAAGTAATGATTTCTGCACATTATCGCTGGAATTGCTAGAGTCAGGAGAAATGTGGTTATGTAACGACTGAAGCTCGGGAAATGGACCACACCTAAACCTCCACCCCGCCAGCACAAATCCAGTACATAGACATGCCTGATGGTACTTGTTCCCAATAAATTTACTTTGATTCAAGAAACACAAAATCAAAGCGAATACAAAACGTGATTTATGTACACAGGAACAAATCCTGTCAGCCTACATGCTGCCATGAATAGATTATTGTATATCAGTAAGTAAAGGATTATTCCTCGGAGAGTACAATCAATACATGCTGCACTACTATTTATGACGATGGTTTTACTGTAGCTTTCTATTTGGAATCACAGAATTGACCAAGATCTATAGAGAAGTAATGAGACTCATCAGTAATGTAACCTTTTCAAATAAGCTTATGTGTAGAATTTTAAAGACTCAAGCAATGATCTTTGTACTCAGTTATCAATAAGTGTTCAATACCCGGATATGGGATGGATAATAAATAACAGATATACTTGATAATTAAAGGTCATAAAAAGAATGAATAAAGCTGTACTTATTTAGAAAACATGTCTTCATTAGATTTAATCAGCTGCGTACGTTTTTCAAATGGATTTAGAAAATGAGGCATTCTCAACGAAACCAAGCGTCATACATCACTGCTGTTGTTTTTTTTTCTAGCCCAATAAATAGTTTTGTGCTGCACCCAGGCAATTTTTAAAACACCCACACCTCTGGGTATCCTGCCAGTATTCCATGCCAATGCCAAATGGCAGAGAACCAAAAATCAATCAAGATGGTAGAAACATGGTCCTCAGTCATTTAGCGTAATAGGAAAAAACGAATTCTTATATTGCTAAATTGTGAACAATGCTCATGTACCCTATATAGGTAAAAGTATTGGGACCCAGACTATCACATCCATATAGTATATATTTTTAAACACCCTATGTCAGATTTATTCTCATTATTTCTCCTGCTGCTTTCCACTAGATTGTGGAGCTTGGGTGTGAGGATTTTCTCAATTAGACACGAAATAATTAGTGTGTTCAGGCACTTATTCTGAGTAAGGATGCCTGGGGTGTGTTTTGTATTTTAGTGAAGATCGATTCAATGGAGTCAAGGTCAGGGCTCTGTGCAAGACATTTGAGTTCCTCCACCTCAACACATAACACACCATGAGTTCATCTGGTATCAGAGTTTGAACTTGAACCAATGAAATGCTACAACATACAAAGACATTCTCGAAAATGGTATGCTTCCAACACTGTGGGGACGACCACTTATGTGGGTGTGCTTGTAACGTGTCCAAAATATTCTGGCTATATAGTGTACCTGAAATACGTACTTTTTATATTTTCGAGGTAAAAGTTTCAAAATGAAAAAAGTTATGAAAAAAAGGTCTGGTTGATGCCATTTTTTCCAAGCCTTTGTATTGTATAAATTCGGATCAATTCCAAATTCTGGTTGCTACGTTATCTTGTACAGTATTTTGTCGGCATGCCACGTGCTAGGCTCCGTAATATGG
>JAOUQX010000040.1:13473966-13486261 GCA_028566295.1 Liobagrus marginatus
AACACGTTAAAAACCACATTATAAACGGGGATCTCTCATAATGAAACGGGAGGCTCCCATATTGAAACGGGGAGGCTCCCATAATGAAACGGGGAGGCTCCCCTCCGCCGCAAAGATTTTACTCCTACTGCAAATTGCTTTTCCCCCGCCTCCTTCTCCCCCTCCCCCTCTTCTATCTTTCCCAATCCCTTCCTCCTCCAGAGTCCCTAAACTCTGTAATCCCACCTGTTCTTCACTTTTCACATTTCATTTCCCTTAATCACTATTAGAAAACTATCAGCTATTATCAGAAATAAACCACATGTACCTTTCATTGTCAGTAAAACAATAAATGTTCCAATAAAGTAGAACTATATATATTTTGCATATATATACTTTGCCCACAAAGGGTCTTTCTGTATTGTGTTTGCATTTTCTACCCCTTGCTTTTGTGGGTTTTCCCTGGTTACTCCGGTTTCATCCTGCATCCAAACACATGCGATTGGGCGTAGGTGAATTGGCTACTCTAAATTGGAGTGATATGAGTGTGAATGGTTGTCTGTCTCTAAGTGTTTAAACCCTGCGATTAACTGGCAATTGTCCCGGGTGTACCCCACCTCACACCCTAAGTTAGCTGGGATAGACTCCAGCGCCCCCACGACCCTGATCAGGGTAAGCGCTAGACAATGGATGACTGAAAAATCATTGGAGTCTATTCTGTCACTGGGATTTTTTTTAACACAACAATTATCTTTAATTTATACACACCTACCTTGTTTATCTATTTCATTGCTACTCAGTCTTTATAAAGATTCCCTTATTAAAGAAAGAAACACTGTTGATTAAATATGTTAGGTGGGCAGACTGTTCTCAACTTAGCCATATGATCGAACATCCCAGTAACATTTTGTGAACTGATACATTCATTTTATCACCACACACAACCCTGTACCAGCTGTGTGTGGTATCAGACAAATGATGTTATTCACCTTCCACCGATGAACATGATAGTGAGGGGCTTGTGTTCTATCTATCGCAACAGATGAGTTACTATCGGTAAATATATACTGTAAGTAGAAATTGCACCTTTATAGTTAAATTTGTGCATAATCGAATGCTTAAAGTGTATATATACTTTTCAGGGCAACTGAAAACTAATTGGGTAAGTCTATTTAGGTCTTCCTATCAATTTTAATGGCTTTCCACCATTGATAAACAGATTTTGAATAATATATATTCAGGAAGTGAAGAAGGTGCTGGTGATGAAAAACACTAATAATAATATAAATATAAAGTCAATAATATGCACTTTAAGCTTTTTCATGCCTATAGGCTTTGCTGACTTTCAGCTGCAATGTCAAACCAAGTTGCTGTTACAACACACCCTTTGCACGTGTTCACCAACTTAAATGTTATTTACAACTTCCTTTCTTCCTGTTCGGAAGTCATTGATATTTGATTTTCTTCCTCTACAGCAGTTTTTCAAAGAATTGAGTGACTGGGGGTTAGGCTTTCCTGCTTTGTTCCAGAGTAGTTATTCTTCACATTCCACAGTCTTTTGAAAGTTCATTAAGACATTGCATCATGTAAGTTGTCAGTCGCATTTATTGTATTATCAAGATCTGCACCAGGTCAAATATTTCAAAATAAAAGCTATTGATTGAATTTGAATACATGATGTTTGTTTAATGGACTTTTAGCAGATCACTTACAGGTCACTAACACAACTAATATTTTGCACATAAAGAAAACGTGAACATTTTTCCTCAACTATCGAAAGCATAAGTGGTGCATAAACTTTTTTGTACAGATATCAAGTTCAAAATCAAAGTTTATTTGTCATGTGGACATCATACATAGTACAACATGCAGTGAAATGCTATAACAACTGACCTAAAGTTTGCTGTAAAAGGGAGTGAGGGAGAGGAGAGAGAAAGTGTACAGGAGGGTTAAGTTGCATATAAATAGTATATACAGTAATTACAAAATGTACATCTATATGCAATATATGTACAGTATATGTGCAATAATATAGTATATACAGTGTACATATACATTCTGTGCAACTTGCTCATCTGTGTGTGCAAAAGGAACGTCCAAAAAGAGAGTCCTGTGCATTTGTTTGTGAAAAAAAGGCGAAAAAGAGAGTCCGGTTGTCTTATGCGTGTGTTATGTCGTAGAGTTCTGGTCGAGGGCCCGGATGGCTTGTGGAAAGAAACTCCTAAAGATAGATATTACCCTACCACTAAATCAGGCTTGTTTTTATTTTGCCTTTATTATGGTTAGCTCTACATTAAAGATCTCGGCATATCCTATCTGAGGAAATTGAGATCAGAATACAACGTCAACCATGCTAGATTTTACCTATGAAATCCTGATTATTTGTTAAATGCAGAGCATATCTTAAACAAAACTCCTAAATCTTAGTGGGTTTGCGTATTCTAGGATATATTTTAACGCAAGTATTAAAACGGCTCATCTTTTTTCTCTTTTTTATGAAATAACAGGCCCCAACAAAGAAAAATATTTTAAAAAGACAGTTTTTGACGGTTATGTGACTAAACATGAATGTATTCTGAGAATGTTTAACAGTTTTTTGTGATATGATCTATTCTAGCATTATGAATGAGGGTTTGTGATAAGGAAGTCCATGATTTATATATATTTCCTTATAGTTAAGAGAATAATTAGAACCGGCAGGGAAGTAGATTTTCTTAAACAAGGAACATTCTTGAGTTAATCTCCTTGCCAACCCATTTACAATACATCTTTTTGTTAATAGGTTATGCATGAAGTAACAACGGTTATTGACTACCTACTGCCAATAATTTACTAGAAAATACGAGCCTTTTTCTGTCTCTTACTGACTGTTTTTTTTCAAGTTCATACAGGAACGCCAAGGCAGACAAATACACCTAAATAGTATATAGTGTGGTCTGTTTTGTGGTGTGTTTATTGCTACTCATGCTGTTTTCAACAAGAAAACAGACTTCCATACACAGCACATCTGCTGGATGCAAACACCGCAGGAAAACTTCCAAATAAAATTTCTAAAGGCTAGGTATTTCATTGGTTAAACAACAGCTGCCGGCCCATGTCACGGTGCCGATGTACATGTTACAGTTCCATACCATACTATCTCAGTTATACTCACAGGTAACAAGGGTAAGTGTAGTTATTTTAATATAAATAAATAAATAACTGTTTAACAATAGCCATCCTTAATTTATATAAAAACTATCATTTATATTTCATTCCCCAGAAGGGATTTTTACCACTTGCTTATATAAATTTGTTTTAGAAGGGTTTAGACAGATTTTGTTCTCCCAAATATAAATACGTTACATCAGAACGTAAGCTGCATAACCTGTCTGTGTAAAGTACACCCTACCTTAATGTGTTACAAAAAAAACCAACCACCATGATTTGCTTACTCATGGACAATAGCAGACAATGTCCACCATTGTATACCACCTTTGCTTTGTTTAGTCTGTAAGAGAGAGTGTTTGGGGCAGGGGTACAAGGCAGTGGGGGTTGGGAATAGTTCGGCTTTTTTGACTCTTTCTTCAGTACTTCTGTAGGTGGAGCAAACAGGTCAGCCATAACATCTCATATAACATCAAGTAGGCCTCACTGCCATGCGCTTCCCTCTGCCCCAAAAGCTATGGTAAAGCTACAAGCAGAAACATGTGGAAGACCTGGTAGCACACATGGAATGGGGGAACACAGGTGTTGCCATGGAGACAGAGCGGCAAGCTTTTGACTGCCCCCCAGCAGGAGAGCAGATGGTTGGAGGAAGGGTGCTTCAGTACTTGTGCTGCACCAGAAACTCTCCATAATGATAGGTCTTCAGCAATGTTTCTTGGTTGTCAGGCCACAACAACTCACTCTATCTAACATGTACTGTAACATTTTTATAGTTAGTTATATTAAAATGAGCAACACTTACTTAATGTATAAAAAATTCCAGCAATTAACACCCACAGCTATTATAATTCAAAATAACGTGGTGTAAGGAACCTAAAAGAAAATTACAAGTCCTGTGAACATTTTGCCAATATCTTATTTTCCACTATTTAGACATTTGGAAAAGAATGTTTCAAATGTTTTTAAATATTTTATCTTATGATTATTTTATATTATTACTTCATTACCGTCACAGACAATGAAATCAGTGTAGTCTAATGGGACCGCTGTGGATAGAACCACTTAGAGACCATAGCGATGGCTTCAAATGGCTGTTGCCATTATTGATCTTGTACTAAGGTCTACACCATTGGACATTTGATGACTTCAGCATTAGTAAATTCTTGGTAAATATGTAATGGACTCAGTAACTATGCTTGATTGCTATAATTATAAGTTGCATGTAAGATCGGTTCTACAGTTCTATAAAGGTCATTATTTTAATCACACCATCTGATGTCACTCAGTTAAGGATGAGTCTGGTTTCTCTCAAAGTTTTTCCCTTATATCATTGCAGGGAGTTTTTTACTAGCTTAATTTTACTCTCATTAGGGCTAAAAATAAATGTAACTTGTATTTTTGTAATTTACAATTCTGATCTTTATGTTTTCGTGAAGCTTATTTTTAGACAATTTTACATGACGTTGAATAGTCTAAATCCCTTGCTGTGACAGACTTCATGTGGTCACTATTAACATGGCACTAAAAGCTCTGTCTCATACGGAGGGACATGTGCTTGCAAATCGTTAAACTCACACTAGTTTGCACAAACTTGCAAAAGTCTTTTATGTACTTACTAATCAACATCAAAGCACAGAGCTGTGCCACTAAAAAGATAATTTTAACACAAGGCAATAAACTAATCAAAAGTT
Source organism: Liobagrus marginatus (assembly GCA_028566295.1). Classification (NCBI taxonomy): domain Eukaryota; kingdom Metazoa; phylum Chordata; class Actinopteri; order Siluriformes; family Amblycipitidae; genus Liobagrus; species Liobagrus marginatus. The sequence goes on from JAOUQX010000040.1 coordinate 13,478,784, forward strand.
TCCAAACCACAGAGAAAAGAGGTAATATTTAGGAAAATACTGTGTCTGCTACTGGGGCAGACGCCTTTGCAAGTTCCTCCTGTAAACGCTGTTATTCATAACTCATAGTAAATAGTGCTTACAGTTCCTTAAAGTACACTTTAAGTTACTCAAAGTACACAAGTTATACACACTAATTACTCAGCAGGCAGAAATGTCTGTACTATCAGCAAAGCTCAGAATGAACTCATTAATAGACACCTGACCTGTGTCTCAACCTGACTAATATCTCTTTCACTGTACATGTTTACTACAACATTTACATTTACAGCATTTGGCAGACGCTCTTATACAGAGCAACTTACAACTGAGAAGTTGAGGGTTAAGGGCCTTACTCAGGGGCCCAGCAGTGCTAGCTTGGCAGTGCTGGGAATCGGATCAGCAGTACAACACCTTAACCACTGAGCTACCGCTTCCCCACAACGTCCTACTCTTGCACTACAGCCTACCTAATTCCACATTAATACTTGCAGCATGTTTTATTTTACACTTGCTATATAAAGTACATCACACTCTCCTTGTATACACTATTTATTTGATCTTAAATGATTATCCTGTTTATAATGCACAGTAAAACAGGAGGTAAACATGACCATTTAATTTCTGCATTCCTTCTGATAAACCATCTTAATGTACTAATCTTAATGAAATGTTATTGTCAAGTTTACCTCCTGTTTTACTGTGCATACGACAATAGTCTCTTAAGTCTTAAATATTCGTCCACTTTAAATACCCAAGAAGGATCATCATACAATAAAATGATATGCTTATTTCTGCATTATGGGATTTTGACTCTGTATTACTCTAACAAAACAATACAAATCAATTCTTCTTTCATAGCAAACTATTCCTTTATTTGAAGCTGAAAAATGGATTCAACTCATTAGTGTGCAAACCATTTTAAGATGTACAGTATAGTACAAGGTTTGATGGTTGTAGCCAATAGAAGATCAGAAAAAAGTACAGCATATCAAATAATAGTTTAAAATTGTAGAACAACATAATGCAATAATAGAAAAAAAGACATGATCTACATATGAGTTTAATTGTAATCGCTGGAAAACTGGAAACTGTACTCATAAATGTGTAGTGGCTGTTGCTGGTGCCCCCACCCCAACAAACCACTTTAATCACATCTTTCAGTCTGTAGACCACAAGAGGGCCCCATGTGAAAGCCACAAATGCAGAATCTGCTCACAATCTCATATTAGATACTTTCTTGATATGCATATAGCTATAAACGGCCCTCATAAGCTTCACGTTACAATCGTAAACCTTAACCGCAGAGCTACTGCTGCACACTAACAGCATTTTGCTTTTCATGCATAGAATTAATCAGGAAACCTATAATTTTATAAGTGAGGTTTTAGTATTGTTAATGTTCATATCTGTTAAAAAAAAAAAAAAGTGTATGCATAAAACGTGAGTGTATAGTGGAGAGTAGAGTGTATCTTTGAAAACGTAAAAAAAGCTGAAAGCCATATTTAGCATGATGTAGATACAGGTACTAGATATAGGTAATATTTATATATATATACGGTGTGTATATATATATACACATGGAAGTTGTTAATCATGCTATTCTTTGTTTATTTGGTGAATCCTGTTGTATTCTGTCGTGGCATTACTAAACAATACACATTTGTTGTGGTGATGTAATAAGAACACCGCTTATTGATTTATGGGTGGCACAATAGATTGTTCAGCACAATACACAGACTACCCTTATCCAATGCGATGCACAAAAGTCGCTATTAATGAATACATCAGTAATGGTTTTCTAGATCCCAAACTAAGAATACCATTAGTTTAAAATGGTGCTATAGAAATGGAAATATAGTAAGCAAAGGTACAATTTAAAAACAACATAAAGACAGACTTTTTAAAATTAAAGATGTGCTAATAAAAGGGAAGTCTTTACATGAGTGGGAAGTCTTGTGTGAGCGAGAGAAGAATCATGATGCGTACCCTACCTCGTACCCTGAGAGACAGAGGGAGCAGCCAAGCAGTCTTATAGGACCTAGTTCATATTTACAGCATTTGTCAGATGTGCAGTTAAAGGGTTAAGAGCTGTGCTAAGGGGCCCATCAGGGCTAGATTGGCGGTGCTGGGAATCGAACCCCGGTCTTCAGATCAGCAATCCAACACTGTATTGTACTACCATTTCCCCACATTGATATTTGCAGCATTGGGTAATTGTAACTATGTATCCATAGTTGGATCCAGTTGATTTTTAGTAAGCAGTTCATCCTGGTCAGTCATGGTGTGAAAAAAAAACATTAAAAAAGTTCACCAACAAACCACCATTAGGGGTCATCGATTTTGCTCCTACTGGGACAAGAAAGACAATGTAATTCCAATTTTCATGTAAACGCAATACATGGTCACAGTTAAATATTTAGTAAACAATTGTATATTTTTTTCACCAATTCATGTCTTCTCTTTTTTTTTTTTTAAAGAAAAGTTTTATTGGTCACATGCACATCATACAGTGAAATTCTTTGATTCCGCATATCCCAGCGTACAAATTTGAACGGGTCAGCCAGAACGAATCAGAACGGGTCAGTGCCCCTAGAGCAGGTGAGGTTAAGGGCCTTGCTCAAGGACCCAATGACAGTGGCTTGCCTGGTGCTGGGCTTGAACCCCCGACCCTCTGATCACTGACCCAGAGCCTTATACCGCTGAGCCACCATCACCCCATAGAATATAGTCTGTGTGCACTGAGGTGCGTGTTAAGGATTTTTTTTACTACCATTTAATTCTTACATTAAATTACAGTCCTTAATGCTAGCATTCAAATAGTTATTGCAGTACATACATCGCAAATCAAGGTTTTCAGCTATTTCAGAGGTTTCATTAAAAAGCATCTATGATGAGATCCACACGTATCTTAAAAACTTCACATACAACTGGGCACGTTGCGTCATCTTTATTATATCTGGTCATTTTTCTTTTTATTCTGTTCCAGTTAAGCCAAATCAAACACCTAGATATTATGGTCCTCCAGTAATAATAGGCAGATTTTTGGTAACAATTACCATTGTTCATTTATTTTAACAGATTTGATACAGTGGGATTGGTCACAAGAATCTATAAAACTGCGTAATAATATCAACAACATAAAATCTACTCTAAGCGTTATGATGTGTGATTATTCGGTTCTACATTTTACATTACATTTACAGCGTTTGGTAGACGCTCTTATTCAGAGCGACTTACAACCTAGCGGTTGAGGGTTAAGTTCAGCAGTCCAACACCTTATCCACTGAGTTAACACTTCTCCACTTCTATGTAGTCTCAGCCTCAGACTTCACACCCACAACCTATTAGCTGAACATCTGATGCAAAAGGCACACAAACCAAAAAAAAATCAATCCGATCGGTTGGATTCTATTGGATTTCCTGGAGATCTTCCTAAAAATGTCAGTTAGCAGAATGAATCAGTATGTGAATTAGTGTACACACACATGTAAGGGTGCATGGTGCACTGCGAAGAACAGCCATCCTAACCAGTATGCATTCCAGTCTCAAACCTGTCATATACTTAACAGGATTGACTGCTTAATTAAATCAGATTACTGAAATGAAATAATAATATAATTGCAGGCAAAGAAAACACAACCACTGTAAGTTCAGATACAATTATACCGTCCCCAGGTACGCCTATTTTTTATCTTCACATGATGATGACACCTTTTTCCAACCCTGCCATTTTCGTTGTATGTCAATCCTAGATTCTTACTACAGATTTGTTTGATTTTTCTAGAATGACTGGACTGTTCAATGATCTGAGTAGGAGGGAGTAGTAGTTAAATACCTACCCCTTTATAGTATTTTTCTTACTAAAAAAAACCCTTTCTAACAGTTGCTCTTTTTTCAACAGGTTTGTGTTTGGTGCATTTCTTTCTAATCCAACGAACCGGAATTGAAATATTCATTGATTGAGACTTTAAAGCACTCTTGTACGTCACTCTGGATAAGGGCGTCTGCTAAATACTGTAAATGTAAATGTAAGATCAAATTTTATAAGGCTAAATATACTATCACGTATGTTGGCCTCTAGGTTTTAAAAACATCAACAAACTAAAATCGAAATAGAATAAATGAACAGAAAATGTTGAATACATCAACGTTGAAAAAGTAGGTGCTTACTGAAAATCACATGATCGCATACATTTAAAGAGGTAGATGTATTTATTGAATTTATTGCTGTGTTTGTTTTTGCTATTCTCTTCACATATCTGCTTGCCTTCCAAATTGTTTGACGATTTCACTTTCTGATTTTCGGGTTGTGTTTTAGAGTTTAATCATGTGTTGTGCTGTAGCCAAGGTAATCAAACCTCCTCCCTCGACAAAATATACTGTATGTCCGCTTGTATTTCGAAAAGCTTTAAAGATGTAGTGAATCTTATTGAGCAGCTTGCTTTTTACAGTTCCACACTATAATAGTGCTAATTGAGCAGTTTAGTGAGCAGACTATTACATTATGAGCTATTTAGTTATTTAAAATATTACACACATTACCCGAAACGTTGTTACTCTAGTCTAACAGATTAAATGATAATTTGCCAGAGTAATATTAATATCATAGTGACCTAGTCTTGTTTCTTTATAGTATTTCGTATATTTTTTATACAACATCTATGGTTTCTGTTGTCCTTACAGATATTTGTAATCAAACTTATTCTTCTTTATTTTTAAAGGACGGGGAGCAAGCCTTGAATTGTCTTAGGAAAACATATGTATATGTATGATACTGTTTCCACTTGATATGTGTAATGTGTAACCTGACAGCTGATGCACCTTTGATTAATTTAATATGATTGATTTTATTTCGTCTAGAATGTTACTCTGTTCTTTAATTTATATCGGAATTTTAGTCTTTATTACATTATTTCTTCCCAAAGCACTGTTTTATGGAAAAGCTGACATTTGGGCAAAATAATAATTTCATACATGGAATAAATGTTTGGTGTAAGAGTATTTCCTAGTATCTCGGTAGAAGCGGTAATTGTAGAAGACTACGTATGAATGCAATCTTTACAAAAGATCTTAGAATCTATTCATGTAATAATATCTATTGTTACGTTGGATGCTTCCTGCACTCCAAAAAGGTTTTGAAACAGCCCTGATTTGGTGTCTGGGAAACAAATCCACCGGTGAAACATTCTTATGCGTCACACACAAAAAGTAAAAGACAGTAATGTGACACTCCCTGTATCTTCATAGAATAAAAACCAACCCACTATTCACAACCTTACTGATTCAGCAGTAAGCTTTCAGATAATCCACAGTTAAATATTACAGGAGAACATTTACATGTAAAGATATAACAAATATATGCATAATGTTTTGCAGACTTTATTAAATATCCACTGTTGATGAGTGTTATATTGTTCGTTATCAAGTTTATTATGAAGTTTCAACAAAGTGGTGAACCGCCTTTCACCCTTCTATTATGGGTAATTAGGGGTTGTATTACTAACCCGATTTCCTGGCATAGTTTTAGATCAGGAAATTTTCAACAGAGATGATTTTAGATTTTTGTCTTTGTTTCAAAAATAAGGATTCATAAGAAATACAGGTTATTACATGAAAATGTTTCAATCACCTACATGGGAATGATACAGTTTGATAACGACCCTAAATATCCTGATGCAGTGAGACACACAAAAAAAGACAAATCCGACAATACTGGAGCAAAAATAAAATAAAAATAATCTGCAAGTGAGTAGTTAGTACTCCTGCTGCACAGCAAGAAGGTCATGGGTCATTCGATTCTGGGTGGAGTTTGCATGTTCTACCCATGCTTACACGAGTTTTCCCTGGGTACTCCAGTTTCTTCCAAACACATGCGATTGGGCATAGGTGAATTGGCTACTCTAAATTGTCCACAGGAGTGAACGCGAGTGTGAATGGTTGTCTGTCTCTAAGTGTTAGTCCTGCGATTAACTGGTGATTGTACAGGATGTACCCCGCCTCACACATCACAAGTTATCTGGGATAGACTCCATCGCCCCCACGACCCTGAACAGGATAAGCGCTAGATAATGAATGAATTAATAAATGAATGAATATTCAGCAAGTGAAATTCGGTGGGTAATCCTCCACTGCTGAAGTTCTTTAAACAAGCTAGTATTGCCATCACACTTTACTATTCCCAGATTTATGGAACTGTGGAATAATGAGAAGATGAATTCTCTGTGGAACTGTTTCTTTTTCAGTCACTCTCAATTACGTATTATTAATATGAGAGTCACTGCGAAAGGAAGCAAGCAAGTTCAAGTTTTATTGGTCACATATACATTGTACAATACAGCATATAGTGAAGCATGCTCTAATGTAGTGTCTAAATAGAATTGTTTTAGTATTCAGAGTATTCAAAAGTATTAGTTATTTTTTTTCCCCCGAAGTATAAGATACATATTTAAATAAAGACATAAGAAATATAATATTTTATTCTTGGAACAAGGCAAACTGGTTATTGAAGGTTGTGATTAAATATTTTATTTAATTTTAAACAAACCAGTTGATAAATCACATGACTGAAATATTTTTGTCTGGTGACGGTCACGAAGAGACATGGGCAATTGCTCTCCTTACTTGTTGCAGTAGTCGTAACTACAGCAAACAGCAGTGGTACCCGGAGCCTGCTGTTGTTGCCTACAAATGTACTCACTCATGCATCCTTTCATATATATGGTGGCTGTTAAAAAAATAAAAATCGTTATTCCCACAACCAAATTAGCCTAATACTGATTAGTATATTACACCACAAGATAGACTTACAAAACAGTGGCTTAGTATATTTGTAATACATCCAAATACACATTTTTAGGATTTGTATTAAAGTTAGTTTTTTAAAATGTATTTATTAAGATAAATGACTTACGGGCATCTACGATGGCACAGACCGGATTTTGCAAAAGAGAGCCACATTCCTCTCTTCTACCTGAACAGCTCTTTCCAACGCATCCATAACACCACAAAGCCTCACCTAAAACAGACCAAAAACAAGAGTAAGTCGAGGAATTTATGCATTTATCTCTGCAGTTATAAAATAGAAGTTTTCCATTAGTAAAATAGCCTACCGTTGTTTATAAAGAGCACAGCAATCAGGCAAACAAAAAGCACTTTCATTTTCCTTATATCTTAAGAAATATAAAAGAAAACATAATCAGTGAACTTACCCCAAAATCACGGCCAAAGCATTACTTTAAATTTCAACCTACATGTCTAACTTTACTTGAAATGGTAATGAAAAGTGCATTATTATTTAAGAGATGTTTTAACATAAATATATGTTAATTAAATATAATACATATACAGGAAAGTTTCTTTTTAACACACAAACAAACACCAACACACACACACACACACACACACACACACACACACACACACACACACACGCACACACACACGCACACACACACGCA